>OY992897.1:50581425-50753925 GCA_963921405.1 Cepaea hortensis
TTAAGGGATCAAAACGAGCTTTAATTCCAAAAGAACATGCAGAAACAAGCCTAACACGATGAGTTACACAAACTGATCAGGCAGAATTTATCACCTAGAAGAAGCAGTTGAATTGCAAACAGACGATGCTTCCACATGATCAGCAAGAGCTGAAAATCCAAAAGAACTTGCAGAAATAATTCTAACACAATGAAGTACACAAACTGATCAGGCAGAACTGGCTGTAGAAAAAACAGGTAAGGTACAAAACGAAGATGCTTCCACATGGTCAGCCCGAGCTGATCTCTGCCAGAAGAGACAACAGAACTATAAGATTCAAGCGTAAGCACAATGAGTTCCGCAAATGGCGCTAACAGACTTGGCTGCGAAAGAAGCAGTTAAGGCACAAAAAGAAGATCATTATACAGGATCAGCAGGAGCTGAAACTCCGACAGAACTATCAGAAACAAGCCTAAAACGATGAGTTACGCAAACTGATCAACCAGAATTGGCTGCAGAAGAAACAGTTAATGTACAAACAGAAGATGCTTCCACTAGATCAACTCCAACAGAACAAGCCTAACACAATCAGTTAAGTAGATGTCAATTGGGGGTTTGGGGCCATCGATTTAGAGTGTATCATCTGCGAACAAACCACAATGCGAGCACAGTTGCATGCGGGAGTATTGTAAAGTACATGCAGTTCTGGTGCGGAAAGGGACATGCACCAAGCCGTGCCAAAGCTGTGGGAGGGGGGTCACAAACTATCTATCAATATGTAGGGAGTGTGGTTATAACGCAGCCAACCGCCGAACATGGTACCATGAAAAGGTAAAGCCTTTTAACGCCGAGTTTCAACGATTTCCATGATCACAGAAATCTGGAATTCATATTAGAGACATGGAATTATTCGCTGTACGTACACGCCCACTTGTTAAAGAGTGACGGATCTGTGTATTTAGCCATGCCTACGCTGATTCAGTTGAAACAGAAAGCCATACAGTGGGAGGAGGAAGGCCGTTCTTGAGGGGTAAATATCCAGAGCGCGTGAGATGGCTCGGGCCACCCTGCTCGAGAAGAACCCCAATCTACAAGGGGCACGACTTGAAGCAGGGATTACCACCGCCCTGAGATTTGTATATGGTACCGCCGCGGACCGAGCCGCGATCGTCGCCGAGCGACGACACCGCGCCCGGCAGCGTGCTCAACGCCACGCCGACCTCGAAGCAGAGTTCCTTGCCCGAGCTGATAGTGTGCGAGATGAAGTGGCTGAGATGAGGGCCGATTTAATTCGCAACGCACCCGAATTGAAACTCACATAGGAGATTGAGGGGAGCATGAGAAAATATGAAGCAATCGTCCCAGAACGTGGTGGTTATGATGAACCTGCAACATTTATGATTTCGATGGAGGCCGCCATCAAAGCTCTGGTGGTAAAAGGGTTGGGGGATTATGGCAGCGTTAAAATGCAGCTGTGTCTTCATCTAAAATGCTATCGTACCACCCCAGAAGGCGAACAGATTACGACAATCGCCATCCATGGAAGCAGGAACTATGAAGTACTGCACGAGGGGGATATTGATGAGGGGCTGGACCTTGCCATAGCCAAGATATTCGCTGACAGTGAATGCTTCACTGAACAGGGCTCGGATTGGAGCTATGATGAGTGTGTGCAGCTTGATCTCTACATTGCAAAATACCAACCATTCCGAGGCTCTAGCTACTTCGCGACTCCCAGCTTCATTCCACCACGTAGTGTTGTGAATGTAAAGAATGAGGACAACCGCTGCTTTGAATGGGCCATACTCTCAGCGCTCTACCCAGTAGCGCATGGAGAGCATCCTGATAGGCTCAACAATTATAGCGCCCACCTGGGAGAGCTAAACTTTGAAGGAATCGAGTTCCCAGTGCAGCTGACCAGCATTGCTAAGTTTGAAAACCAGAATCCCACCATAGCCATCAGAGTCTTTGGGTGGAACAAAGGTCCAACCATACTCCGAACCAACACACTCCAGCGCAACCAAATCAACCTCTTGCTCCTGTGTAAGGATGAGAATAGGCACTAAGTCTGGGTCAAGGATGTGGGGCGGCTTCTATATGGAAACAGCAAACATAGGGGTAAGAAGTATCCATGTCTCAACTGTCTCCATGTACACTCCTCTCAGGAAACCCTGAGAGCCACTCTGTCAAGGCATCAACACAGCCAGTCAGGTGAATGTCATGCCTAAAGAGGGAAAGATGAATTTCAAGGCCCTCCAGAAACAGATGAGGGCACCATACATCATATACGCAGACTTTGAGACGTTGAACGTTCCCGTACATAGCGCGGCAATGGATCCAAGCCAGAGCAACACGCGACAACTTGCCCAGCAGCCCCCCTGCGGCTTCGGCTACACCATTGTACGCTGCGACGGCCTCACCACAAACCCTGTCGTATATCGGGGGGAGGATGCTGCCGACGAATTCCTCAAACGCTTGGCACGAGAGCAGGCCACCATCCACCACAAGTTACAGCGGCCGGCTCTGATGGTGCTGGGGCAAAAAGACCGTGAAGACTTTGCCACCGCCACCACCTGCCACATCTGTAAAGAGCCGCTGGAGGAGGACAAGGTGAGAGACCACTGCCATATTTCAGGCAAATACCGGGGTGCTGCCCACAATGTCTGTAATCTGGCATGGCGCATAAACAGAGACAAGCTGAGGATACCTGTAGTCTTCCACAACCTCAGAGGATACGACTCCCACATCATCATGCAAGCGGCCGGCCGTCTGGACTGGGGAAAAAGAACAGTCTACAAGAAGAAGAAAGACGGTCAATGGCAAACCAAACAAGTAGACAACACAACAATCACCTGCATACCAAACACCCTAGAGAAGTACGCCTCCTTCACCATCGGACAGCTGCAATTCATTGACAGCCTACAGTTCATGAATAGCTCTCTAGACACCCTGGTAGGGAACCTCAGCGAGCTGACACACTGTGGCAAATCAATGGCCCTGACACGTAGAGGCAACGACATAATCTCAAGATGTGAGACGTGCAACACTGAGAAGCATACCCCCTGGGCTGTCTTAATGAGCAAGTTCAGGCCCACGCTAAGCCAGATCCAGTCACATCTCCTTCTCCGCAAGGGCGTATACCCTTACGAATACATGGACAGCTTCGAGCGCTTTGCTGAGGACCACCCAAAGAGGCCTTCTACAGCAAGCTCACCCGAGAAGGAATCAGTGACTCTGACTATGCCCACGCCCAGAAAGTGTGGCAGGAGCTCGATTGTACCTCGAATATCGAATATATACTCGAATATATCAGCCAACAGACTGACGTCTGTTTTCAGGTATAGGTCATCTATACCTGAAAACAGACGTCAGTCTGTTGGCTGATATATTCGAGGCATTCCCAGACACCTGCATGGAGGTATATCAGCTCGACCCAGCCCACTACATCAGTGCACCCGGCCTGGCATGGGACGCACTCCTAAAAAAGACGAAGGTGCAACTCGAGCTCCTAACCGACTTGGATATGCACCTCCTCTTTGAGAAGGGACTCCGAGGGGGTGTGGCCATGGTCTCCAAGCGGTATGCTAAGGCCAACAACCCCAAGACTTCAGACTATGACCCCACAACACCCAATTCGTGGATCATGTACCTAGATGCAAATAACCTGTATGGGTGGGCCATGATGGAATACCTCCCCACCGGAGGGTTCCAATGGGCCAATCCAACTCTCGAGGAGGTACTCAACACCCCCGACAACGCCCAAGAGGGATGGCTTGTTGAGGTTGATATGAAGTACCCAGCGCACCTACATGAAGCCCACAGTGACTATCCGCTAGCTCCAGAAACCATGACCATCCCAGAGGCATGGTTGAGCAGCTATCAGCGCGAGCTCCAGAACAAACTGGGGGGTAAGTTCACGGAGCAAACAAAGCTGGTACCTCATCTCCACAACAAGGAGCGATACGTCGTCCACTACCGCAATCTCAAACTCTATCACAGCCTCGGTCTAGAGGTCACCCAGATCCACCGAGCCATCAAGTTCAATCAGTCCCAATGGATGAAGCCCTACATAGAGATGAACACCTCTCTACGAGCCCAAGCCAAGTCGGAATTTGAGAAGGACTTCTTCAAGCTGATGAACAATGCCGTCTTCGGGAAGAGTATGGAGAACGTTCGCAAACGCATCAGAGTCAACCTTATCAGAGGCACCGAGACTGACCAACTCCGAAAATTAATCGCCAGCCCCAACTACGAATCGTGTAGAATCTTCAACGGTGGACTGGTGGCGGTGCACAGCATCAAGAACAAGGTCCAGCTGAATAAACCAGTCTATTGTGGGCAGGCCATCCTGGACCAATCCAAGTACCTCATGTACGACTTCTGGTACAATCGGCTTAAACCCCAATAAGGTAATAGACTCCAGCTCTGCTATACTGATACTGACTCCCTTCAACTTCAGGTGGAGACTGAGGATGTGTACGCGGACATGAAGACTCACCCCGACTGGTACGACTTCTCAGATTATCCGCGTGACCACCCCAACCATTCGACTGCGAATAAAAAGGTGGTCGGCAAATTCAAAGATGAATGCAACGGCCGCTCGATAGCTGAGTTCGTCGGTCTCAGACCAAAGATGTACTCAATCCTAGAGGAGGCCGCCAACATCAAGAAAGCCAAAGGAGTGGCTCGGGCAGTTGTGAAGAAGGATCTCAGACACGAACACTACAAGGACAGCCTGTTCGGTCAGCGGGAATACAAGCACACACAGGTTGCCATACGAAGCAAGGGCCACCAGATAGCGGTTTATGAGATGAACAAAACATCTCTGAGCCCCATGGAAACGAAAAAATTGATTTGTGCTGATGGTATCAACACTAGGGCCTACGGCTACCTAGAATGCTGCTAGGGAGTAGCTGTGGAGCTCCTCACATCCACGAGCTGGTCCATCTACGAGGTAGAAGTCCATAGAGTAGAGAACCGAGGGATGCATAACGGGCAGATCGCCAGCCTGGGCCTCATCGCTTAGGGAGGATCCGGTCAGGAGGCATTTGGGTGTCGGGAGGAACAATCATCAGCTCTTCGCGAACGAAGCCCCGCGCTGGCCCATCCTCCAGGTAGTACAGCGCAGGCCGCCCATCCTGGCATACTGTTCTACGAATCTCGTGTACTGTTAATGACCACGAAGGATCAGTCGCCCGGCGCCGGCCACCTTCAAGCTTATGCTCCCCAGGCGAGCTTGCATACAGATACCGAACTAGAGCCTCAGACGGAATCACAGGCTCCTTGAGGCCGATAGTACGGTGAGCAGGAGCGGCCGGCGAATGAGATACAGAAGTGTCCTTAATGGCATCAACAGGCTTCCGACCCGTCAAACGAGTCACCTCACCGTTAAGAGCCGCGACCACCTGAGGAAGATGTCAGGGTCTTAAACCTGGCTCGTTTTTCCTAACACATGTGAGACAGTACAAGTACAACGTGATTTGACTTGAGACTCAACGACACAACGTTCAATGGATTTATTTACAGATCATATACGATACGATGATCATTACAAGATATAAGTTATACTTCAATACACTTACATACACAATACAGCTCACAGTCTATCTCTCAAGATGAACAGACACTCGACTTTCGGGCACAGAAACCACACAACGCCTTTCTCTCATCATACGTCCAGTCGAGTCCACGTCCCAGAGCTGTCTGTCTATAGCTCGCAATGTGCCTCCCCACCTGAAGTGGCTTCACGAGGCATGCGTGCGTCTTGCTTCGTCCTTGCCTGACCGCTGGCCGTCTCGTCAGCCAGCAACCTCGCAGGCAGGTAACTACTACTCGCCTGGCGGGCGTAAAGAAGTTACGGCATCCCGGCTGGGGAACTAAGTCGCCTGGCGGGAGTAACGATGTCACTGCATCACTGCACTACTCTAGACTCTGACATGCTCCCCCGGGCAGCTCCATGAAAGATGTCATCTTTCATGTATACTATATGTACATACTGGGTTAATATTTTAACCTTGTCAGAGTCGACCCTTCTGTTGTTATATACATTGGAATCAGAATACATAGATATACACATCTTGACATAGAAACATATAAGAAATGGAAGTTGTATTCAACGACATGTGGTGTTCAACCTTTAACACTTGTCAAGTTTCATCCTCTCGATGGCTGATTACCTCAATTGCATTATTGACCCAGTCAGATCGGCAGTACCAGCTCCAAGCATCTACCTCCCAGCCTTTCAAAAAAAAAGTAATAATATGGTTTCTGAAACAAAAACCATCTGGCTAGACCGAAATACGGCTTTACATAAGTCGCATTAAACGCTCAAACCCTGACCTTATTTGGCCAGGAGCTCTCGTGTTGGTCTGCAATGTCGGTGACACTTTACCATGCCCAGTAGATGGCTTCTTGGTGTGTTAACAATCTGGCAACAACATGGTTATTTATACACAACACATACTCGTATACATTTCACATTATAGCCCTTTGGTGTAATGATGTAGTAACAACTAAATGAAAGGGGAATAACTTTAAAATTTCTGAAATATAATATTTTACAATAAATATTCTATTTCTCAGCGTCATAGCTTGATGTTTCTTCATACTAGCGAGAAAAAGTCGGTAGTATGAATAAATTAATCAAGATATGATTCTAAGATTACACTACATAAAAAATATAAATACACAATTCGTGTATTCAAACTTGTTAATTCCTAAAGATTTTAGAATCGTCATAGCTTTTTAAACTTTTGTTTGTCGTCTGCTAATTTTTAACTAAATTTCTAACTAATCCGGAATTACACACGAACACTAAACAGCTGATGTTGAAACTTGTAGAACACACTTGTTCCGGTCTGATGTAGTTACGGAATGTACAATGTTCTAATCGTTCATGTGTTGGGTGTTTCCCTGGAAAAACTTCTGGATTTCGATTGACTGCAGTGGTGTAGATGTCAATGTTCAGGTCACACTTTCACACACGGATTTAAAATATCACTAGAATGCTCCACACGCAGATACCACTGTCAAATTGGATAGTTCGCTTACGGTAAGTTTTGAGCGAATGTGGCACTGTTCTTGTTTCGTAATATATACAATTAATAAAGTTCGCTTTCTACCACACACTACACAATTATACACTACAATCACTACATTAATTAGTAAAATAAGAACACTATATATATTGGGAGTAAACCCTATCACATCACATCGTAGACATTACACAGCTTTCGTGAATGAAAAAAAATTATTCACTGATGGATGCCTGTGTTGATCTGAGTGTATTTTGCACACTGCACTCAGACATTGGTGCTCACTGGGTCGGTCGGACAACGGGACAAGAGATCGGCAATAGTGTTGGTTCTGCCTGGGATATGTCGAACCTCGAAGCTGTAATCTTGGAGCTTAAGAGACCAGCGCGCTACCATTTGGTTTGAAAGTACACCTGAATTGATAAATCGCAGTGGACTACTGTCGGATTCGACAATAAAATGACGTCCTAGGAGGAATCTGGACAATTTAGTTATACCCACCACTAGAGCTAGGGCTTCCAACTGGGGTATTGACCAAGCCCGTTCTCTCGGTTTCAATTTCCTGGAGACGAAGTACACAGGATGAAGGATGTTGTTATGCTCCTGCAACAAGACTGTTCCAATCGCCACGGAGCTCGCGTCTGTACGCAATCTGAAAGGGACATGTAGATTGGGCAACTTCAGAATAGGATTATTTAAACTATTATTAGAAAACAAAGATAATACTTTTTGGAATGCAAATTTTAGGCATTCATTGCTTACAATTTTCTCCGGTTTATCTTTTGTTAGTAAGTTAGTAAATACTTCGGTCAGTTCGGAAAAATCAGGAATGAACTGCCTGTAATAATTTATCAGTCCCAACAAACTTCTGACTTGCTTTTTCGTAGTCGGAAGTGAGAGTTTTAGTATCTTGGACACGATGTTATCGTCTGTCGTGACAAAGCCATTGGATATTTTGTACCCCAAGAAGGATATTTCCTGGTAGGCTATGTCTACTTTTGCAGGCTTTACCGTCAGTTGGAGAAGATGGTGTTGTACTGTTGTATAAGATGTTTGCAACTGTCTGTTTCTGCTTGAGTTAACTTTGGGTTGATCTTAATTTCCTTCAAGCAGTTTGTCGTGTCTAATGCAGGTGTTGGAATTTCGTCACTAGCCTCGTCATCTTCATGGTCTATTATCACTGTACAAGCTGTTGTATCGTCATGTTCGTTGTCTCTGTTGTAATATGGTCTTAGCATATTGATGTGGAATATTTTGTTTTTGTCTTTTATTTGGATCTCGTAGTCTACAGGTGAAATTTGTCTCGTCACTTTAAAAGGTCCTTGCCAAGAATCAGTCAATAAGTGTCTGTCACTAGGTAGTAGAAGAAGAACGTCCTGTCCAGGTGTCAACGTTATTGTCCTGTCACCTTTGTCAGCATATCGTCTATAAGTAGCACCAGATAATTTTAGTGCATCCTTTGCAATTATACAAGATTTGATGATTCTTTCACGCAATGATGTAACGTATACGTATGATGATATGGGTTTCAGTAAAGGAGTGGATTTAGTTAACATTTTATGATAAATAGTCAATGGGCCACGTGGTTTGGCACCATAGATAAGTTCAAAAGGAGAGAAACCTGTACTAGAATGTGGTACCTCGCGATAAGCAAAGATAATAGCAGGTAAATATACGTCCCAGTTCTTGGGATGCTCTTGAGTGACTTTAGCAAGCATGTGCTTTAAATCGCCGTTAAATTTTTCTATTATCCCACTCGAGTGAGGATTTTACGGGGAATTGAAACATTGCTTCACTTCCAACATTTTGGTGAAAGCTTGAGTAGATGCGGCGATAAACTGAGTTCCCCTATCTGATTGGATAGTGTCTGGAAATCCTATCCGAGAAAATATATGGAAGAAAACTTCCAATATATCATTGGCAGTTATGTTCTTTAGCGGAATCGCTTCCGTCCAGTGGCTACATTGATCAATGGCAGTTAGAATATATTTATTCCCTCTAGTTGTTGTCTGATTAAGAGGGCCCACTATGTCGACAGATATTTTCTCAAAAGGTCGACTGGCTAAGTCAGTAACTTGTAACTTTGCCTGTGGGTGTTTACCTTTCTTTACCAGTTTTTGGCAGATGTCACAACTTCTGCAATATTGTTTAATGTCATTGCAAAATTTGGGCCAATGAAACTGTGTTAATAATCTTGATCTGGTCTTAGCGTATGCCATATGCCCTGCAAGGGGTATATCATGGGCAAGATGTAAGGCTTGCTTGCGATACTCACTTGGCAAAACAGTTTGCTCTGTTGTGCTGTCACCTCTGGTATAATACCTAGTGAGGATACAATTTTTCAAAGCAAAATGCCATTTTGCATTCTTGGTTACCTTTGGCTTTTGGCCGATCAGATTAAAATATTTCGACAATGAAGGATCAGCCTTTTGAGCTGTTACAAGCGTTTCCTTCGTGGTTTCAGAAGGTAGTGATACTGGGCTAAGCATTTGTATAGCCTCAGTGTGGTTACTTTCATCTTGCACTCTAGCAGTAGCTCTGGTTACTGCGTTCACACATTCAATGATATCAGATGGTGATGAAACAGTGTTATCAATGATGTCATGAGATCTTAGTGCTACATTAGCTACCATACATTCATTAGGTGGTGTAACATTATCAATGATGACATTTGATTGTGATGTTATGATATCATCAATGCAAAGAGATGTTATGTCATGAGGCATATCATTCACCTCTGGTAAATTTCCAATTATAATATCGCACACCGGGTTTGTTAATGCTGCGCATTTTACTTTACCAGTGAGGAAAGGTGTTTGAATATATGCCCATGCTAGTGGGTACTTTTCAATATTGCAAGAGAATGTTCTGCATGTTACGTGCCTGCCTGTATAGTCTGTAGGCATTATGAACGTTCTCTTTAGACCAATAAGTGAGCTTCCCGTGTCCCGAAGGACTGTAGCAGACTTGCCATTCACGTATCCTTGATGGACGTTTATTCTGCCTTTGGAATCTACTACCAAATTAGCTTCTTCATTGGCAATAGGAATGGAGTTTCCGCATGTTAAAATGCCATCTTCATAAAAGGTATTACAAACAGTACATTTATTTGCGTTAAATATATCAAAAGCCTGTGCTGAGTTCACAGGATGTTTCTCTGATTGTTCTTCATCTGACGATGAACTGTCAAACAAGGCGGCATTTGCTTTGTTGGTCATTTGCCTACCTTTACAATCATGGCGATAATGTCCGTACGCCTTACAGAGGAAACATTTACGCAAATTTCTAAAGGATCTACGCTCCTTATCTTGTCTGTTTACCATGTTTTGTAGATAAGTATGATATGCGGGGTTCTTGTCACACATCTCACCTTGATGGTGTGAAATTTTACAATATCTACAGTGATTATACTTCTCAGATGTAGGCTTATGAGGTTTCTGTCTACTATAGGGTTTGTCATAGTTAGCCGATGCTACAAAATTTATGTCAGTAGCTTCACTGGCAAAACAATGTTTGTTGGCTGTGTAATACGCCGAACCACGTCTCTCAATCTCATCTACACTAGTGCATTCATTCTCTTGCAAAAATTTTGAAAATGCTGATGGAATTTATGAAATGACTTTATCTCTGATGATCAGATCTTCTAATCTTTGATAGTTTTTATCAATTTTAGCTGCTGAAATCCATTTGGAAAATATATCTCGGACTAAGCAGAGGTAGTCAGAGAACGTTTGAGTCGGTTTTGGGCTCAACTTGCTGAATTGTTCTCTGTAACCTGCCTCATCTAACATAAAATGTGCCATAATCTTTGATTTTAGATAATGGTAATCTTTTCTGAGGTCTTTGGGGATAGTCTCAATGACTTTAAGAGGCTCCCCTGATAAACTCCTCATATAAATAATATTCCATTCAGACAGTGGAACCTGGTAATGGTCCATTAACGTCTCAAAATTTTGGGTAAAGGCTGCAATGCAGTCACCCGAGGTATAATTACGTACTATACCTTGGTATTTCTTGTACTGGTTTTCTTTCTCCAGTCTCTCAGATTTCTTAGACTCTTTGTTAATGGCAGTCTCAGTATCAAGTTGTTTGATTTTAAGTTGCAATTCCAGCTCTTCCCGTTTACTCTGAGCTGCTATTTCCGCTTTCTTCAATTCTATATCTAGCTCCGCTTGTTTTGTCTTTGCAGACAGTTCTGCTTCTGTCTGTTTTGCTGCGGTTGCTACCTCTGCTTGCTTTAATGCTCTTTCAGCTGCTCTTTCTTCACGTTCGTGGTATTCAGAGTATTTCTTCTCACTCCACTTCGCTAACTCATCACCTGTTAAGTTTAACTTTAACCCCATATCGATGAAATCATTTAATGACGACATGATGGAAAATGCCAATGAAATACCAGCCACACAATTTGTTACAAGTGGTTAGTAAAGTAAACAATTTACAATTATGTTCTATTGACAATACGTGCCTAAATTTGCATCCTAAAGTATATAAAAAGAAAAATATACTCAAGTGCACCGGATGCGGTGAAGAACGGTTGGAAATCGGCCTAGGAACTGTAGGGTCGCTACTTCAAACACAAATGACCTCTACGGGCAAGGGTTTCAGATGGCACAGAAAACCTGCTTTGTTTTTGGAGGAAATAAATTAGCGTCTATTTGATGTGGTGTGCCTGCTTGTCACTAAGTTTTGATTAGGTTTGTATAGCGTTGAGTGTAGTTGTATGTCGTAATGTTGTCAGTCAACAATTTTTTTTTCAAAACACAAGTCACTTTCTTTCCAAAACTTTCTGCTTTCCACAATTCACTTTACAAAGACACTCTAAATATATCTCAACACGCTACAACATTGATTACACATCACTTACATCAAGATGACATTCAGTAAGGACATAGACATCAAGTTTACAAGATGGCGACAAGGTCACAATGGCGACAAGTTTACAATGCCGACACGGTCAAAACGGTGACAAGTTTCACAACCACAAATGTTTTACACGTTTACAAGATCAAACAATATGTATGCACTGTACAATCACATTTAGTCTCCATGTTTAAATAATGTAATAATATCTATCAAAATGAGCCTTCAACGATCACATTTACATGTACAATCAAGTTGGACAACAATTCTAAGTTCACAACTCTACGTGTAAATGTTAAATTATCTAAACTACGTTCATTTCAAAGCCGGACGAATGCCACCACGTCCACACATGTCAGGGTCTTAAACCTGGCTCGTTTTTCCTAACACATGTGAGACAGTACAAGTACAACGTGATTTGACTTGAGACTCAACGACACAACGTTCAATGGATTTATTTACAGATCATATACGATACGATGATCATTACAAGATATAAGTTATACTTCAATACACTTACATACACAATACAGCTCACAGTCTATCTCTCAAGATGAACAGACACTCGACTTTCGGGCACAGAAACCACACAACGCCTTTCTCTCATCATACGTCCAGTCGAGTCCACGTCCCAGAGCTGTCTGTCTATAGCTCGCAATGTGCCTCCCCACCTGAAGTGGCTTCACGAGGCATGCGTGCATATTGCTTCGTCCTTGCCTGACCGCTGGCCGTCTCGTCAGCCAGCAACCTCGCAGGCAGGTAACTACTACTCGCCTGGCGGGCGTAACGAAGTTACGGCATCCCGGCTGGGGAACTAAGTCGCCTGGCGGGCGTAACGATGTCACTGCATCACTGCACTACTCTAGACTCTGACAGAAGAGCCTGAACCCATTCAGCTGAATGTTCAGAGGACCCTCGAGCCGCCAGTAGTAACTCTTGGGCGTACTGGGCACCGAACAGTCTCTCCGCCAGAGTGCGATTGAACCTCTCGACGATCGCCTGCTGCCGGTGATTCCCAGCTTCTCCACGCCGTATCTGTGGCTTATGCTTTGCTGCCAGCTGGCTCACTGCACCCATAAACTCACGCCCCGGGTCAATCTGCAGAAGCTGTGGCCATTTGAGTGGCCCGCGTTTGTAAATTCGCTCTAGCGCCAAAGCCACCCCTTCACTGCTCTTGTCTGTCAAAGCCTCTGCTTCCTTAAACCGTGAGGCAACATCCATAACTGTCAAGGCATACTTAAATGTCTTACGACCAACCCGGTCATGTGGTAGGCAGAGCAAATCAGACTGATGGACGGCATTCGGTCTATCTTCATCAATAGATGGCCGCGGAATGTAACGAGGAGCGGGTAAATAAATCTGAAAAATAGCTTGCTTCTTGAGCCAGTCTCGGGCAACATCCTCCGAAACATTAGCTGCAGCAGCTAGCTTCTTAATGGCCGCCAAGCCTTTCCAGTAGCCCTGAGGGCTGTAGTAGATATCCTCCAGATCTTTCATTTTGGTAGCAGCGGTCAATCTCTAAAGCAACTTATAAGCAACAATACCAGTCGCTGCCAGCCCAAGAACGATAAAAGTGATCTCGCGGTCTTTCTGCGGCTCAGATGGCACATAGAAATCCGACAGGCGAGGTTCAGGCTCGAGGGGCTCGACACGTTTGCCAGAGATCAGGCTGTATTCCCGCATGGCCTGGTCGACATCCTGGAAAGAGTGAACGGCGTGGCCTTCGCGCTGTAGCTCATCGTTGAGCCAGTCCAGCCGCGCGGTTCTCTTTCTCATCCACTCAGCCTGGGCCGCCTGTAGCCGCTCGACAGCCTCATCGTGCCGCCTCATTTCTTCATGGGCGTCCGCATGCCCTAGCTTGGAAAAGAGGTAGTTGCCCCCCGTAAACGCGAGGGCATTGACAACAGCGCCCCCTATCATCATTGCGACAGAGGCCATAGTTAGCGGGGCTGATACTGTAAGGGTTTATGCAATATATCAGTGGGGATCAAGCCCTCTTTGATAAGCAAATCTCGGAGTGCTAAGGCGATGGACGTGTCTAAAACCATCATCCCAAGGTCATACATATCAGCGTCTAGCTTGGGCAAGGTTGCCCCTTTGAAAATCACCTTGGTCAGTTTTGCTGTGCCTACCGTAAGCGCGGCCACCACAGCGCCGTGGTAAACCGCGTTAACAATAGCTTTCCCGTCAACGCCTGCCATTATTCCATATAAAATGGATCTCTATTCTTTAATATGTTAGTCTCCGGTCGCTTGGAGGGCGCAGGCGGGGCAGGTGCTTTAGTCCGCCGCATTTTCTGCCTAATTACTCCGACGACAACGACAACGCCAGCCACTCCGATAATCCAGGGAGTCCAGCCACGGTAATCAACTGGCACTATTGGAAACAGCGGTGGTGGGGCCTGCTCATGCTCGGGGGCTAACTTTCGTTTCTTCTCACGAACAGCCTGCTGCAGAGCTAGAGACAACCTCTCTGCTTCACGACTCTTTCGAGCAGCAGCTCCTCTCTTCCCAGCAGCAACTTTCCTGGGGTCCTTCGTCTCTAGTTTCCCATGTGGAGTAATTTCGGGGGTCTCCTCCTCCATCTTGTTCTTGCTTAGGACAGTTATGTCCAAAATGGCAGTGCCTAAAAGTTGCTAGCGCGACAGTTGCAGGTGCTAAGCACATACCGAACTTATGGTAGAGTTCACATGTAACTGTGTTTAGCGCATGCCCTAGAAATGGGTCGGCCTCCAGGTCTGTCACCAAAGCTTGATTATCAGCAATGGGGAGGAACATACTTGCCACTTGTGCGTACATCTGTAGCATAGCCGTGCCTAGGGTCTTTGTTATTGCAGCTCCAAGCCTCGCCTCATGCCTCGCATATAGCTTCTCAATTTCTTGATCAGGCAAGGCCTCAACCTGTTCCACTGTAAGTTTGGAGTACTTACCTCCTATGTACTGCCCGGCACGTCCCCCAGCCGCAAGTGCTGCCAGCCTTTCACGATGCAACGCATGTCTGGACTGTGGCGTTGTGGCAGGTGGTGATGCATGTCCGGACTGTGGTGTTGTTGTAGGTTCCGGAGCAGACTCTACCGGCTTTGCCTCTTCACGTAACAGCTGGTCGAGTATGGTGTCACAATCCATCACAGCGTTTGCAAATACCCAACGTCTAACTCTAATATAGGAATGCACAGCCCATCCAAGCATACAACATGTGCATATCAGTTGTAATACAACTAAGGCTGTTACGGAGTAACAAAGCACTGCTTCATACATGCTTAGCTGATGCTTAACATATGCTTAGCTGATGCTTAACATATGCTTAGCTGATGCTTAACATTTGCTTAGCTGATGCTTAACATATGCTTAGTATCTAACAAACCTCACCAGCTTTGAGCACTTTATAAGAAAATGGGAACTTGGTCCTCAGTACCAGCTTTGAGAACTCATTAGCTTCGAGTTGCTTTCGCACCCCATCACGTTCCTCCCTAGAGTGGATGATTTAGTTCTCATCCAGGCAGTCTTCAAAGCTATCCTTATCCTTGGAATGGAAGAGCGCCACCCATTGTGTCTGCGCTCTGAGGCCTTTCGCAACGGCGTTGTACTTCTGGGTTTGAACCCACAGACTTTGCTGGGCATGTCGCCCGCTAAAAGCTAGATAAGTCAACATAGTCCGCTTCTGCGCAATAGCGTCCTCTGCGCTGCAGTCATCAATGATGTATAACGTTGGTGTCCCCTGAAACATTTTATAGAAGGCCTCTAGCCATTTGAGCAGCCGATCACCGGGGTCAAATATGAAGACCTCGGGATCTGACCACACCCACGGCCGGGCCCGGTATGTTTCATTGTATCGTACCGAAGGGCAAGCAATTACAATATGCTCGAAAACGCCCCTGTACGGACCTTCCAGGAGGTTGAGAATGAATTCTGTTTTACCACACGATGTGGGGCCCGTGATGATGGCCGAGTGTGGCTTAAGTGGGAACTCCATTAATAAACAGCACTAACAAATCTCCCGGTGTCGATGTTCAGCTGTCCGTCTATAACCAAATAAACGTAGCAGTACAGGGGCCCCACCGGTTCGGCCTCTTTCGTGATCTGGAGAGTGATGCCCTCAGAGCCGTTCTCTACACGCCGGCCACTGCCGTGAAGATGGTCATCGTCGGAGGTCCGGAAGTCCAGCCACAAGCAGAATTTTGACGTCAAGTACTCGCCTAGACTAACATCGAACAATCCTATCTCTTTGGCGACTGCGCTTGTCTCAGGGTGCGTTTTGAGGCCACCAGCGAAGAATTTCCTCGCTTCGTCCCAGAGATGGTGTGGTGCTAAGCCGTGCGCAAATAGCTGATTGGCTTGTCCTTCTACGATGACTTCAACTTTGGTGATCTGTGGGTTGTAAAACCACTCTGGTTGTTAATTTCCTTTTGGTTGGCGGGGTCTTCCCATAATAGGAGAATGCCTTTCAAAGACTTACAGGGTGTGTTCAGATTGATGTTCCATATCGAGTACTCCTTTTTCTTAGGGATCCGTCTATGTCGCAGGACCCGCTCGTATAACACCACCATACGGCTCTCATACATGCTCCGAATTAGCCGGGCCAATGTGGGTTCAGTGACTACTTCGTACTCGAGACAGATGTTTTCTAGGGAGTATGAGGAGTTGCCGGCATCTTTACCAGTTGCGCGAATCACGCGGGAAGCGTCGTTAAAGGTCAACTCAATCTCCAGCCGATCACTAATAGCAGATTGGTAGAAGGGTGCATGCGTTTCAAGCAACTCAAAGTCTAGTGGTATGTAGTACCTGTTTTTGAAGGCCTTCGCGATGGCCACGTCTCTCGCATTGGCGGCGGGCAGAACAAAGGCATCCGCTGCGCCAACACGCGCCTTGGTCACATTCATACCAGTGCTTGTATCGATGCCTTGATACACAGCGCTCGCCCGCTCCGATTGGCTCTTCCAAAGATCCAGATAGACGTTGTAGACGTCACTGTCCACAAGAGAGAAGACTTCATTGCCCGATAGCCTGACGGGCAGCTTTTGAACCAGTGCTCGGCCGAGGTTCTGGACCACGGACCGGTTGACATCAGGGGAGCTGAGGTCGACATTGAATGCCAGCCGCACCGACCCAGGCACGATAACATCGTGTGCACCGAGATTGGGAAAACGATCTAGTAACTGCTGCTTCGGGCCGATCGTAGAAGGATTGTTGGTCACGATTATCGTTTGCCGCAATCCTTTCACACCGAGCGGCTCCCGGAGACGGCGGTAAGGGTTAAGCTTACGACCATATGCACTTGAAGACATGGCTAGTTGTTTATTATTGTTGCTTTGTAGCAATATCTAATATGGATAGAGTTGAGCTGACTGATTTTGGTTTCCGGTTTCGATGAGGACTTCCGGTTTCAAGATGGCGACGGACGGTCGTGTTGTTTTGTGTTCGTTAACTTTTTCGCGTAGGGGATGGATTTATTCATTTCTTGCGTGTAATTGGTGTGCCAGGATGTAAAACCAGGAGTTTCTACTCACGATCTGCGCGGGTGCTACGGAGTTCGTGCATCGAGCGAAGCCATCCTTGAGTGAATTTTCAGCAGCGTGTGTGGTTCTCAAAAGTCTGTGTTTACGTTTTTTCAACAAGGCGGAACAACGTGTGTGTTCCGAGCGATCAGCAGTCAACATACCGAAGCGGCGTGGTAGCCGCGCAGGGAAAAAGAAGCCAGGTAAGCGCGGTGGCTTGAGACGTTTTAGACTCAAGTGTCACCGTCTAGGACTCAGGAACATCCGTATTCTATATTGGAACTGTGCCAGTGTAAAACAACGGGGCTCTATTTTAGAAACCCTAGTTTACAGGAACGACATTGTAGCACTCCAGGAGACGAGACTGGGCGATCAGCTACTCCGAATTGCCGGCTTCAAATGTTTCTACAACAGACGACATCTGGGAACGGCGATTCTCGTTCGCGACAGCATGGTGGCGTCAGAGCTAGACATGTCCAGTTGGAACAGTGACGATATGCAAATACAGGCGTTGAGAGTTCATTCCAGTATACCATTCGTGTTGGTTAATGTTTATGCCCGCAATGCAAGTGTGGACGCCCAGAAGTGGCAGTGCTTAAGTGGCATATTAGGCCACGAGAGAAATGTTATTTTCTGTGGTGACTTCAACGCTAAAGGCATATCATGGGGAAACACTTCCTCCAATACACAAGGGGAGGAGCTCGAGACTGCACTGGAAACCATCGACCTGGTTTGTATCAACAGCGGCTGTGTCACCAGGACAGCAAGCCGTCCAGGCGATGAGGACAGTGCTATTGATCTGGCGCTAGTTTCACCTTCACTCACTACAGTGTGTAGATGGGGTGTCCTAGGACACCATGGCAGCGACCACCACCCATGCAGCATATTGGTGGAGAAAGGCAGAACCAGGCAGCACAAGCTAAAGGTAAAGACGTTCCAGTATGACAGTACAGGGCAAGATGTGGTGAGTAAAATAAGACGTGACAAGCGCAGAACGTTTCAGGGCAGGAAAAAAAGCTGGGAGCAGCCACCGTGGTGGAGTTTCGAGGTGGAGAAGGCTTGGGTGGATAAGCGTAGTGCTGTAAGGAGATGGCAAAATGCCACGAAGAACAGAGCTGGTCATCCTAGTCCCTGCTTGCACTTAGAAAGAGAGATGCACACAAAAGTAAGCTATTTAAAAAAACTGGTCAAGGTGGTTAAAAGCGAAAGATGGGCAGAGGTGTGTCAAAGAGTAAGCACAGACAAGTCACTGAAATTGTTCTGGCGACTACATAAAAGCATGAGTGGTGTAGTCAAGAATAAGAGCATTTCTGACTTCCAAGGTGCTGACCTCATCTGGCAGAGGACTGACGAGGACAAGGGCAAAGCCCTCTTTGAACGCTACCTTGAGCAGAGCAACCAGACAGACATGGGAGGCCGGAATCTGGCCAAGGAGGTCACCTCAGACAGATGCAAGGCCCAGAACACTTCGGATGAAGACACAGTGACAGTGAAAGAAATCAAGGCTGTGCTTCGACGATCAAAAAACAGTGCTCCAGGTCCTGATGGCATAAGATACGACGACATAAATAGGTGTACCGACAATGAGCTAGAGAAACTAGCAGACATGTACAACAACAGTATAGGGAGTGCTAGCATCAAGGAGGAATGGTTACACAGCTATCTGATTCCCTTGCCGAAGCCTGACAAAGACCACAAAAAAATTCAGGGATATCGAATTATAACCATGCAGAATACAATAGGCAAGCTGCTGGAGAAGGTAATTGCCAGGAAAATATCAAGCCAACTAGAGTGGCAAGGTGTTTTCCCACCTACCCTGGGTGGGTACCGTCCAAAAAGAGAAACCTGGACCAATGCAGCAGTCTTTGCCCACGATGTCTATGAAGGTTTCCACTCAGGCACTGAAACCGTTGCTGCAGCGATTGATCTTGAGGACGCATACAACAGAGTACCACTGGATTTTTTAATGTTTCAGCTTCTTGAACTAAACGTAAGTCCATTCCTCCTTAGTTGGATCGCTGCAGCCCTCTTCCAACGGAAAGTAGTTTTTAGATGTGGCAGTTGGACTTCGGAACCAACAACAATATATCCTGGCCTACCACAGGGATCACCATTATCTCCGGTACTGTTCAACGCCTACACAGTGAGAATCACCAGTGAGCAGATCACTGGACCTGGCAGGACATTGTCATATGCCGATGATGTTTTAGTGTATCGTCAGGGTAAGGATAGAGAGGAGGTTGCTGTGGAACTACAAACCGAACTCAATCGCATAAGTACTTGGTGTGATGAAGCTGGGGCAATGGTCAACCCAACAAAGGCAACAGTGACTTGGTTCTCGTTGAATAATCATATTGTCAACAATCCAACACCAACTGTAATGCTGTGTTCAGAGACGGTGGAAAGAACGCAGGCAATGAATTACCTGGGGATACGGTTTGATCGAAGCCTTGCTTATAATGTGCACATAGACCAGGTGATAACAAAGGCCAAGCGGGGTTTGGCAGCGATGCGGGTGATGGCGGCAGCAAACTGTGAGCAGCGCCATCTATGTCTTCTGTACGAGGGGCTGGTCATGTCTGTTTTGGAGTATGCAATGGCAATCCTTACTCTCAGCCATAAGCAGATAGAAAGGATGGAAAGGATACAGAATGAAGCTATGCGCATTATTCTTGGATGTACAAGAGATACAGCATGCAGGGCGATGCGCTACCTTCTTGATTTTCCAACCATTGAAGAGAGAATGCAAGTTTGCAGGGCACGCGCCTACCTCAGAATTAACGCAAACACACAGCATCCACTGCATAGTGAAATTAGGAAGGTGAAGGGCAGCAGGTTAAAAAGAGGACGGTCGTGGATGGGTCAAGCCGAAGACATTCTTCAACAGGTGTGTTCACTTGAGGACTTAGAACCTGGCGAGGAGTGGGTGCAAGTGCCAACAGACTTCTGCACATCCTTTTCAGTTTGCATCCAACTAGATAGAAAATGCAGACAAGAAAATCCGGCTGCTGTGGAGGCTGAAGTACAAGCGTTGACTTTCGAGAATTCGCTAGACAGTGACGCGGTCATCTACACAGATGGGTCGGTCGTCCGACATGTGAGAAGCTCATGGGCCTTTACAGCTCGGGCCGGAGGGAGAATTGTGAAGGAGGACTCTGGTGCTTTCACTGAAACCACAAGTAGCCTGACCATGGAAGTCATGGCAGTAAGTAAAGCAATAACATGGCTCGAGACACAGACATTCACTAGGGCTTGTTTCCTTAGCGACTCAATGAACATGATCAAGAGGATAGAGGAGGGGTCGATCCGAAGAGAATGGTTGCTGCCTCTGAAGCGGTCTCGGCTGGCAAAGATTAGTTTCATCTTCGTGCCAGGGCATGCGGGAGTACAAGGAAATGAGCGGGCTGACAAGCTCGGAGGTGAGGCTACTGTGGAGGGCGGACGCGCCATGGACCAGGCTGACATTCTGAATGCTCTACGAGAAGTGAGACTTTTGCAAGAACCAAGTGATGACTGTGAATCTACAACAATGGCCAGACTGCGAGAGCAGCAAATTAAAAGAGGGGTGGCCAAACAAGAACACTACGCAGGAAGCCAAAGAAGATTGATAAACCAACACAGAACTGGCGTCGTTAGCCGCTACACGCTGCGGGATTTGCTGAGGAGGGGATCCGAGCACTTATGGACTGAATGGTCCGATGTGCAACGAGGATGATCTGTCGACTAACTAACTAACTAACTGACTGATTTTGGTGGTGAAGAGGGGAGGCCTGAAACGGGCGAGGAAGAGACAAGCTTCATCGACGACTTTGATATCGACAATCCCCACACTGTTAATGCAGAGTGGTCAGATGGCTTGGGGAGCCCGACCCGCAATTTACAGGTGGAACTAGAAAAGAGTGCTATTGATGACTATTTTAGAAGGGTGAAGGAGAAGTGGGGTGTGCGCCCCATAACTGGCATAGATTATACTAAAATTAAGTTTGGTTATAGGAACGCGCTCATTGTTGGGGGAGAAAGGATTACACGGAAAGATGATGGTATGCCGTTAGCTTTGAATAGCCTCAGAGTGAGTACCAGGCGTGCATTGGGGTTTGACCAAAAAATACCACCAAAAGTTTGAAAACCAGAATCCCACCATAGCCATCAGAGTCTTTGGGTGGAACAAAGGTCCAACCATACTCCGAACCAACACACTCCAGCGCAACCAAATCAACCTCTTGCTCCTGTGTAAGGATGAGAATAGGCACTAAGTCTGGGTCAAGGATGTGGGGCGGCTTCTATATGGAAACAGCAAACATAGGGGTAAGAAGTATCCATGTCTCAACTGTCTCCATGTACACTCCTCTCAGGAAACCCTGAGAGCCACTCTGTCAAGGCATCAACACAGCCAGTCAGGTGAATGTCATGCCTAAAGAGGGAAAGATGAATTTCAAGGCCCTCCAGAAACAGATGAGGGCACCATACATCATATACGCAGACTTTGAGACGTTGAACGTTCCCGTACATAGCGCGGCAATGGATCCAAGCCAGAGCAACACGCGACAACTTGCCCAGCAGCCCCCCTGCGGCTTCGGCTACACCATTGTACGCTGCGACGGCCTCACCACAAACCCTGTCGTATATCGGGGGGAGGATGCTGCCGACGAATTCCTCAAACGCTTGGCACGAGAGCAGGCCACCATCCACCACAAGTTACAGCGGCCGGCTCTGATGGTGCTGGGGCAAAAAGACCGTGAAGACTTTGCCACCGCCACCACCTGCCACATCTGTAAAGAGCCGCTGGAGGAGGACAAGGTGAGAGACCACTGCCATATTTCAGGCAAATACCGGGGTGCTGCCCACAATGTCTGTAATCTGGCATGGCGCATAAACAGAGACAAGCTGAGGATACCTGTAGTCTTCCACAACCTCAGAGGATACGACTCCCACATCATCATGCAAGCGGCCGGCCGTCTGGACTGAGGAAAAAGAACAGTCTACAAGAAGAAGAAAGACGGTCAATGGCAAACCAAACAAGTAGACAACACAACAATCACCTGCATACCAAACACCCTAGAGAAGTACGCCTCCTTCACCATCGGACAGCTGCAATTCATTGACAGCCTACAGTTCATGAATAGCTCTCTAGACACCCTGGTAGGGAACCTCAGCGAGCTGACACACTGTGGCAAATCAATGGCCCTGACACGTAGAGGCAACGACATAATCTCAAGATGTGAGACGTGCAACACTGAGAAGCATACCCCCTGGGCTGTCTTAATGAGCAAGTTCAGGCCCACGCTAAGCCAGATCCAGTCACATCTCCTTCTCCGCAAGGGCGTATACCCTTACGAATACATGGACAGCTTCGAGCGCTTTGCTGAGGACCACCCAAAGAGGCCTTCTACAGCAAGCTCACCCGAGAAGGAATCAGTGACTCTGACTATGCCCACGCCCAGAAAGTGTGGCAGGAGCTCGATTGTACCTCGAATATCGAATATATACTCGAATATATCAGCCAACAGACTGACGTCTGTTTTCAGGTATAGGTCATCTATACCTGAAAACAGACGTCAGTCTGTTGGCTGATATATTCGAGGCATTCCGAGACACCTGCATGGAGGTATATCAGCTCGACCCAGCCCACTACATCAGTGCACCCGGCCTGGCATGGGACGCACTCCTAAAAAAGACGAAGGTGCAACTCGAGCTCCTAACCGACTTGGATATGCACCTCCTCTTTGAGAAGGGACTCCGAGGGGGTGTGGCCATGGTCTCCAAGCGGTATGCTAAGGCCAACAACCCCAAGACTTCAGACTATGACCCCACAACACCCAATTCGTGGATCATGTACCTAGATGCAAATAACCTGTATGGGTGGGCCATGATGGAATACCTCCCCACCGGAGGGTTCCAATGGGCCAATCCAACTCTCGAGGAGGTACTCAACACCCCCGACAACGCCCAAGAGGGATGGCTTGTTGAGGTTGATATGAAGTACCCAGCGCACCTACATGAAGCCCACAGTGACTATCCGCTAGCTCCAGAAACCATGACCATCCCAGAGGCATGGTTGAGCAGCTATCAGCGCGAGCTCCAGAACAAACTGGGGGGTAAGTTCACGGAGCAAACAAAGCTGGTACCTCATCTCCACAACAAGGAGCGATACGTCGTCCACTACCGCAATCTCAAACTCTATCACAGCCTCGGTCTAGAGGTCACCCAGATCCACCGAGCCATCAAGTTCAATCAGTCCCAATGGATGAAGCCCTACATAGAGATGAACACCTCTCTACGAGCCCAAGCCAAGTCGGAATTTGAGAAGGACTTCTTCAAGCTGATGAACAATGCCGTCTTCGGGAAGAGTATGGAGAACGTTCGCAAACGCATCAGAGTCAACCTTATCAGAGGCACCGAGACTGACCAACTCCGAAAATTAATCGCCAGCCCCAACTACGAATCGTGTAGAATCTTCAACGGTGGACTGGTGGCGGTGCACAGCATCAAGAACAAGGTCCAGCTGAATAAACCAGTCTATTGTGGGCAGGCCATCCTGGACCAATCCAAGTACCTCATGTACGACTTCTGGTACAATCGGCTTAAACCCCAATAAGGTAATAGACTCCAGCTCTGCTATACTGATACTGACTCCCTTCAACTTCAGGTGGAGACTGAGGATGTGTACGCGGACATGAAGACTCACCCCGACTGGTACGACTTCTCAGATTATCCGCGTGACCACCCCAACCATTCGACTGCGAATAAAAAGGTGGTCGGCAAATTCAAAGATGAATGCAACGGCCGCTCGATAGCTGAGTTCGTCGGTCTCAGACCAAAGATGTACTCAATCCTAGAGGAGGCCGCCAACATCAAGAAAGCCAAAGGAGTGGCTCGGGCAGTTGTGAAGAAGGACCTCAGACACGAACACTACAAGGACAGCCTGTTCGGTCAGCGGGAATACAAGCACACACAGGTTGCCATACGAAGCAAGGGCCACCAGATAGCGGTTTATGAGATGAACAAAATATCTCTGAGCCCCATGGAAACGAAAAAATTGATTTGTGCTGATGGTATCAACACTAGGGCCTACGGCTACCTAGAATGCTGCTAGGGAGTAGCTGTGGAGCTCCTCACATCCACGAGCTGGTCCATCTACGAGGTAGAAGTCCATAGAGTAGAGAACCGAGGGATGCATAACGGGCAGATCGCCAGCCTGGGCCTCATCGCTTAGGGAGGATCCGGTCAGGAGGCATTTGGGTGTCGGGAGGAACAATCATCAGCTCTTCGCGAACGAAGCCCCGCGCTGGCCCATCCTCCAGGTAGTACAGCGCAGGCCGCCCATCCTGGCATACTGTTCTACGAATCTCGTGTACTGTTAATGACCACGAAGGATCAGTCGCCCGGCGCCGGCCACCTTCAAGCTCATGCTCCCCAGGCGAGCTTGCATACAGATACCGAACTAGAGCCTCAGACGGAATCACAGGCTCCTTGAGGCCGATAGTACGGTGAGCAGGAGCGGCCGGCGAATGAGATACAGAAGTGTCCTTAATGGCATCAACAGGCTTCCGACCCGTCAAACGAGTCACCTCACCGTTAAGAGCCGCGACCACCTGAGGAAGATGTCAGGGTCTTAAACCTGGCTCGTTTTTCCTAACACATGTGAGACAGTACAAGTACAGCGTGATTTGACTTGAGACTCAACGACACAACGTTCAATGGATTTATTTAAAGATCATATACGATACGATGATCATTACAAGATATAAGTTATACTTCAATACACTTACATACACAATACAGCTCACAGTCTATCTCTCAAGATGAACAGACACTCGACTTTCGGGCACAGAAACCACACAACGCCTTTCTCTCATCATACGTCCAGTCGAGTCCACGTCCCAGAGCTGTCTGTCTATAGCTCGCAATGTGCCTCCCCACCTGAAGTGGCTTCACGAGGCATGCGTGCGTCTTGCTTCGTCCTTGCCTGACCGCTGGCCGTCTCGTCAGCCAGCAACCTCGCAGGCAGGTAACTACTACTCGCCTGGCGGGCGTAAAGAAGTTACGGCATCCCGGCTGGGGAACTAAGTCGCCTGGCGGGAGTAACGATGTCACTGCATCACTGCACTACTCTAGACTCTGACATGCTCCCCCGGGCAGCTCCATGAAAGATGTCATCTTTCATGTATACTATATGTACATACTGGGTTAATATTTTAACCTTGTCAGAGTCGACCCTTCTGTTGTTATATACATTGGAATCAGAATACATAGATATACACATCTTGACATAGAAACATATAAGAAATGGAAGTTGTATTCAACGACATGTGGTGTTCAACCTTTAACACTTGTCAAGTTTCATCCTCTCGATGGCTGATTACCTCAATTGCATTATTGACCCAGTCAGATCGGCAGTACCAGCTCCAAGCATCTACCTCCCAGCCTTTCAAAAAAAAAGTAATAATATGGTTTCTGAAACAAAAACCATCTGGCTAGACCGAAATACGGCTTTACATAAGTCGCATTAAACGCTCAAACCCTGACCTTATTTGGCCAGGAGCTCTCGTGTTGGTCTGCAATGTCGGTGACACTTTACCATGCCCAGTAGATGGCTTCTTGGTGTGTTAACAATCTGGCAACAACATGGTTATTTATACACAACACATACTCGTATACATTTCACATTATAGCCCTTTGGTGTAATGATGTAGTAACAACTAAATGAAAGGGGAATAACTTTAAAATTTCTGAAATATAATATTTTACAATAAATATTCTATTTCTCAGCGTCATAGCTTGATGTTTCTTCATACTAGCGAGAAAAAGTCGGTAGTATGAATAAATTAATCAAGATATGATTCTAAGATTACACTACATAAAAAATATAAATACACAATTCGTGTATTCAAACTTGTTAATTCCTAAAGATTTTAGAATCGTCATAGCTTTTTAAACTTTTGTTTGTCGTCTGCTAATTTTTAACTAAATTTCGAACTAATCCGGAATTACACACGAACACTAAACAGCTGATGTTGAAACTTGTAGAACACACTTGTTCCGGTCTGATGTAGTTACGGAATGTACAATGTTCTAATCGTTCATGTGTCGGGTGTTTCCCTGGAAAAACTTCTGGATTTCGATTGACTGCAGTGGTGTAGATGTCAATGTTCAGGTCACACTTTCACACACGGATTTAAAATATCACTAGAATGCTCCACACGCAGATACCACTGTCAAATTGGATAGTTCGCTTACGGTAAGTTTTGAGCGAATGTGGCACTGTTCTTGTTTCGTAATATATACAATTAATAAAGTTCGCTTTCTACCACACACTACACAATTATACACTACAATCACTACATTAATTAGTAAAATAAGAACACTATATATATTGGGAGTAAACCCTATCACATCATATCGTAGACATTACACAGCTTTCGTGAATGAAAAAAAATTATTCACTGATGGATGCCTGTGTTGATCTGAGTGTATTTTACACACTGCACTCAGACATTGGTGCTCACTGGGTCGGTCGGACAACGGGACAAGAGATCGGCAATAGTGTTGGTTCTGCCTGGGATATGTCGAACCTCGAAGCTGTAATCTTGGAGCTTAAGAGACCAGCGCGCTACCATTTGGTTTGAAAGTACACCTGAATTGATAAATCGCAGTGGACTACTGTCGGATTCGACAATAAAATGACGTCCTAGGAGGAATCTGGACAATTTAGTTATACCCACCACTAGAGCTAGGGCTTCCAACTGGGGTATTGACCAAGCCCGTTCTCTCGGTTTCAATTTCCTGGAGACGAAGTACACAGGATGAAGGATGTTGTTATGCTCCTGCAACAAGACTGTTCCAATCGCCACGGGGCTCGCGTCTGTACGCAATCTGAAAGGGACATGTAGATTGGGCAACTTCAGAATAGGATTATTTAAACTATTATTAGAAAACAAAGATAATACTTTTTGGAATGCAAATTTTAGGCATTCATTGCTTACAATTTTCTCCGGTTTATCTTTTGTTAGTTCGGAAAAATCAGGAATGAACTGCCTGTAATAATTTATCAGTCCCAACAAACTTCTGACTTGCTTTTTCGTAGTCGGAAGTGAGAGTTTTAGTATCTTGGACACGATGTTATCGTCTGTCGTGACAAAGCCATTGGATATTTTGTACCCCAAGAAGGATATTTCCTGGTAGGCTATGTCTACTTTTGCAGGCTTTACCGTCAGTTGGAGAAGATGGTGTTGTACTGTTGTATAAGATGTTTGCAACTGTCTGTTTCTGCTTGAGTTAACTTTGGGTTGATCTTAATTTCCTTCAAGCAGTTTGTCGTGTCTAATGCAGGTGTTGGAATTTCGTCACTAGCCTCGTCATCTTCATGGTCTATTATCACTGTACAAGCTGTTGTATCGTCATGTTCGTTGTCTCTGTTGTAATATGGTCTTAGCATATTGATGTGGAATATTTTGTTTTTGTCTTTTATTTGGATCTCGTAGTCTACAGGTGAAATTTGTCTCGTCACTTTAAAAGGTCCTTGCCAAGAATCAGTCAATAAGTGTCTGTCACTAGGTAGTAGAAGAAGAACGTCCTGTCCAGGTGTCAACGTTATTGTCCTGTCACCTTTGTCAGCATATCGTCTATAAGTAGCACCAGATAATTTTAGTGCATCCTTTGCAATTATACAAGATTTGATGATTCTTTCACGCAATGATGTAACGTATACGTATGATGATATGGGTTTCAGTAAAGGAGTGGATTTAGTTAACATTTTATGATAAATAGTCAATGGGCCACGTGGTTTGGCACCATAGATAAGTTCAAAAGGAGAGAAACCTGTACTAGAATGTGGTACCTCGCGATAAGCAAAGAGAATAGCAGGTAAATATACGTCCCAGTTCTTGGGATGCTCTTGAGTGACTTTAGCAAGCATGTGCTTTAAATCGCCGTTAAATTTTTCTATTATCCCACTCGAGTGAGGATTTTACGGGGAATTGAAACATTGCTTCACTTCCAACATTTTGGTGAAAGCTTGAGTAGATGCGGCGATAAACTGAGTTCCCCTATCTGATTGGATAGTGTCTGGAAATCCTATCCGAGAAAATATATGGAAGAAAACTTCCAATATATCATTGGCAGTTATGTTCTTTAGCGGAATCGCTTCCGGCCAGCGGCTACATTGATCAATGGCAGTTAGAATATATTTATTCCCTCTAGTTGTTGTCTGATTAAGAGGGCCCACTATGTCGACAGATATTTTCTCAAAAGGTCGACTGGCTAAGTCAGTAACTTGTAACTTTGCCTGTGGGTGTTTACCTTTCTTTACCAGGTTTTGGCAGATGTCACAACTTCTGCAATATTGTTTAATGTCATTGCAAAATTTGGGCCAATGAAACTGTGTTAATAATCTTGATCTGGTCTTAGCGTATGCCATATGCCCTGCAAGGGGTATATCATGGGCAAGATGTAAGGCTTGCTTGCGATACTCACTTGGCAAAACAGTTTGCTCTGTTGTGCTGTCACCTCTGGTATAATACCTAGTGAGGATACAATTTTTCAAAGCAAAATGCCATTTTGCATTCTTGGTTACCTTTGGCTTTTGGCCGATCAGATTAAAATATTTCGACAATGAAGGATCAGCCTTTTGAGCTGTTACAAGCGTTTCCTTCGTGGTTTCAGAAGGTAGTGATACTGGGCTAAGCATTTGTATAGCCTCAGTGTGGTTACTTTCATCTTGCACTCTAGCAGTAGCTCTGGTTACTGCGTTCACACATTCAATGATATCAGATGGTGATGAAACAGTGTTATCAATGATGTCATGAGATCTTAGTGCTACATTAGCTACCATACATTCATTAGGTGGTGTAACATTATCAATGATGACATTTGATTGTGATGTTATGATATCATCAATGCAAAGAGATGTTATGTCATGAGGCATATCATTCACCTCTGGTAAATTTCCAATTATAATATCGCACACCGGGTTTGTTAATGCTGCGCATTTTACTTTACCAGTGAGGAAAGGTGTTTGAATATATGCCCATGCTAGTGGGTACTTTTCAATATTGCAAGAGAATGTTCTGCATGTTACGTGCCTGCCTGTATAGTCTGTAGGCATTATGAACGTTCTCTTTAGACCAATAAGTGAGCTTCCCGTGTCCCGAAGGACTGTAGCAGACTTGCCATTCACGTATCCTTGATGGACGTTTATTCTGCCTTTGGAATCTACTACCAAATTAGCTTCTTCATTGGCAATAGGAATGGAGTTTCCGCATGTTAAAATGCCATCTTCATAAAAGGTATTACAAACAGTACATTTATTTGCGTTAAATATATCAAAAGCCTGTGCTGAGTTCACAGGATGTTTCTCTGATTGTTCTTCATCTGACGATGAACTGTCAAACAAGGCGGCATTTGCTTTGTTGGTCATTTGCCTACCTTTACAATCATGGCGATAATGTCCGTACGCCTTACAGAGGAAACATTTACGCAAATTTCTAAAGGATCTACGCTCCTTATCTTGTCTGTTTACCATGTTTTGTAGATAAGTATGATATGCGGGGTTCTTGTCACACATCTCACCTTGATGGTGTGAAATTTTACAATATCTACAGTGATTATACTTCTCAGATGTAGGCTTATGAGGTTTCTGTCTACTATAGGGTTTGTCATAGTTAGCCGATGCTACAAAATTTATGTCAGTAGCTTCACTGGCAAAACAATGTTTGTTGGCTGTGTAATACGCCGAACCACGTCTCTCAATCTCATCTACACTAGTGCATTCATTCTCTTGCAAAAATTTTGAAAATGCTGATGGAATTTATGAAATGACTTTATCTCTGATGATCAGATCTTCTAATCTTTGATAGTTTTTATCAATTTTAGCTGCTGAAATCCATTTGGAAAATATATCTCGGACTAAGCAGAGGTAGTCAGAGAACGTTTGAGTCGGTTTTGGGCTCAACTTGCTGAATTGTTCTCTGTAACCTGCCTCATCTAACATAAAATGTGCCATAATCTTTGATTTTAGATAATGGTAATCTTTTCTGAGGTCTTTGGGGATAGTCTCAATGACTTTAAGAGGCTCCCCTGATAAACTCCTCATATAAATAATATTCCATTCAGACAGTGGAACCTGGTAATGGTCCATTAACGTCTCAAAATTTTGGGTAAAGGCTGCAATGCAGTCACCCGAGGTATAATTACGTACTATACCTTGGTATTTCTTGTACTGGTTTTCTTTCTCCAGTCTCTCAGATTTCTTAGACTCTTTGTTAATGGCAGTCTCAGTATCAAGTTGTTTGATTTTAAGTTGCAATTCCAGCTCTTCCCGTTTACTCTGAGCTGCTATTTCCGCTTTCTTCAATTCTATATCTAGCTCAGCTTGTTTTGTCTTTGCAGACAGTTCTGCTTCTGTCTGTTTTGCTGCGGTTGCTGCCTCTGCTTGCTTTAATGCTCTTTCAGCTGCTCTTTCTTCACGTTCGTGGTATTCAGAGTATTTCTTCTCACTCCACTTCGCTAACTCATCACCTGTTAAGTTTAACTTTAACCCCATATCGATGAAATCATTTAATGACGACATGATGGAAAATGCCAATGAAATACCAGCCACACAATTTGTTACAAGTGGTTAGTAAAGTAAACAATTTACAATTATGTTCTATTGACAATACGTGCCTAAATTTGCATCCTAAAGTATATAAAAAGAAAAATATACTCAAGTGCACCGGATGCGGTGAAGAACGGTTGGAAATCGGCCTAGGAACTGTAGGGTCGCTACTTCAAACACAAATGACCTCTACGGGCAAGGGTTTCAGATGGCACAGAAAACCTGCTTTGTTTTTGGAGGAAATAAATTAGCGTCTATTTGATGTGGTGTGCCTGCTTGTCACTAAGTTTTGATTAGGTTTGTATAGCGTTGAGTGTAGTTGTATGTCGTAATGTTGTCAGTCAACAATTTTTTTTTCAAAACACAAGTCACTTTCTTTCCAAAACTTTCTGCTTTCCACAATTCACTTTACAAAGACACTCTAAATATATCTCAACACGCTACAACATTGATTACACATCACTTACATCAAGATGACATTCAGTAAGGACATAGACATCAAGTTTACAAGATGGCGACAAGGTCACAATGGCGACAAGTTTACAATGCCGACACGGTCAAAACGGTGACAAGTTTCACAACCACAAATGTTTTACACGTTTACAAGATCAAACAATATGTATGCACTGTACAATCACATTTAGTCTCCATGTTTAAATAATGTAATAATATCTATCAAAATGAGCCTTCAACGATCACATTTACATGTACAATCAAGTTGGACAACAATTCTAAGTTCACAACTCTACGTGTAAATGTTAAATTATCTAAACTACGTTCATTTCAAAGCCGGACGAATGCCACCACGTCCACACATGTCAGGGTCTTAAACCTGGCTCGTTTTTCCTAACACATGTGAGACAGTACAAGTACAACGTGATTTGACTTGAGACTCAACGACACAACGTTCAATGGATTTATTTACAGATCATATACGATACGATGATCATTACAAGATATAAGTTATACTTCAATACACTTACATACACAATACAGCTCACAGTCTATCTCTCAAGATGAACAGACACTCGACTTTCGGGCACAGAAACCACACAACGCCTTTCTCTCATCATACGTCCAGTCGAGTCCACGTCCCAGAGCTGTCTGTCTATAGCTCGCAATGTGCCTCCCCACCTGAAGTGGCTTCACGAGGCATGCGTGCATATTGCTTCGTCCTTGCCTGACCGCTGGCCGTCTCGTCAGCCAGCAACCTCGCAGGCAGGTAACTACTACTCGCCTGGCGGGCGTAACGAAGTTACGGCATCCCGGCTGGGGAACTAAGTCGCCTGGCGGGAGTAACGATGTCACTGCATCACTGCACTACTCTAGACTCTGACAGAAGAGCCTGAACCCATTCAGCTGAATGTTCAGAGGACCCTCGAGCCGCCAGTAGTAACTCTTGGGCGTACTGGGCACCGAACAGTCTCTCCGCCAGAGTGCGATTGAACCTCTCGACGATCGCCTGCTGCCGGTGATTCCCAGCTTCTCCACGCCGTATCTGTGGCTTATGCTTTGCTGCCAGCTGGCTCACTGCACCCATAAACTCACGCCCCGGGTCAATCTGCAGAAGCTGTGGCCATTTGAGTGGCCCGCGTTTGTAAATTCGCTCTAGCGCCAAAGCCACCCCTTCACTGCTCTTGTCTGTCAAAGCCTCTGCTTCCTTAAACCGTGAGGCAACATCCATAACTGTCAAGGCAGACTTAAATGTCTTACGACCAACCCGGTCATGTGGTAGGTAGAGCAAATCAGACTGATGGACGGCATTCGGTCTATCTTCATCAATAGATGGCCGCGGAATGTAACGAGGAGCGGGTAAATAAATCTGAAAAATAGCTTGCTTCTTGAGCCAGTCTCGGGCAACATCCTCCGAAACATTAGCTGCAGCAGCTAGCTTCTTAATGGCCGCCAAGCCTTTCCAGTAGCCCTGAGGGCTGTAGTAGATATCCTCCAGATCTTTCATTTTGGTAGCAGCGGTCAATCTCTAAAGCAACTTATAAGCAACAATACCAGTCGCTGCCAGCCCAAGAACGATAAAAGTGATCTCGCGGTCTTTCTGCGGCTCAGATGGCACATAGAAATCCGACAGGCGAGGTTCAGGCTCGAGGGGCTCGACACGTTTGCCAGAGATCAGGCTGTATTCCCGCATGGCCTGGTCGACATCCTGGAAAGAGTGAACGGCGTGGCCTTCGCGCTGTAGCTCATCGTTGAGCCAGTCCAGCCGCGCGGTTCTCTTTCTCATCCACTCAGCCTGGGCCGCCTGTAGCCGCTCGACAGCCTCATCGTGCCGCCTCATTTCTTCATGGGCGTCCGCATGCCCTAGCTTGGAAAAGAGGTAGTTGCCCCCCGTAAACGCGAGGGCATTGACAACAGCGCCCCCTATCATCATTGCGACAGAGGCCATAGTTAGCGGGGCTGATACTGTAAGGGTTTATGCAATATATCAGTGGGGATCAAGCCCTCTTTGATAAGCAAATCTCGGAGTGCTAAGGCGATGGACGTGTCTAAAACCATCATCCCAAGGTCATACATATCAGCGTCTAGCTTGGGCAAGGTTGCCCCTTTGAAAATCACCTTGGTCAGTTTTGCGGTGCCTACCGTAAGCGCGGCCACCACAGCGCCGTGGTAAACCGCGTTAACAATAGCTTTCCCGTCAACGCCTGCCATTATTCCATATAAAATGGATCTCTATTCTTTAATATGTTAGTCTCCGGTCGCTTGGAGGGCGCAGGCGGGGCAGGTGCTTTAGTCCGCCGCATTTTCTGCCTAATTACTCCGACGACAACGACAACGCCAGCCACTCCGATAATCCAGGGAGTCCAGCCACGGTAATCAACTGGCACTATTGGAAACAGCGGTGGTGGGGCCTGCTCATGCTCGGGGGCTAACTTTCGTTTCTTCTCACGAACAGCCTGCTGCAGAGCTAGAGACAACCTCTCTGCTTCACGACTCTTTCGAGCAGCAGCTCCTCTCTTCCCAGCAGCAACTTTCCTGGGGTCCTTCGTCTCTAGTTTCCCATGTGGAGTAATTTCGGGGGTCTCCTCCTCCATCTTGTTCTTGCTTAGGACAGTTATGTCCAAAATGGCAGTGCCTAAAAGTTGCTAGCGCGACAGTTGCAGGTGCTAAGCACATACCGAACTTATGGTAGAGTTCACATGTAACTGTGTTTAGCGCATGCCCTAGAAATGGGTCGGCCTCCAGGTCTGTCACCAAAGCTTGATTATCAGCAATGGGGAGGAACATACTTGCCACTTGTGCGTACATCTGTAGCATAGCCGTGCCTAGGGTCTTTGTTATTGCAGCTCCAAGCCTCGCCTCATGCCTCGCATATAGCTTCTCAATTTCTTGATCAGGCAAGGCCTCAACCTGTTCCACTGTAAGTTTGGAGTACTTACCTCCTATGTACTGCCCGGCACGTCCCCCAGCCGCAAGTGCTGCCAGCCTTTCACGATGCAACGCATGTCTGGACTGTGGCGTTGTGGCAGGTGGTGATGCATGTCCGGACTGTGGTGTTGTTGTAGGTTCCGGAGTAGACTCTACCGGCTTTGCCTCTTCACGTAACAGCTGGTCGAGTATGGTGTCACAATCCATCACAGCGTTTGCAAATACCCAACGTCTAACTCTAATATAGGAATGCACAGCCCATCCAAGCATACAACATGTGCATATCAGTTGTAATACAACTAAGGCTGTTACGGAGTAACAAAGCACTGCTTCATACATGCTTAGCTGATGCTTAACATATGCTTAGCTGATGCTTAACATATGCTTAGCTGATGCTTAACATTTGCTTAGCTGATGCTTAACATATGCTTAGTATCTAACAAACCTCACCAGCTTTGAGCACTTTATAAGAAAATGGGAACTTGGTCCTCAGTACCAGCTTTGAGAACTCATTAGCTTCGAGTTGCTTTCGCACCCCATCACGTTCCTCCCTAGAGTGGATGATTTAGTTCTCATCCAGGCAGTCTTCAAAGCTATCCTTATCCTTGGAATGGAAGAGCGCCACCCATTGTGTCTGCGCTCTGAGGCCTTTCGCAACGGCGTTGTACTTCTGGGTTTGAACCCACAGACTTTGCTGGGCATGTCGCCCGCTAAAAGCTAGATAAGTCAACATAGTCCGCTTCTGCGCAATAGCGTCCTCTGCGCTGCAGTCATCAATGATGTATAACGTTGGTGTCCCCTGAAACATTTTATAGAAGGCCTCTAGCCATTTGAGCAGCCGATCACCGGGGTCAAATATGAAGACCTCGGGATCTGACCACACCCACGGCCGGGCCCGGTATGTTTCATTGTATCGTACCGAAGGGCAAGCAATTACAATATGCTCGAAAACGCCCCTGTACGGACCTTCCAGGAGGTTGAGAATGAATTCTGTTTTACCACACGATGTGGGGCCCGTGATGATGGCCGAGTGTGGCTTAAGTGGGAACTCCATTAATAAACAGCACTAACAAATCTCCCGGTGTCGATGTTCAGCTGTCCGTCCATAACCAAATAAACGTAGCAGTACAGGGGCCCCACCGGTTCGGCCTCTTTCGTGATCTGGAGAGTGATGCCCTCAGAGCCGTTCTCTACACGCCGGCCACTGCCGTGAAGATGGTCATCGTCGGAGGTCCGGAAGTCCAGCCACAAGCAGAATTTTGACGTCAAGTACTCGCCTAGACTAACATCGAACAATCCTATCTCTTTGGCGACTGCGCTTGTCTCAGGGTGCGTTTTGAGGCCACCAGCGAAGAATTTCCTCGCTTCGTCCCAGAGATGGTGTGGTGCTAAGCCGTGCGCAAATAGCTGATTGGCTTGTCCTTCTACGATGACTTCAACTTTGGTGATCTGTGGGTTGTAAAACCACTCTGGTTGTTAATTTCCTTTTGGTTGGCGGGGTCTTCCCATAATAGGAGAATGCCTTTCAAAGACTTACAGGGTGTGTTCAGATTGATGTTCCATATCGAGTACTCCTTTTTCTTAGGGATCCGTCTATGTCGCAGGACCCGCTCGTATAACACCACCATACGGCTCTCATACATGCTCCGAATTAGCCGGGCCAATGTGGGTTCAGTGACTCCTTCGTACTCGAGACAGATGTTTTCTAGGGAGTATGAGGAGTTGCCGGCATCTTTACCAGTTGCGCGAATCACGCGGGAAGCGTCGTTAAAGGTCAACTCAATCTCCAGCCGATCACTAATAGCAGATTGGTAGAAGGGTGCATGCGTTTCAAGCAACTCAAAGTCTAGTGGTATGTAGTACCTGTTTTTGAAGGCCTTCGCGATGGCCACGTCTCTCGCATTGGCGGCGGGCAGAACAAAGGCATCCGCTGCGCCAACACGCGCCTTGGTCACATTCATACCAGTGCTTGTATCGATGCCTTGATACACAGCGCTCGCCCGCTCCGATTGGCTCTTCCAAAGATCCAGATAGACGTTGTAGACGTCACTGTCCACAAGAGAGAAGACTTCATTGCCCGATAGCCTGACGGGCAGCTTTTGAACCAGTGCTCGGCCGAGGTTCTGGACCACGGACCGGTTGACATCAGGGGAGCTGAGGTCGACATTGAATGCCAGCCGCACCGACCCAGGCACGATAACATCGTGTGCACCGAGATTGGGAAAACGATCTAGTAACTGCTGCTTCGGGCCGATCGTAGAAGGATTGTTGGTCACGATTATCGTTTGCCGCAATCCTTTCACACCGAGCGGCTCCCGGAGACGGCGGTAAGGGTTAAGCTTACGACCATATGCACTTGAAGACATGGCTAGTTGTTTATTATTGTTGCTTTGTAGCAATATCTAATATGGATAGAGTTGAGCTGACTGATTTTGGTTTCCGGTTTCGATGAGGACTTCCGGTTTCAAGATGGCGACGGACGGTCGTGTTGTTTTGTGTTCGTTAACTTTTTCGCGTAGGGGATGGATTTATTCATTTCTTGCGTGTAATTGGTGTGCCAGGATGTAAAACCAGGAGTTTCTACTCACGATCTGCGCGGGTGCTACGGAGTTCGTGCATCGTTTTCAGCAGCGTGTGTGGTTCTCAAAAGTCTGTGTTTACGTTTTTTCAACAAGGCGGAACAACGTGTGTGTTCCGAGCGATCAGCAGTCAACATACCGAAGCGGCGTGGTAGCCGCGCAGGGAAAAAGAAGCCAGGTTAGCGCGGTGGCTTGAGACGTTTTAGACTCAAGTGTCACCGTCTAGGACTCAGGAACATCCGTATTCTATATTGGAACTGTGCCAGTGTAAAACAACGGGGCTCTATTTTAGAAACCCTAGTTTACAGGAACGACATTGTAGCACTCCAGGAGACGAGACTGGGCGATCAGCTACTCCGAATTGCCGGCTTCAAATGTTTCTACAACAGACGACATCTGGGAACGGCGATTCTCGTTCGCGACAGCATGGTGGCGTCAGAGCTAGACATGTCCAGTTGGAACAGTGACGATATGCAAATACAGGCGTTGAGAGTTCATTCCAGTATACCATTCGTGTTGGTTAATGTTTATGCCCGCAATGCAAGTGTGGACGCCCAGAAGTGGCAGTGCTTAAGTGGCATATTAGGCCACGAGAGAAATGTTATTTTCTGTGGTGACTTCAACGCTAAAGGCATATCATGGGGAAACACTTCCTCCAATACACAAGGGGAGGAGCTCGAGACTGCACTGGAAACCATCGACCTGGTTTGTATCAACAGCGGCTGTGTCACCAGGACAGCAAGCCGTCCAGGCGATGAGGACAGTGCTATTGATCTGGCGCTAGTTTCACCTTCACTCACTACAGTGTGTAGATGGGGTGTCCTAGGACACCATGGCAGCGACCACCACCCATGCAGCATATTGGTGGAGAAAGGCAGAACCAGGCAGCACAAGCTAAAGGTAAAGACGTTCCAGTATGACAGTACAGGGCAAGATGTGGTGAGTAAAATAAGACGTGACAAGCGCAGAACGTTTCAGGGCAGGAAAAAAAGCTGGGAGCAGCCACCGTGGTGGAGTTTCGAGGTGGAGAAGGCTTGGGTGGATAAGCGTAGTGCTGTAAGGAGATGGCAAAATGCCAAGAAGAACAGAGCTGGTCATCCTAGTCCCTGCTTGCACTTAGAAAGAGAGATGCACACAAAAGTAAGCTATTTCAAAAAACTGGTCAAGGTGGTTAAAAGCGAAAGATGGGCAGAGGTGTGTCAAAGAGTAAGCACAGACAAGTCACTGAAATTGTTCTGGCGACTACATAAAAGCATGAGTGGTGTAGTCAAGAATAAGAGCATTTCTGACTTCCAAGGTGCTGACCTCATCTGGCAGAGGACTGACGAGGACAAGGGCAAAGCCCTCTTTGAACGCTACCTTGAGCAGAGCAACCAGACAGACATGGAAGGCCGGAATCTGGCCAAGGAGGTCACCTCAGACAGATGCAAGGCCCAGAACACTTCGGATGAAGACACAGTGACAGTGAAAGAAATCAAGGCTGTGCTTCGACGATCAAAAAACAGTGCTCCAGGTCCTGATGGCATAAGATACGACGACATAAATAGGTGTACCGACAATGAGCTAGAGAAACTAGCAGACATGTACAACAACAGTATAGGGAGTGCTAGCATCAAGGAGGAATGGTTACACAGCTATCTGATTCCCTTGCCGAAGCCTGACAAAGACCACAAAAAAATTCAGGGATATCGAATTATAACCATGCAGAATACAATAGGCAAGCTGCTGGAGAAGGTAATTGCCAGGAAAATATCAAGCCAACTAGAGTGGCAAGGTGTTTTCCCACCTACCCTGGGTGGGTACCGTCCAAAAAGAGAAACCTGGACCAATGCAGCAGTCTTTGCCCACGATGTCTATGAAGGTTTCCACTCAGGCACTGAAACCGTTGCTGCAGCGATTGATCTTGAGGACGCATACAACAGAGTACCACTGGCGAGTCATGGCGAGTGCAAATATCGAGCAAAGACTGCTATTACTTCTGTTCCAAGGACTTGTGCTTTCACGCATCGAGTATGCCCTGGCCATCCTCACTGTCAGCCCTACACAGATTGGAAGACTTGAAAAGGTACAAAACGAAGCCATGCGCATCATTTTGGGCTGCACGAGAGACACCAGCTGTGTAGCAATGAGATACCTCCTTGACTTCCCGACAATGGAACACAGGATCAAGATCTGGAGAGCTCGTGCATACTTAAAAATAAGTGCAGATGAGCAGCACCCTCTGCATGACGCTGTATTCAGAGAAAAGGGTGACAGGCTAAAGAGGGGCAAATCATGGATGGGTCGGGCGGAAGATGTCGTCGGACAGGTCTGCAGTCTTACCAGTATCAACCCCGGCAAGGAATGGGTGCCGATGCCTCCAGCTTTTAAGTGTACCTTCTCCTGCATTATCACACTCGACAGACGGCGCAGAGAGCAGAACCCTGCCGCTGTCAATGCAGAGGTTAACGCGCTCATCTATGATCACTCAGATAGCCCCGAAGTGCTCATCTATACAGATGGATCTGTTGTAAAGCAGCAGAGAAGTGCGTGGGCATTTACAGCCCGCTCAGCGGGCCGAACCGTTCAAGAATCCAGTGGTGCCCACTCCATGACCACGAGCAGCATGACGATGGAGGTGATGGCAGTTACACAGGCTTTCATATGGCTGGAATCACAACATTATACCAACGTGTGTGTACTAAGTGATTCAATGAGCATGATTCAGAAGGTCGAAGCTGGATCTGTACGTAGACAGTGGACTGAGTCGCTGCGGAAGTCTGTTGTCCGCAAAGTCACCTTCATCTTCGTCCCGGGACATGCGGGAGTCGAGGGAAATGAACGAGCTGATAAATTGGCTAGCTCTGCACCCCCTGTAGATGGCCAGCCCATGGATCGTGCCGATGTTATTAACGCCCTTAAAGATATGGCGAGAACAGAGGATTTTGACGCCAGTGATTCCACATCGCTTTCCAGGATGAAAGACCTGGGAGTAAGAATCGGCACAGCCAGACGCGAGAGGTACATCGGGAAAACAAAGCGCCTCGTCAACCAACACAGAACTGGCACTATTAGCCACCGGACGCTGATGCATATGCTGGGGGGAGGATCTGAGCACCTATGGACATGTCCGGAGTGCAACGAAGATACCCCAGCTGATAACTAAACTAAACCACTGGATTTTTTAATGTTTCAGCTTCTTGAACTAAACGTAAGTCCATTCCTCCTTAGTTGGATCGCTGCAGCCCTCTTCCAACGGAAAGTAGTTTTTAGATGTGGCAGTTGGACTTCGGAACCAACAACAATATATCCTGGCCTACCACAGGGATCACCATTATCTCCGGTACTGTTCAACGCCTACACAGTGAGAATCACCAGTGAGCAGATCACTGGACCTGGCAGGACATTGTCATATGCCGATGATGTTTTAGTGTATCGTCAGGGTAAGGATAGAGAGGAGGTTGCTGTGGAACTACAAACCGAACTCAATCGCATAAGTACTTGGTGTGATGAAGCTGGGGCAATGGTCAACCCAACAAAGGCAACAGTGACTTGGTTCTCGTTGAATAATCATATTGTCAACAATCCAACACCAACTGTAATGCTGTGTTCAGAGACGGTGGAAAGAACGCAGGCAATGAATTACCTGGGGATACGGTTTGATCGAAGCCTTGCTTATAATGTGCACATAGACCAGGTGATAACAAAGGCCAAGCGGGGTTTGGCAGCGATGCGGGTGATGGCGGCAGCAAACTGTGAGCAGCGCCATCTATGTCTTCTGTACGAGGGGCTGGTCATGTCTGTTTTGGAGTATGCAATGGCAATCCTTACTCTCAGCCATAAGCAGATAGAAAGGATGGAAAGGATACAGAATGAAGCTATGCGCATTATTCTTGGATGTACAAGAGATACAGCATGCAGGGCGATGCGCTACCTTCTTGATTTTCCAACCATTGAAGAGAGAATGCAAGTTTGCAGGGCACGCGCCTACCTCAGAATTAACGCAAACACACAGCATCCACTGCATAGTGAAATTAGGAAGGTGAAGGGCAGCAGGTTAAAAAGAGGACGGTCGTGGATGGGTCAAGCCGAAGACATTCTTCAACAGGTGTGTTCACTTGAGGACTTAGAACCTGGCGAGGAGTGGGTGCAAGTGCCAACAGACTTCTGCACATCCTTTTCAGTTTGCATCCAACTAGATAGAAAATGCAGACAAGAAAATCCGGCTGCTGTGGAGGCTGAAGTACAAGCGTTGACTTTCGAGAATTCGCTAGACAGTGACGCGGTCATCTACACAGATGGGTCGGTCGTCCGACATGTGAGAAGCTCATGGGCCTTTACAGCTCGGGCCGGAGGGAGAATTGTGAAGGAGGACTCTGGTGCTTTCACTGAAACCACAAGTAGCCTGACCATGGAAGTCATGGCAGTAAGTAAAGCAATAACATGGCTCGAGACACAGACATTCACTAGGGCTTGTTTCCTTAGCGACTCAATGAACATGATCAAGAGGATAGAGGAGGGGTCGATCCGAAGAGAATGGTTGCTGCCTCTGAAGCGGTCTCGGCTGGCAAAGATTAGTTTCATCTTCGTGCCAGGGCATGCGGGAGTACAAGGAAATGAGCGGGCTGACAAGCTCGCAGGTGAGGCTACTGTGGAGGGCGGACGCGCCATGGACCAGGCTGACATTCTGAATGCTCTACGAGAAGTGAGACTTTTGCAAGAACCAAGTGATGACTGTGAATCTACAACAATGGCCAGACTGCGAGAGCAGCAAATTAAAAGAGGGGTGGCCAAACAAGAACACTACGCAGGAAGCCAAAGAAGATTGATAAACCAACACAGAACTGGCGTCGTTAGCCGCTACACGCTGCGGGATTTGCTGAGGAGGGGATCCGAGCACTTATGGACTGAATGGTCCGATGTGCAACGAGGATGATCTGTCGACTAACTAACTAACTAACTGACTGATTTTGGTGGTGAAGAGGGGAGGCCTGAAACGGGCGAGGAAGAGACAAGCTTCATCGACGACTTTGATATCGACAATCCCCACACTGTTAATGCAGAGTGGTCAGATGGCTTGGGGAGCCCGACCCGCAATTTACAGGTGGAACTAGAAAAGAGTGCTATTGATGACTATTTTAGAAGGGTGAAGGAGAAGTGGGGTGTGCGCCCCATAACTGGCATAGATTATACTAAAATTAAGTTTGGTTATAGGAACGCGCTCATTGTTGGGGGAGAAAGGATTACACGGAAAGATGATGGTATGCCGTTAGCTTTGAATAGCCTCAGAGTGAGTACCAGGCGTGCATTGGGGTTTGACCAAAAAATACCACCAGAGGCTGTCGCCATCCTCGAGCAGACTGATCGTGCTATGGCACAGGAACAAGCAGCTCTAGGGGGTGCGGATATTCAGGATGTCCCACACATAGCGGTAAATGTTGGCAATATTCTAGAAAGGGGCATGTTGAGACTGCGGCAGTCTATGGAAACCTCACAAATAGTAGACAAGTACCTGGGGGAGAAAGACCTACCTCCAGTGAGAGAACTCGGGGGGCTCATGGCAATTGACAAAGCGGTGACAACGATTAAAGGTAAACTCACAAACTACCTCGTTATTCTCGACCAGCAAGATAAAGAAATCACCATACGACGGCGGAAAATGTTGATAGCACCCAATGAGGAGAGTAGGGACTTTCAAGAGCAAAAGATTGCCGATATTGAAGAAGCTAAGAAGAGGCTTTTAATAGAGGTCGCTGAGTTACACGAAGACTTACGCAACCAATTCAGTCGGATCCGTGAAACCATTCATCGGGTGGTCAATGAAGACACCACACTGGGTGCGAGGCTGCGGACTCTGTTCCGAGAGCAGGGCATCACCATAGCGAGCATTCTCACAGCGCTCGGCCTCTTAATTTCCACTATCACCCTAGCCATTACTGGTGGCGGTGGTGGTCCTACCCCACCGCCTGGCCCTACCCCACCGCCTGGCCCGCCACCTGGCCCTGGGGCTAAGGAATGGATTCGACAGAAGCTGAAAGACCTAGCGAGTCTTCTAGCCAGGCTAGCTGGTAAGGCTGCGGAGGCACTCCCAGGAATCATAGGCGGCATTATCTCCTGGCTTCTTAACTTCTTGAGTAAGGGTGTGGGATGGCTGGCTGGAAATATCTGGGCATTAGTGGTTGTACTCGGTGGTTTGCTGCTGCTGGCTATCAGAGAGCGGCTAATTGCGAAGTAAATGAACTAACCATAGGGCCACTAGACCGACTGCGACACCCCCAGCAATGAGTGATATCTTTTCATTTTGATGCTGCAGCCCAGCTGCCTTATCAGCTATGCTAGTGGTCGGATGCGCTGGCTGAGCATTGCTGGGCAGCTCTACCATCGGTGGCGGCTGTGCAATGGTTGTATTCAGGCCACGCTGTAGGCATGGCTCTGCGATGACGATCATGTTGTTATATCCAGCTATCTGGCCAATGCGAAGCAGCATGTCGCTGGGGGCCATATACAACCCCGTTCCAAAGACATAATTAACTTCTGAGCTCGCGTTTTGTAGCACATCCTGATATCTTTTGATGGCCGCCGCGAGATCGACGGGCGCAGAGATGGCGTCTTCTACTAATACCAGGAATTGCTTCTGGGCATCAAACGCCGTTCCGGTTCCCAAAATTCGTGTTCTAGTCTGAGCCTGGGCCCCTAAGATGGCCCACACATAGGTTCGAATGCTGTCATTTATTCGCTCAACACCGGGGCGTCTGAAGCCCTGTGACTTGTTAAGAATGAAAGCCTGCCAGCCAGAATCAGCGTGAATATCGTCTTGTGAGATATAATCTATGTGTAGTATGTCATTTGTGGTTTGTTGTGTGAATGAATGGCGCTTTGGGTCATATACACCATCATGTCCATCAGGCAGGACGCGATAACCAGTGTTCGTCCAGTAAATGTATACACTCCCCAACCCGTTATTCTTCCCGAGCCGTCTCCAGTTATCATTCTGGGGAATTCCAAATTCCGCGCATATACGCTGATAGGCTCTTACATCGTAGGGATTTTCAAAGGCGTTGTGGTCTTGTGGTAGAGCCACAATCATCTCTTTGAGGATTCGGCGAATCTGGTAGTAGACATGGAATATGAAGACGGCTCGCGTTAGTGTGTCAGGGTCGGACAGATGCTCCTGCGCAGACACCCCACACCCCGCCGTGGCACACCATACTGCGAAGTTGAGTTGGTTTTGCCAGAATTGCATCGGATTGCTGTACCAGGCTTGCACGATCTGGTCTGACTCCACGTATGGCAACCGGTATTTTTCAAACATGTTGGGGAACTGTGTCGGAAAGGCTCCTTGGAGGTTGACCTGTATGTCCACCTTTGTGAGATCCTTTATTTGTGCAAACGGGTATACCCCACCCGCCGGGTATTTGGCGTCCTTATTGAACTCGTAAGCAGTCATTATTATTAGCTGTGCTAATATGTTTTTCACACTTAGCAACGTCCAACATGGGGAACCCATCCCCCTCAACCCGGTCCTAGACAATCGCGATGGTGACCTAGAGGTGGCTATCGTGGAATTGTTGTTCTACCCCGCATGGGTTAATATTTCCGCGTAGCTGAAAAACAATTGGTTCAATCTTGATGACGAAGTTGTTAATATCCCCGACGGGTATTATGATGTCTGTGCTCTCAACAAGCAATTCTTTGAGCCACGGAAGCTCTCTCTTTCTCTCAACCCCGCAACAGGCCTTGTAAGTCTCAGTGGTATAAAATCGGGAGTGGTCTTAGGGTTCGGAGGGCTAGGTGGGGTTCTTGGGTTCGGCATAGATTACAGAAGGGAGCGGTTCAATGAGGTGTTTACATTCTATGCGGAGAAGTTTCCTAAACTTATCATATATAAGGAGTTGTACATTCATCTCGAGGGTCTATCATCATATGAAAACCGTCATAATTCTCTTCCCTCCACACTCCTCCGGGCTGTACCCGTTAAAAAAGAGGAATGTAATCAAGGGAGACATGAGATTTTCTCTGTGCCTCATTATAAAAGGCTAGAAACTGGAACGGTAGGGGGTATAAGACTTTAGGTCCGAGATGAAAAGGGTAACGACGTGCCACTGGCATATCTAAGCTGCGTACTTCACATCAGACATGGTTGCTCCGTCGGGTATTTACCATCCTTATTGAACTCGTAAATTATTACACGTGCTAATATGTACATCACATTAACCAACATCCAGCGTGGGGAACCCATCCCCCTCAACCCGGTCCTAGACAACCGCGATGGTGACCTAGAGGTAGCTATCGTGGAATTGTTGTTCTACCCTGCGTGGGTTAATATTTCCCATGAGCTGGCAAATAATAAGTTCTGGGTGGAGGGTAAGCAGATTGTTATACCCGATGGATACTATGATGTGTGTACCCTCAACAAACAATTCTTTGAGCCTCGAAACTTTTCTCTGACACTGAACCCCGCAACTGGTCTTGTAAGCCTCGATGGTGTATATGACACCGATATATTGGGAGTAGGCTTATCCTACACTCTTGGGGGTTCTGAGTGGGAATTGTATGATACCGGGATGGTTGGAAAAGAGTTTCCCAGACTCCTCTTATATAAGGAGTTGTACATTCATCTCGAGGGTCTATCATCCTCTGAGAACCGTCATAATTCGCTTCCCTCCACACTCCTCAGGACTGTGCCTGTTAAAAATGTGGAATGTAATCAAGGGAGACACGAGGTTTTCTCTATGCCTCGTTATAAGAAGTTGGAGACAGGAACTCTAAACGATATTAGACTTTCGGTCCGTGATGAACAAGGCAAAGCTGTGCCGTTGGCATATCTAAGTTGTGAACTCCACATCAGAAAATACAATGGCTGATTCAGAAGGTCCAGGAAGGCATTGCCCAAGAGCATGCTCTACCCTAACCTTTGCTGATTTGGCCGACACTATTGGGTGGCGGGAGCCGGGTCATAACTACAAGATCTAATGCCTCCAGTTCACTCCCCAGGGGGTCTATGCTCGTGCTGCCATAGACCATCCCGACGACGATGACTGGGATCTGCAGCTTGAGCTTCGCACGGGATATACTCACCTCGAGCCCAATGGGATACTTATTAGGTTAACTAACATGGGCAAGGTGTTTGTGAGTTATCAGGCCTGCAGGACAGTCACACGCCCCAACAAGTCTCCTGTTGTGACCTACCAGTCATTTCTGAAAATGCAGTGCGCCGGGGCTCTCTTCTATGCCGTATCGGCGACTGAGGCTAAAGCCCAGGGGACTAAATATTGCCTGAAGGCTGTTACAGAGTGTAAAGCTGACATTGATATGCTAGGTAAGCCTCCTAAGGAGTCAACCATCTATCTCGAGTTAGCTATTGGGCCTGTGGCACAGACAGAGTTTGCCGCAGTCCTTCCTGTGGTCTCTATTAAATGGAGTGCGTCATCACTCCCCATGCATGTTGCTCTCGTCATTACTTCCGCGGCCGACGGGTCGTGGGCGGCCCGGGCAACAGAGACGGATATTATAGTAGAGCTCGGTGAGGTTGCGGTAGATGAAATCATTTTTACTACCGTTACTGCTTTTGTCCGGCTTTTATTCACTACAGGGCCGATTAGTACCGTTCGCATTGAACATTTAATATCTCAGTTGAAGAAGTAGGTTTGACGCGCAAAGAATAATGTCGCTCTATCCTACAATCGATACTAGTGACGGCGGTGCCTATCGTATTCAAGAGCTTACCCGTCTTCGGAAGTCTCTGGAAGATGAAAGGGACAAACGGGCTGCACTGTATAAAAAATATCGGCGTGCCGTTAATGCATTAGACGCTGTGGACAGTGCGATGCTGGCGGCTAGCCTTGGTATGGGGGTGGGGGGGGGGGGGTGTTGGGCTTCTTACCACCATTATCGCTGCCCCTATAGTTGTCGGGCTTGAGATAGCTGCCCTAGCTTGTGGAATCATGTCCGCTGGGAGCAAGCTAGCGTCCCGAAACTAACATCAAAAGCTAAGAAGCATGATGAAATTTGCACTCTGGCGACGGCTAAGCTTTCTAGTATAGCCGACCTTGTTTCAAAGGCTTTGGATGATGGGAGAATTACAGACGTGGAGTATAAAATAATTACAGCTGAAGAAAATAATTTTCACCAGTTGAAAAAAGATATTCGGAGCAAGGCGCCGGCGGATCTAGACGAAGAGACAAAAAAGTCTCTCATTCTGAAAGGGCGGGACCAGGCACGGGCAGAATTCGTCAAAGCTATAGGATCGAAATAACCTGTATACGCGATCAGGACAGTTTGGAACCACCCCCCTATTCCACCGAACGATCCACCAGTGGATTTCAGTAATAGGATATACTCCTCGGATAAACAATGTAAAATTCTGAGGTATGTATGAACATTTTTTCCATTCATTGCTTTTCCATTTTTCTCATCCTATTGTCACATGTGAATGAAGAGATCTCCTGTTCTATATGTTTTGTTTGTTGATGAAGGCTAATCACCGCAACGACATGTATCAACACCATACACCATGTGGTGTAATTCTGTTTGGTAAAACTTTATATGGAAGTAATGGATACGAAAGAATACTAAGAGCGGCGGATGCCCACTACACAGAAGTAATACACTTAACATCTCAAGTGTTATTCTGTCAAAACGCTCATTACACACCCACCATGAAATGTGTTTCAGCTGACTCAATCAAGTGTCGTCTCCACAATGAAGGTTGGCTACACAAAGCTAACTGGCGCTTGCCGTGTGGGATTTTTCACGAGAACAAAAAAAAATCACCGCGCGGCACGCGTGGGATTTTTTTTTTCGCGAGAACAAAAATCACGGCGCGGCACGCGTTCATAAAAACTCGTCACGCAAAGACAAATTGATCACGTTTCTTTGCTTTGATCACGGTACATCCGGCGTGATCACTTTTGCCGGAAGTGGCGTTGTCTGGCGCACATATTTGATTATCGGGGCGTGTGGGTATGCGTGCGTATGTGTGTGTATGCGTGCGTATGTGTGTGTGTGGATGTATGTGTGCGTGCGTATGTGCCCCATTATACACCTATTTATCGTTGGTATGGTGGGCGTCCTCTGGTTCATATTGAGGACTTAGCTTCATCCCTTTATAGAGTAGCAGCTTGATGCCGGTCGTCTTTTCAAACTTCCGAAACATCTTATGAAGCACGTCTAACGTGCAACGCTCTTACATCTCATATGGTTTCCTAACACCCCTCTCACAGAATATAAACTCTTCTATCGCCTCGCCCCGCTTTGCCTGTTCATCGTGCCAAGAACAATAAAGGTCGATGGCTGGTCGGCCGCAGTGAAGTTCTGTATCGAGCTTCGGCCACTCACATCCATAGGTTTCCATCTGTATGTGCCCAATAAGTCAACCTCTAACTCGACGCGCTCCCCGGCGCCCCATAATATTTCTGGTCCTGGCTGTTGCAATTTGTGTTGGTGGTGCGCGGTGAGAGAGCGTGCCCGCTCGCCGAGTGCTCCCGTGCGTATTCGCGTAGCGGTGCCCATCGTGATATGGCTGGTTGGTAAGACTCTAATTGTGTAACGCAGTATAGTCACCCCTATAACAAAATATAGTTGCCCGCACTCGGGGTTGCCCCGGCGATTTTTGTGCTATAGTTAATCGATGGCTCGGTCGCCCGAGTGCGCTCCGGGATACAGAGGACGACCCGGTCGGGCGGTCGCGCCCCGGGGCCCTGGGGGGTGGGGCCCCCGGGGGTTGGGTCCCTATGGGGGCTTTCTTTTGGCGCTCCTGTGGTGCCCCGACCCTTTTGGTCCCCGGGGGCTTTCTTTTGGCGCTCCTGTGGTGCCCCGACCTTTTTGGCCCCAAACCCCCAATAGACATCTACTAGTTACGCAACTGGCGCTACCAGACTTGGCTCCGAAAGAATCAGAAGATGATTTCGCGGGATCAGAACGAGCTGAAATTCCTAAAGAACCTGCAGAAACAAGATGAGTTTACGATCACTGTTTAGGCAGAATTGGCTCTAGAAGACGCTGTTCAGGTACAAATAGAAGATCCTTATAAGATTCAAGCCTAACACAATGAGTTCCGCAAATGGCGCTAACAGACTTTGCTGCGAAAGAAGCAGTTAAGTCACAAAAAGAAGATCATTATACAGGATCAGCAGGAGCTGAAACTCCAACAGAACTATCAGAAACAAGCCTAAAACGATGAGTTACGCAAACTGATCAAGCAGAATTGGCTGCAGAAGAAACAGTTAATGTACAAACAGAAGATGCTTCTACTAGATCAACCCAAGCTGAAACTCCAACAGAACAAGCCTAACACAATCAGTTACGCAAATGGCGCTACCAGACTTGGCTTCGAAAGAATCAGAAGATGATTCCGCGGGATCAGCTGAAATTCCTAAAGAACCAGCAGAAACAAGGTTAACTCGATGAGTTTACGACCACTGTTTAGGCAGAATTGGCTCTAGAAGACGCTGTTCAGGTACAAACAGAAGATCCTTACACGAGCACGAGCTGAAATTTCAAAAGAAATAACAGACACGACCACTTACGCAATTGGATCATACGGAATAAGTTCTGGAGGTAGCCTTTAAGGCACAAAATGAAGATAAGCACTATTTGATACAGAACTTGCAGAAATAAGACTAACACAATGAGTTACAAAAAATTCATCAGGCAGAATTGGCTTTAGAATAAACAGTTTAAGTACAAACAGAAGATACTTGATCAGCCAGAGCTGAAACTCAGACTAGCAGAAACAAGTCTAACACAATCAGTTACGCGAATGAAGATGACAGACATGGCTCTGAAAGAAGCAATTTAGGCTTCCACGGGATCAGGAAGAGCTTAAATTCCAAAAGAACTTGCAGAAACAAGCCTAACACGATGAGTTTCACAATCTGATCAGGCAGAATTGGCTCTAGAAGAGTTGAAGCGCAAACAGAAGATGCTTCCACATGATCAGCACGAGCTGAAAATGCAAACAAACTTTCAGAAATAATTCTAACACGATGAGTTACACAAACTGATCAGGCAGAATTGGCTCTAGAAGAAACAGTTGAGAACAGGTGAGAAACAGAAGATGACTCCAATTGAACAGTCCTTGCTGAAACGCGAACAGAACTAACAGAAACAAACCTAACAAAATCACATTACGCAACTGTATCATACAGAATAGGTTAGGGAAGATGCCTTTAAGGCACAAACATGTAGATCGGCACGATTTGAAACATAACTTGCAGAAATAAGACTAACACGATGAGTTAAACAAACTGATCAGGCAGAATTGGTTCTAGAAGAAGGCACAAACAGAAGATGCTTCCACGAAACAGCAGGATGTGAAACTCCAACAGAACAATTGGAACTCCACAGGTTCAATACGAGCGGAAATTCCAACAGAACTATCAGAAACAAGCCTTAGCAATCAGTTACCCAAATGTAGTTAACAGAATTGGTTCTGAAAGAAGCAGTTAAGGCACAAATAGAAGATGTTTCCGCGGAATCAGAACGAGCTGATATTCCTAAAGACCATGCAGAAAGCCTAACACGATGAGTTTTACGCCCATTGATTAGGCACCATTGACTCTAGAATAAGCTGTTCATTTACAAACAAAAGATCCTTACACAGAACGAGCTGACAATTCAACACAACTAGCAGAACCATGTCTAACTCAACCAATTACGCAACTAGATCATACATAATAGGTTCTTGAAGAAGCCTTTAAAGCAGAAACTGAAGATTATCACAATTTACGATAGAACTTGAAGACATAAGACGAACACGATGAGTTACACAAACTGATCAGGCAGAATTGGCTGTAGAAGAAACAGATAAGGTACCAACAGCAGAAACAAGGTTAAGCGAGCTGTTTAGGCAGAATTGGCTTTAGAAGAAGCTGTTCAGGTGCAAACAGGGATCAGCACGAGCTGAAAATTGAAAAGATATAACATGACACATGTCTAACATTTGATCAGCCAGAGCTGACATTCCATGAGAACTAGATTCAGATACGCAAATGGCGCTAACAGACTCTGAAATATCTGAATGGCTCTGAAAGAAGCAATTAAGGCACAAATAGAAGATGCTTTTACGGGATCAAAACGCGCTTTAATTCCAAAAGAACATGCAGAAACAAGCCTAACACGATGAGTTACACAAACTGATCAGGCAGAATTGGATCTAGAAGAACACATTGCGTTACACAAAGTGATCAGGCGGAATTGGCTTTAGAAGAAAAAGTTTAGGTACAAACAGAAGATACTTGATCAGCCAGGAGCTGAAATTCAAACAGACTAGCAGAAACAAGTCTAACACAATCAGTTACGCTAATGGATATGACAGACATGGCTCTGAAAGAAGCAATTAGGTCACAAATCGAAGATACTTCCACAGGATCAGATCGAGCTTAAATTCCAAAACAACTTGCAGAAACAAGCCTAACACGATGAGTTACACAAACTGATCAGGCAGAATTTATCTCTAGAAGAAGCAGTTGAATTGCAAACAGGAGATGCTTCCACATGATCAGCAAGAGCTGAAAATCCAAAAGAACTTGCAGAAATAATTCTAACACAATGAGGTACACAAACTGATCAGGCAGAACTGGCTGTAGAAAAAACAGGTAAGGTACAAAACGAAGATGCTTCCACATGATCAGCCCGAGCTGATCTCTGCCAGAAGAGACAACAGAACTATAAGATTCAAGCCTAACACAATGAGTTCCGCAAATGGCGCTAACAGACTTTGCTGCGAAAGAAGCAGTTAAGGCACAAAAAGAAGATCATTATACAGGATCAGCAGGAGCTGAAACTCCAACAGAACTATCAGAAACAAGCCTAAAACGATGAGTTACGCAAACTGATCAAGCAGAATTGGCTGCAGAAGAAACAGTTAATGTACAAACAGAAGATGCTTCCACTAGATCAACTCCAACAGAACAAGCCTAACACAATCAGTTACGCAAATGGCGCTACCAGACTTGGCTCCGAAAGAATCAGAAGATGATTCCGCGGGATCAGAACGAGCTGAAATTCCTAAAGAACCTGCAGAAACAAGGTTAACTCGATGAGTTTACGACCACTGTTTAGGCAGAATTAACTCTAGAAGACGCTGTTCAGGTACAAACAGAAGATCCTTAACGAGCACGAGCTGAAAATTCAAAAGGAATAACAGACACGACCACTTACGCAAGTGGATCATACAGAATAAGTTCTGGAGGTAGCCTTTAAGGCACAAAATGAAGATAAGCACTATTTGATACAGAACTTGCAGAAATAAGACTAACACGATGAGTTACAAAAATTCATCAGGCAGAATTGGCTTTAGAATAAACAGTTTATATAACAGAGCTCCACTAGTGGGAAATAGAGAAGGGTTTGGGAAATGTCGCACCCGTGAGCACTATTGAAAGGGGAGTTGTTAGGGAAGCTTACGGGTGACGTCAAGGATAAACAGTTCCAACTTAGCCTGTGGTCCGTCAAGGTGTGTTTTCATGAAGTTATACTAAATTGTACATCTGGATAATAAAAGCCAATTACACTGGACCATGTCTTTGGTGTCATCTCTTGTGATTGCTTTTCACCTGTTCGCTCCGTTACAGGAGTGAAAATGTTGCCTTGGACCAGGATGGGATGTCGCGGAGTATAAGTTTGTCTCTACGAACAGAACGATGGCTGTTTCTTCATTTTTTCAATATCATGGCATAATGGCAGCTGAAATTGTCGTTTTCGGAGCAATTTAACAGGGAGTCTCTGATCAAATCTTTGCTACACAGTGCTATCAAGGCGTCTCTGATCAAATACTGCGCTGACCTGGCTGTTGTTTTTTGGGTCCGCCATACATACCGGAATTATAAGACAATTGTCAGAATAATGATTGCCATCGTATTCCGGAATAACCAGACCGTTGCCTTGAGAGTCAAGATTCTGGAGATCTCGTTATACATGAGCCGTTATCATTGAACCAGAATATGACCTTGATTGCCTGAGGGAAGATCAGAAGCCTGATTATTGAACCTGACTTCGATTGCCTGAAGAGAAGTTCATCTTTATTGAATTAAACCAAAAATCGTTTGAATTACGAAAATTTACTTCAGTCGGGAGCTTAATCTTAAACGTTTTGAACTTTGGCGATTATCAATATGTTGGGCAAAACAAGCGATCATGTCGATCTGGAACCCTCGGAAGCGGCAGGACAAACTGGGTTGCCGTCTTGCTTCATTTCTCGTAAGCTTCAAGTCGTCTAGAAGTGCCATTTTTTTTTACCGGGTGAAGTCGTCTAGATGTGCCCCTTCCTCGGGTGAAAAGAAGCCACAAATTTGAGAGTGTCGACAATCTGAGAAGAGAGGAATCCGGAGGCTTTTTCTTTTCAACATGATGGAATCAAGAAAACGACATACTCGTTCTTTAGGCTGCGAAGCCTACAATTGTTGAGCATACACGTCGAGAGGAATATTTGGGAGTTGCTTTTCGATTGGACCAGTGGAAAAAAATATTTCAACAGAGAACGTTAATTCAAATGACCTTTTATGTTAGATAGAAAATTTATTGATTAATCTGAACAATTTTTTTAAGAAGAACAACTATGGATTACGTCCTTTAGTTAATTTAAATGTGCCTATAGTACACTTATTAATATCTATTGATTGTTTTTTTTGCTTATATAAGTGTATAGTGAAATATTTCAGCATAAGTTCAGCATGGCAGAAGAACAGGGTTCATTAGCACAAGTTTTGACTGGAGTAGGCACGGCGATAGGTAGACTCAACACAGTCATGAAACAACAAGGAATGGCAGCTGAAATTGTTAAGTTTAGTGGACAGGCGAAAGATTTTAAGAAGTGGATAACTTCAATAGAGAAGCATGCATATTTGGTCGCTGCAACAGATGAAGAAATAATGAAAATTGCTTATCAGACCACGACAGAACCGGTTTCTGATCATATCCGAAGAAAATTAGAAGCTAGGGTGGATGAGACATGGGAGCAGTTCAAGGATGATTTAGCCCATAAGTACGCTGAAATCACGGACCCCCAACATGCGTTTTCAGTGCTAAGACAATCCAAGCAAAACACTGGAGAAACTGTACAATTGTTTAGTGATAGATTGATCAACCTAGCTGAGGAAGCATTCCTGGGACAGAACGTACGAGGGGAGGAAGTAGAACGGATGTTGGTCGGGATTTTTGTAGATGGTATAAAGTCGGATGGACTGAAATTTAAATTAATGAGAGAAAACCCTGAGAGATTATCACAAGCTGTAGATATAGCTGTACAGGAGGAGAATTTGAGACGAAGATTTAGACTGAGAGTAGGACGAGAAATAGGAATTAGTCGAGAAGAGAGGATTGAAGAACCTATGGAGATAGGACAAACAAGGTTCGGATGGAATAGGAGAGGAGGAATACAGACGTTACAAAGAGGTAACGAAAATGCTTATGATAGAAGAAGACAAATGAGAAATCCTATAAGTGAGACGGTAGGTAACACAAATAACACAAATATAGTCTGTTGGGGTTGTGGCCAACGTGGACACATTTTTCGCTTCTGTGGTAACAGGCGTGTCCAGTCGAATACACAAAATAGAAATGTCAATAACAGATTAAATAGGAATTTTGAAGATAGACACAGAAGTTTTACAAGTCCAAGAACGCAGGAAAACTGGCGTCCCACTTACTGAATAGGACCTGCGGTAGGAGGGAAGATAATAGGGTCCCAAGATTTAAGGAATATTTTAATAACAGGTATACCAGGACGAGTAGAAAATGCTCTCAAATAGCTGAAATCAAACAATTTTCAGTAAATAAAAAGGACCCCAGTTCATGCATAATAGAAATAGGGAAGTATAGAATTCGTACATTAATTGATTCGGGAGCTCAGGTTAGTGTAATAAAAGAAAGTTTTCTATACAAAATAATGAGAAATTGCAAAATATTCAGGAGTCATAATAATCTTCACTCTGTTACAGGACAAAATTTACAAGTAGTTGGGCAAACAATAATAAATCTCAAATTAGGAAGGATCAACGTAAGACATCTTTTTCACGTAGTGAAGGAGTTAAATAGGAACATGCTTATAGGTAGGGATTTCTTAATAAAAAACGGTGTAAGACTTTTTTTTTTATCTGCACAAATTAAAATTCAAGGACGTGTATGTAGATTTAGAAGAAGACATGCACATATCAGCACTGGTTAGAGTTAAAATGTCTACGACTTTAAAACCACAAACGGTTAATCTGATACAGGCGAAAGTGAAAAGAAATCCGTATTATTTGGTATGACATACAGTTAGAATAACAGAATTACAAAGGGAGGTGATTGATGAGCCTGGTTTAGAGGTTCCAGAGGGGATAATGACATTAGATAAAAACTTAACTTTTCCAATAACGATTATTAACAACACAGGTAGAGAAATTAAATTGTACAGAGGATGTGTAATAGCCAAAGTCGAACATGATATTAATAGCATATATGGCAACAGATAGAGTAGAAATGCCGAGAATAAATTATTCAGAAACTCCTAGGGAAAGAATTAATAACAGACATAGACGCGAAAGAAAATGGAACACGTAGAATCCATTCAGAAGACATACATCTCAAATACATTCAGTAGACAAAATAACAAGAGAACAAGAATTATTAGCACAGTTAAAAACTCCACCAGAAAATAAGGAAATATTAGAACGACTTATAAAAGAGAATCAAGACGTTTTTGCAATTAATGACTTAGAATTCGGAAAAAACAAAAACAGTTACGATGGAAATAGATACTGGAGATCACCCACCAATTAATTTGAAACCGTATAGAACACCCTTAAGGAATAGGGAAATTGTCGAAAAAGCAATAGAAGACATGCTGAAAGCAGGAATAATAACAAGATCAAAGTCGGAATGGTCATCTCCGATCGTCATCGTGACCAAGGCTGATGGTTCACATCGATTTTGCTGCGATTATCGGGCGTTGAACAAAATCACTAAGAATGTAGCGTACCCATTGCCGGTGATCGACGATATTTTAGGCTTACTTAATGGGTCTACCTTCTTCACTACATTAGATGCAAGGTCAGATGCCCAAAAGAAGAGTGCTTTTTTACACACGCAGGTTCTTACGAATTCTTACGAATGCCTTTTGGGGTCAAGGCGGCTCCTTCTCACTATATGTTATTAATAAATCAGGTATTGGAAGGCATGCAAAAGTTTGTATTGGCATACATAGATGACATTTTGATCTACACAGCAGGAGATGTACAAGATCACCTAAAACATGTAAAATTAGTATTTGACAGGTTAAGAATACATGATGTTAAACTGAAGCTCAGTAAATGTGAATTTTTAAGAACAGAAACAAAGTATTTGGGGTACATCATTAATAGAGACGGAATTAAACCAGATCAGGATAAGGTAAAGGTTATTAGAGAACTACCTCCTCCAACTAACGTAAAAGAAATTCGTGCTTTTATTGGTACATGTGGATACTATCGTCGTTTTATTCCAGGGTTCTCAAAAATAGCAGAGCCTATTACTAACCTGACTGGCAAATACGCTAGATTTAAGTGGGATGAGGAATGTCAAAAAGCGTTTGAGTTTTTAAAAAATAGCTTAACAGTAGTGCCACTATTGACACATCCAGATTTGAATAAACAGCTAATATTGTATACAGATGCTTCAGATAATGCTATAGGAGCATGTTTGGTTCAACCATATGAAGGAAAAGAATGTGGGATACCAGGAGTTAAAAATGAAAGACCAATCTATTTTTTGTCACATAAACTTAGCAAATCTCAGCGTAAATGGTCGACTATTGAGAAGGAGGCTTACGCTATCCACTATGCTCTTCAGAAACTTAATTATTATCTACATAACGCAAATTTCATTATTAGAACTGACCACATGCCTTTAAAATCTTTATTAGAAGCTCCAGTGCAGAACATAAAAATACAGACATGGGCGTTGAATCTGCAGGGATACGATACTAGAATAGAGTATGTACCAGGTAGGAACAATACATGTGCAGATTTATTGTCTAGAATCCCGTATCCACAGACATCAGGAAACACGGAAGACGAAGGCGAACCGGAAATAGACGACCGAAACTGGCAAGTAAATATATTAGATTCTGCCATAATAAATAGAGAAGATTTTGAGAGTTTACCGTCGGATCAAGAATCTGAACCTAGAGCAGAAGACCCACATTTAATGCAATTTAATATGAAAGAAGTACAAGAATTAGATCCAAAAGTTGTGGAAATAAAACAGAAATTGAACGAAGCGGGTGAGAACAGTTATAAGAAAAATTATTTAATCTTGCAAGATGATGATCAGTTATATTACGTGAATGAAAGAAACGAACAGTTAAGGAAATATATTCCAAAACATTTGGAAAGTGAAATTCTAAAGGCGTATCATGATCAGAATGGTCATCTCGGTCGTGATAAGTTAGTGAAAGCACTCACGAATAAATATTATTGGCCGAATTTATTTAAAACTGCTTGTAAATACGTCGATAAGTGTGAAAAAATGTAGATTAAGAAATATGAAAACAATCAAATGTCCCTTACAAGATACTGATATTCCACAATTTCCAATGCAGAAAGTGAGCTTAGATATATCAGGTCCTCATCCTAGAACACTATCGGGGAATTTATATCTTCTACATATCGTAGATTGCTATAGTTTATGGCCAGAAATTCGTGCGATTCCAGATAAAACAGCAGATACCATCATTAATATTTTTTTACAGGAGTTCATACCAAGATTTAGTTGCCCACAGATCGTACTCACGGATAACGGTAAAGAGTTTGTGAACAAGAAATTTGAGACGTTATTACAAAATTTGAATATAAACCATATAAAGACCTCGTATTATAGACCTTCTTCAAATGCTAAAAACGAAAGACAACATAGAACATTGTATAACATTATAGCAAAGATTGTCTATGAACATGAAAAAGACTGGGACCTATTCTTGGGACCTGCACTAAGCGCAATACGCACAAATCAAAATGAGAGTACAGGGTTTTCACCATTTTATTTATTGCACGGGAGAGAGCCTATACTACCCATTGACAATCTGTTAAAACCAAGACGTAAATATATGGGGGAAGATTTTCAGGAAGTTATTATACAAGAAATACACAAAGCGCATGTAAGGTTAAAGAACAATATAATTAAAGCTAGAGAAAGACAAAAAAGGTACAGAAACGAAAATACACAATTACAGGAATTCAAAGTAGGTGATAGAGTTTATTATAAGAAGCATAGAAGGAACTCCAAATTTGATGCTCATTGGATTCCAGGTTATTATATTTTAGAAAGGTTAGGTACTGTATCATACATTATAAAGAACCAAATCACAGGACATGTAGCGAGGGCACACGTAGAACACTTAAGAAGAGATAATGAAGATAAGAAAGACAATAATAATAATAATAATTATTATTATTATTCAGACGACTTATATTCAGATGGACAACTCGTCAGAAGAACTACAATACCCCTAGATTTTGGAAAAGATCCGGTACAAAGTCAATTAATAACAACACCAGTTTACGATGATATGTGTGAACAGACAACAATACTGTTAAATCAATGGAAGAAGAGGTAAACGCTCCATTCAAAAATACCAGACAAGCAGTGAAAAGGAGAATAGAAAGACAGAGAGAAAGAGAGGTGAAAAGACAGAGGAGAATCAGGGAAAATTCATCAAGCGACGAGTACATGCCCCTACTCGAAAGGTCGTTAAGAAATTACGATAGACAGATTAGATTGGATATAGAAAGGAAAAAATTAGCGGCTGCTAGAGATAGACATACAGATGAAGAAGAAGGAATGGATGAAAATTCAGAATCTAATAGAGATAGTAGTATGGAGGAAAATATTTCTTTACGAGAAGATGAAGATATTGATGTGGAAATAGCGCTTATACAGAAAAATTTAGAGTTACTGAAGAAATGGAGATATGGTAGATAAATTGATAGAAAAAGCTGCAGATGGCAAGATGAAAATTTTGTGCTTTAAAGAGGAAATTGATAGTTGATGAAATATAGTAGCAGTGTATTACAGATGTTTTATAGAAACTATTAGCAAATAATTTAATTGATAGTTGTGGTGAGTGGTCTTGAAGAGATGATGTGGTGTATTTTATATATACGATATGCTGCGTATTATAGATGTAAATTTTCGTCTGGTCTTGAAGATGTATTTTTATTGACATTTGATTTTGAGATTAGACTTGTTGAGTTTTCTTAAATAGATAAATAATTTATTGTTAGTCCGTAAAAGTGACTAACAATGGATAGGATGTATGTTATATTATTTTGAATTGGTTTATTACCTTTATTTGATATGAGGGGAACGAAAAATGATATTTAATAACCTGGGGGGGGGGGGGGTATGATATCCTGTTGTGATTTTATTTTACTTGACTCATGATTTAAGTTGAATTGTCTTGTGTGTTGAATAGTAATTACCTTGTTTACAAATATGTTGGAAATTGTTAAAATTTAGTTCACAAACAGTTATGGTTTTGTCTAGAATAAAAGTAATACATTGGGCTTTATTTAAAACCCTTCGTTCAGAAAATAGTTAATAAACTACTGAGGACTAGTAGAGAGACACATTCTCTTTATGAATAATAAGTTCATGAGTACCTTGTGTTAGTAAGAAGGCTGCTGTGATAATCAGCGTTAATGTTTTAGGATAGGGGGGTTAATTACATAGTGGCTACGAAGTTGTGGAAACATAGGCCATACTTAAATGGGGTTACTACACAAGTAAAAGGGTTCTGGGGGAGTTAAAAATAGGAGCTGCGTTGGGTCAGCGTTGATTGAATATATATGGATTGGATGCCATATTGGGGAAGAAAAGATTAACGTGACTAACGTCTATAACAGTGAGGTAAATGTGGGGAGCTATTTATTGGAAATGGATATTGAGGGGGCTGTGAATAGCAGAACATGTGGTTGAATATGCCAATAGACGGGGATACTTATCATGAGGGGGTAAATATAGGAGCTGTGATAAGCAGCGTGAATTAAACATATGTTCCTGAAAAATGAGCATTGTAAATGGTTTCATGGTGGAACATGAGACAGGTGAAATATGGTCGTGCGTGTGGCAGTACAAATATTGAGTATATATTTTCAGATCGACTTAATTTATAACAAACAGAGATATAAGTTCATAAGATGTGTTTCTGAAAAACTTTTAATTTGGAAACGTTTTTGCGTTTGCAAGGGAGGTAAATGTGATTGGTTTCTGACTATTTCCTTATATCTTCATAACTGGGTGCGCACCCCATCAATATCTTTTCTGTCTATCCTGGTGTGGTTGATGTTGAGAGAGAATGAGAACTTACGTGACGCAAACAATATACTAACAATTTTTTATGAACAATCATAATCCTGAGTTGAAATATCTTATGAATGTTTTCTTTTTATAATGAAACCTTGTGTACTCAGAAACGAAGAAGAAGTAACAACGAAAGTAGCAGTTAGCTATCATCATCATCATGTGCCATGCCGGTAAGCGTGGGCGGTCATGTTCTGCCATCTCACTCGATCAACAGAGTCGTGGATCAGTTCCGTGTTTTTGTCTCGACCATGCCACAAGGCCAAGCCATCCAGATACTTGTTTCTAGGTCTTCCCCTTGGTCTGTTCCCCTCGATCTTACCAGTTGTCACCAAGTTCTCCAAATCATTTCTTCTCATAACATGCCCAAAAAATTGTGACTGTCTACGTCTAATGTCTCTGATCAGTTTACGATCTTCATTTGTTTCTTGAAGGACTTGTTCATTGGTCTTTCTGGCTGTCCATGGTATTCTTTGCATTTTCCTCAGAAACCACATTTCTACAGCCATCAGATATTTTTCAGCCTGGCTGCTCATTGTCCAAGCTTCACATCCATATAAAAGTACAGGTTCTATGTAGCATCTCAACACTCTTTTTCTCGTTTCAATTGACATCTTTTTATTGGTCAGTATGTTTTTCATCTTGCTAAAGGCTACTTTTGCCATGGCGATTCTTGTTCTAATCTCTTCAAGGCATCTCTCATCAGATGTTATTACTGTTCCGAGGTAATTGTACCTATTCACTTGTTGAAGAGTATTCCCACTTACTTGTATATTACACTGTGGTATTTCGTTCTTCTTAGTGACGACCATAATCTGTGTCTTTTTACAATTTAATTCTAACCCTTGTTGTTCACTATGTGTAACAACCGCATCTACTAAATTTTGCAGGTCCTGTTCATTGTCTGCAATCAAGACTGTATCATCTGCATATCTAATGTTATTGATGCATCGTCCCCCAATGTTGATTCCTTCCATATTTTCAATATTTCTGAAAATATTTTCACTGTACAGGGAAAACAGACCTGGAGACATTACACATCCCTGTCTCACACCTCTCTTAATAGGCTGATATTGGCTTACTTCATTATCAACTCTTATGGCAGCTTGTTGTTTCCAATATATGTTTTTTACAAGTCTAAGGTCTTTCCCATCAATTTGTAGATCTTCAAGCATCCTTATCATGTTGACATGTCTCACTTTATCAAAAGCCTTTGTGTAGTCAATGAAGCAAAGGTGTAGATCTTTGTTTACTTCTATAGAACGTTCGATTACGGTTCTCAGTATATACACAGCATTTACTGTACCCTTGCCTACTACAAACCCACATTGTTCTTCTCCTATTTCAGGTTGTATTTTCCTCCTAACTCTTTGCATGATAATTCTTAGCAAAATCTTCGTGATGTGACTCATTATACTAATTGTTCGATGTTGATCACATTCCAAGGCTCCTGATTTCTTTGGGATTGCAATAAATACAGAATTACATAACTCATGAGGTATGTTTCCAGTATCATAGTTAGCTATAAGAGAGTATTATAAGAGAGTATTATAAGAGAGTATTATAAGAGAATATTATTGGCACCTTTCCGTCTTGACAGACGATAGTTTGGTACATTGTGCTTCAAAAAGGCTTAATAACTACGATCCATGGCGGTGGCGAGTGTGGCTGGTAAGGCCAATTCTTGCTGCAAATGTTTGCCCACAGTAGGTGCATGTGAAAACATGGTCACTTCCACCATTTTGCACCATCTTACGTCTCTCACGCTCTATGTGTGCTTTATCTGCAATCATTTTCTCCTTTGTCTTTATTCCATTTCTGACAGTTGCCCTCCATACAACACGTTCAGCGGCGACGTGCTCCCAATGTGCATTATCAATGCCTGTATCAATCATGTCCCGCTTACACACATCTTTGTATCGTAGTAGAGGCCGACCCTGAGATCTCCTACCCGTCTGTAATTCACCAAAAAAATGTCCTTTGGTATTCTACCATCATCCATCCTCCTAACGTGTCCTATCCATCTAAGTCTACGAAGACTGAGCATGGAATACACCGTCACACAGCCTGATCTTTCCAATACTTCAGTATTTGTGATTTTGTCTTGCCACTTAATACCAAGTATTCTTCGCAGACACCGCATATGAAAGCTGTTTAAACGTTTCTCTTGGCGTGAGTAAGTTTTCAGGTTTCACTACCATAAAGAAGAGTACTAAGGACACAGGCTTGGTAGACGAGGACTTTTGTTTTGGCAGTAAGCTTTCTGTTCTCCCAGACTCTTTTTGCTAACATGTTCATTGTTGTTGCTGCCTTGCCAATCCTGATATTGATTTCCTGATCGAGGGATAATTTGCTATTTACCTCTGATCCTAGATATGTAAAATGGTCTACTATCTCCAGTTCGGTGTCGTCAATAAAGATTGACGGTACACCATGTGCACCTTGTGACATAATCTGTGTCTTCTTTTTGTTAATTGTTAAACCAAATTCAGAACAAGTATTGGAGAATGCAGATAGTAGATGTTGTAATTCTTCCTCAGAGTGGGTCGTAATCGCAGCATCATCCGCAAAAAGCAACTCTCTGATTAGTACCCTGCTAATTGTGGTCTTGGCCTTCAATCTCTGAGCATTATAGAGGCCACCATCTGAGCGTGAGTGAATGTATATACAGTCATCCTGATCACGAAAGGCATATTTCAGTAGAAGTGAAAAGTATATCCCAAAGAGGGTGGGGGATAGTACACAACCTTGCTTTACTCCACTCTTGATTTCAAACTCTTCTGAAGTTGAGCCATCAAACTTTATTATACCCTTCATGCCTGTGTGAAACGATTCCACAATGGACAGAAGAGTTGGTGGGCAACTAATCTTCTTTAGTGCTTTGAACAGACCCTCACGACTGACCAAATCGAATGCCTTTGTGAGGTCGATGAAGGCAATAAACAGTGGCTGATTTTGTTCCCGGCATTTTTCTTGCATCTGTCGCAATGAGAATATCATATCAATGGTAGACCGGTTCTGACGGAAGCCGCACTGTGATTCGGGGTAGACTTGATCTCCCAGGACTTGAAGTCTGTGCATGACAATTCTGGCAAATACTTTCCCAACAATACACAGTAGTGAGATACCCCTATAGTTGTTACAGTCGCTCCGATCTCCCTTGTTCTTGTACAGCGTTATGATGTTTGAATCTTTGAAATCCTGTGGGACTTGTCCTTCTCGCCAGCATAGCTCTATTAGCTGGTGGATCTGTAGAGCGAGTGTGTCTTGCCCATACCTGATTACCTCTATTGGAATCCCATCCTTACCTGGAGCCTTGCCAGATGCAAGCTCATGTATAGCACACTTAACTTCTGTTATAGTGGGAAGTGTGTCCAGGTGGTCAAGAGTTGGCAGGGCCTCTATGGCGTTGAGGGCATCATCCGCTAGCTTGGTCTCACTTGAGTAAAGCTCTAAATAGTGCTCGAACGATCTATAGATTCAGAAGATGATTCCGCCGGATCAGAACGAGCTGAAATTCCTAAAGAACCTGCAGAAACAAGGTTAACTCGATGAGTTTACGACCACTGTTTAGGCAGAATTGGCTCTAGAAGACGCTGTTCAGGTACAAGCAGAAGATCCTTATAAGATTCAAGCCTAACACAATGAGTTCCGCAAATGGCGCTAACAGACTTGGCTGCGAAAGAAGCAGTTAAGGTACAAAAAGAAGATCATTATACAGGATCAGCAGGAGCTAAAACTCCAACAGAACTATCAGAAACAAGCCTAAAACGATGAGTTACGCAAACTGATCAAGCAGAATTGGCTGCAGAAGAAACAGTTAATGTACAAACAGAAGATGTGATTTTGTTAGGCTTGTTTCTGCTAGTTCTGTTCGCGTTTCAGCAAGGACTGATCAATTGGAGTCATCTTCTGTTTCTCAACTGTTACCAACTGTTTCTTCTAGAGCCAATTCTGCCTGATCAGTTTGTGAAATTCATCGTGTTAGAATTATTTCTGAAAGTTCTTTTGCATTTTCAGCTCGTGCTGATCACGTGGAAGCATCTTCTGTTTGCACTTCAACTCTTCTAGAGCCAATTCTGCCTGATCAGTTTGTGTAACTCATCGTGTTAGGCTTCTTTCTGCAAGTTCTTTTGGAATTTAAGCTCTTCCTGATCCCGTGGAAGCATCTTCTATTTGTGCCTTAATTGCTTCTTTCAGAGCCATGTCTGTCATCTCCATTCGCGTAACTGATTGTGTTAGACAGTTCTGCTAGTCTGAGTTTCAGCTCTGGCTGATCTGTTTGTACTTAAACTGTTTATTCTAAACCCAATTCTGTCTGATGATTTTTTGTAACTCATCGTGTTAGTCTTATTTCTGCAAGTTCTGTATCAAATAGTGCTTATCTTCATTTTGTGCCTTTAAGGGTACCTCCAGAACTTATTCCGTATGATCCACTTGCGTAAGTGGTCGTGTTAGACATGTGTCTGTTATTTCTTTTGAATTTTCAGCTCGTGCTCGTGTAGGGATCTTCTGTTTGTACCTGAACAGCGTCTTCTAGAGCCAATTCTGCCTAAAAAGTGGTCGTAAACTCATCGAGTTAACCTTGTTTCTGCAGGTTCTTTAGGAATTTTAGCTCGTTCTGATCCCGCGGAATCATCTTCTGATTCTTTCGGAACCAAGTCTGGTAGCGCCATTTGCGTAACTGATTAGGCTTGTTCTGTTTGAGTTTCAGCTTGGGTTGATCTAGTTAGGGGTGATCTGTTTGCACATTAACTGTTTCTTCTGCAGCCAATTCTGCTTGATCAATTTGCGTAACTCATCGTTTTAGGCTTGTTTCTGATAGTTCTGTTGGAGTTTCAGCTCGTGCTGATCCTGTATAATGATCTTCTATTTGTGCCTTAACTGCTTCTTTCGCAGCCAAGTCTGTTAGCGCCATTTGCGGAACTCATTGTGTTAGGCTTGAATCTTATAGTTAGTTCTGTTGTCTCTTCTGGCAGAGTTTCAGCTCGGGCTGATCATGTGGAAGCATCTTCGTTTTGTACCTTACCCTTTTTTTCTACAGCCAATTCTGCCTGATCAGTTTGTGTACCTCATTGTGTTAAAATTATTTCTGCAAGTTCTTTTGGATTTTCAGCTCTTGCTGATCATGTGGAAGCATCTTCTGTTTGCAATTCAACTGCTTCTTCTAGAGCCAATTCTGCTTGATCAGATTGTGATTTAAGTTGTGCTGATTTGTGCTTTGAAGGCTTCTTCCAGAACCTATTACGTATGATACAGTTGGTCGAGTTAGACATGTTTCTGCTAGTTCTGTCGTCGTTTCAGCAATTGGAGTCATCTTCTGTTTGTGTTTCTCAACTGTTATCGTGTCTTCTAGAGCCAATTCTGCCTGATCAGTTTGTGTAGCTCATCGTGTTAGCCTTATTTCTGCAAGTTCTTTTGGAATTAAAGCTCGTTTTTGATACCGTAAAAGCATCTTCTATTAGTGCATTAATTGCTTCTTTCAGAGTCTGTCATCTCTATTCGCGTAACTGATATTGTTAGACTTGTTTCTACTAGTCTGTTTGAGTTTCAGCTCGGGCTGATTAAATAGAAGCATCTTCTGTTTGTACCTACACTGTTTCTTCTAAAGCCAATTCTGCCTGATCACTTTGTGTAACTCATCGTGTTAGAATTATTTCTGCAAGTTCTTTTGGATTTTCAGCTCGGGCTGATCATGTGGAAGCATCTTCTGATGTACCTTAACTGCTTCTTTCAGAACCAAGCCTGTTAGCCTAATCTGCGTAACTGATTGTTTTAGGCTTGTTTCTGATAGTTCTGTTGTAATTTCCGCTCGTATTGAACCTGTGGAGTTCCAATTGTTCTGTTTCACATCCTGCTGTTTCTGTGGAAGCATCTTCTGTTTGTGCCTTCTTCTAGAACCAATTCTGCCTGATCAGTTTGTATAACTCATCGTGTTAGCCTTATTTCTGCAAGTTATGTTTCAAATCGTGTCGATCTTCTGTTTGTGCCTTAAAGGCATCTTCCCTAACCTATTGTGTATGCTACAGTTGCGTAATGTGATTTTGTTAGGCTTGTTTCTGCTAGTTCTGTTCGCGTTTCAGCAAGGACTGATCAATTGGAGTCATCTTCTGTTTCTCAACTGTTACCAACTGTTTCTTCTAGAGCCAATTCTGCCTGATCAGTTTGTGAAATTCATCGTGTTAGAATTATTTCTGAAAGTTCTTTTGCATTTTCAGCTCGTGCTGATCACGTGGAAGCATCTTCTGTTTGCACTTCAACTCTTCTAGAGCCAATTCTGCCTGATCAGTTTGTGTAACTCATCGTGTTAGGCTTGTTTCTGCAAGTTCTTTTGGAATTTAAGCTCTTCCTGATCCCGTTGAAGCATCTTCTATTTGTGCCTTAATTGCTTCTTTCAGAACCATGTCTGTCATCTCCATTCGCGTAACTGATTGTGTTAGACAGTTCTGCTAGTCTGAGTTTCAGCTCTGGCTGATCTGTTTGTACTTAAACTGTTTATTCTAACCCCAATTCTGTCTGATGATTTTTTGTAACTCATCGTGGTAGTCTTATTTCTGCAAGTTCTGTATCAAATAGTGCTTATCTTCATTTTGTGCCTTTAAGGGTACCTCCAGAACTTATTCCGTATGATCCACTTGCGTAAGTGGTCGTGTTAGACATGTGTCTGTTATTTCTTTTGAATTTTCAGCTCGTGCTCGTGTAAAGATCTTCTGTTTGTACGTGAACAGCGTCTTCTAGAGCCAATTCTGCCTAAAAAGTGGTCGTAAACTCATCGAGTTAACCTTGTTTCTGCAGGTTCTTTAGGAATTTTAGCTCTTTCTGATCCCGCGGAAGCATCTTCTGATTCTTTCGGAAACAAGTCTGGTAGCGCCATTTGCGTAACTGATTAGGCATGTTCTGTTGGAGTTTCAGCTTGGGTTGATCTAGTTAGGGGTGATCTGTTTGTACATTAACTGTTTCTTCTGCAGCCAATTCTGCTTGATCAATTTGCGTAACTCATCGTTTTAGGCTTGTTTCTGATAGTTCTGTTGGAGTTTCAGCTCGTGCTGATTCTGTATAATGATCTTCTATTTGTGCCTTAACTGCTTCTTTCGCAGCCAAGTCTGTTAGCGCCATTTGCGGAACTCATTGTGTTAGGCTTGAAACTTATAGTTAGTTCTGTTGTCTCTTCTGGCAGAGTTTCAGTTCGGGCTGATCATGTGGAAGCATCTTCTGTTTGTATCTACACTGTTTCTTCTAAAGCCAATTCTGCCTGATCACTTTGTGTAACTCATCGTGTTAGAATTATTTCTGCAAGTTCTTTTGGATTTTCAGCTCGGGCTGATCATGTGGAAGCATCTTCTTATGTACCTTTACTGCTTCTTTCAGAACCAAGTCTGTTAGCCTAATCTGCGTAACTGATTGTTTTAGGTCTAGTTCTTTTGGAATTTCCGCTCGTATTGAACCTGTGGAGTTCCAATTGTTCTGTTGGAGTTTCACATCCTGCTGTTTCCGTGGCTTGTGCCTTCTTCTAGAACCAATTCTGCCTGATCAGTTTGTATAACTCATCGTGTTAGTCTTATTTCTGTAAGTTATGTTTCAAATCGTGCCCATCTTCTGTCTGTGCCTTAAAGGCATCTTACCTAACCTATTTCGTATGATACAGTTGCGTAACGTGATTTTGTTAGGCTTGTTTCTGCTAGTTCTGCTCGCGTTTCAGCAAGTAATGATCAATTGGAGTCATCTTCTGTTTCTCAACTGTTACCAACTGTTTCTTCTAGAGCCAAGTCTGCCTGATCAATTTGTGAAACTCATCGTGTTAGAATTATTTCTGAAAGTTCTTTTGCATTTTCAGCTCGTGCTGATCACGTGGAAGCATCTTCTGTTTGCGTTTCAACTCTTCTAGAGCCAATTCTGTCTGATCAGATTGTGTAACTCATCGTGTTAGGCTTGTTTCTGCAAGTTCTTTTGGAATTTAAGCTCTTCCTGATCCCGTGGAAGCATATTCTATTTGTGCCTTAATTGCTTCTTTCAGAGCCATGTCTGTCATCTCCATTCGCGTAACTGATTGTGTTAGACAGTTCTACTAGTCTGAGTTTCAGCTCTGGCTGATCTGTTTTTACTTAAACTGTTTATTCTAAAGCCAATTCTGCCCGATGACTTTTTGTAACTCATCGTGTTAGTCTTATTTCTGCAAGTTCTGTATCAAATAGTGCTTATCTTCATTTTGTGCCTTAAAGGCTACCTCCAGAACTTATTCCGTATGATCCACTTGCGTAAGTGGTCGTGTTAGACATGTGTCTGTTATTTCTTTTGAATTTTCAGCTCGTGCTCGTGTAAGAATCTCTTCTTTTTGTAACTGAACAGCGTCTTCTAGAGCCAATTCTGCCTAAAGAGTGGTCGTAAACTCATCGTGTTAACCTTGTTTATGCAGGTTCTTTAGGAATTTCAGCTCGTTCTGATCCCTTGGAATCATCTTCTGATTCTTTTGAAGCCGTCTGGTAGCGCCATTTGCGTAACTGATTGCGTTAGGCTTGTTCTGTTGGAGTTGATCTAGTGGAAGCATCTTCTGTTTGTACATTAACTGTTTCTTCTGCAGCCAATTCTGCTTGATCAGTTTGCGTAACTCATCGTTTTAGGCTTGTTTCTGTTAGTTCTGTTGGAGTTTCAGCTCGTGCTGATCCTGTATAATGATCTTCTTTTTGTGCCTTAACTGCTACTTTCGCAGCCAAGTCTGTTAGCCCCATTTGCGGAACTCATTGTGTTAGGCTTGAATCTTATAGTTCTGTTGTCTCTTGTGGCAGAGTTTCAGCTCTGGCTGATCATGTGGAAGCATCTTCGTTTTGTACCTTATCTGTTTTTTTTCTACAGCCAGTTCTGCCTGATCTGTTTGTGTACCTCATTGTGTTAGAATTATTTCTGCAAGTTCATTTGGATTTTCAGCTCGGGCTGATCATGGTGAAGCATCTTCTGATGTACCTTAACTGCTTCTTTCAGAACCAAGTCTGTTAGCCTAATCTGCGTAACGGATATTTTTAGGCTTGTTTCTGATAGTTCTGTTGAAATTTCCGCTCGTATTGAACATGTGGAGTTCCAATTGTTCTGTTTCACATCCTGCTGTTTCCGTGGAAGCATCTTCTGTTTGTACCTTCTTCTAGAACCAATTCTGCCTGAAACTCATCGTGTTAGAATTATTTCTGAAAGTTCTTTTGCATTTTCAGCTCGTGCTGATCACGTGGAAGCATCTTCTGTTTGCGCTTCAACTCTTCTAGAGCCAATTCTGCCTGATCAGTTTGTGTAACTCATCGTGTTAGGCTTGTTTCTGCAAGTTTTCTTCTTCTTCTTCTTCTTCGTTCATCCGGAGTTTTTTTTCGGACGTGATTGCGTTGTGCCTGTTTACAGCAGAGCTGCGTTCTTGCGCCGTTAGGCCGACACATCCGACTTCTGCTGGCATTTGTTGACCGGGGGTTTCTTAGGATGTTTGGCTCTCACTGTTGTGGTGTTATCCCCCATCCCAGCTGGCCCATATAGAACAGCCAAAGACATCCTGGTCAGCCCTCAAGGGAAGGCAGGGGCAGACCATGGGCATTCCCCGCCATCCAAGGAGCCTTCCATACTTGCAGAACCGACACACAGAGCTCTGGTACTGGGCTCACCCAAGGAATCGTCACGTCCTGCACATGGCTGCTTAGCCTCACTTCCGTATATTGGGCCATAGGCTGTTCTTCCGGAAACCAGAAGTATGCAGTCTGCAGATGACATCCACACAGTGAGCTTTCGATTCGGACTTTCCACATAATGGATTTGCTATCCAAGCAATATTCCATTTCGTGCCACTAGACACTTTTTCCACCTTTTATGAAGCCCACACAGTGAGCTTTTGGTTCGGACTTTCCACGTAATGGACTTCCTATCCAAGCAATATTCCATTTCATGCCTCTGGGGCTTCTTTTGTAACCGACATACCTGTGGTATGAAGTGCGGCAGTCTAAATACTTCTTCATGCACCTTTAAATGTCAACCTGAAAGTAGTTAAAGTAAGCTGCAGTCAACTTGAGCTTGTTGATATCTCCATAGAGCTTGTCCTCAAATGAAGCAGGTGTGGGCCAAAATATCTTTATCTGTTCTGCATATATTGGGCACTCCTGCATCAAATGTTTAGCTGTCATTTTACCAGTTCCACAATTGCATTCATCGGTATCTCCTATCTTTAGTTTATTGAACAAGTGGTATTTCAGCCTGTTATGGAGTCTGAAGATTGCTACTTGTTCTCTTTGGTCGAGTTTGTAATATGCATCATCCTTCTGGTGACCTGGATGCTCTGATTCCCATTTGGTTCTATAGGTGCTTTTTATCAACCTCTTTGCCTCGTTATAGGTTATGTCTATGTCAGGCTGTGGTAGTCGTCCACCCTCTTTTGCCAGTCTGTCAGCCTCTTCATTTCCAGGTATACTGCAATGTGATGGGATCCACTGTATTACAACTTTTTTGGATTTCTGGCATAGACCATGGAGTGCTGCTCTTAGGTCAGCTATTTCTGTGCTGTTATTGCTCTTCAGTATCGAGACAGCTGACTTTGCATCTGTGAAGATAGCTATTTGTTTCTCTTTATTTTCCTCCATCAAGAGCATTTCTGCTGCAGTTTTCAGCGCCTCTACCTCCGCTTTGAAGTTACTTGAAAATTTTCCAGTTGCCATTGAATGTGTTTTTTTCACTCCATTTTTAAAATTTTTAAATTCCTCCTCCTCCATTCTCTATTGAATTTTTGGCTGATCCATCTGTATATGCATGGGTCCAATTCCTTCTTGGGTAATGTTCTTTTATTTAGTTTAGGGTTATTTCTCTTCTTTCGGTTTCATGCTGAGTGTTCTTTTTCTCAATACCAGGAATGTTTTCTATCATCTCAGGCAGTTGCTGCTGTCTCCAAGCTGGGAACTTGTGTGCATTGTAAATGGGTTTGACTGTTGATATGTTAAGTATAGGATCTGCCCTAATCTTTCGTTTTGCAGTTTCTACAAAGTTGCTACGCTTCAGTCTTCCCTTTCCAAAACCACTAAACCTTTTATACATAGGGTGGTCTGTCAATCTTCTAAATTTTTCTGCTTGTTGCTGGGCTCTGCTATCTCTTCTATCCTGTTGTAAACAAGTGATCTTTTCTAGTTCATTAATAGGCGTTGTCTTCAGGCTTCCAGTTATGATTCGCATTCCTTGGTTTTGGACTCTACTTATTTGGTTAAAGTTTGACTTAGCTGCTGTTGCCCAAGCTGCAATGCCATATTCCAGTACTGGCCTCACCCGTCCAGTATATAACTTCTTGAGAACTTTCTCATCTGCTCCCCACGTTGTACCAGCAAGCTTTTTCATGATTGCCATTCTCTGTCTTGCTCTTGTTCGATTGTTCTCAACTTGTGTCTTCCATGTCAGGCGACGATCAAAGGTGACTCCTAGATAGTTTGGATTTTCTTCATGGCGCAATATTTTTCCATTCAATACCAGCTTAGGTTGCTGAGTTTTATTTGAGAGGGAGAACACTGTGCATGTTGTTTTCTCCTCACTTATCTTCACTAGCCATGATTTTGACCAGTCCTCTAGCGCTAATAAGGCTTGCTGTATTCTGCTGTTAGCTGTACTAATATATTCTTCAGATGTCCATATGGCTGGGTCATCTGCAAAGGAGGATGTGTGTACTCTGGCTGGAAAATTTTCCGTGATGTCATTTATATATGCTAGGAATAATGTTGGTGAAAGAACTCCTCCTTGGGGGACACCTTGCTCCAACAGCATCATTTTGCTTGTTTGTCCTTGTACTTTTGTCCTGGCAGTTCTGTTCTCAAGGTAGTGGCTGATCCATTTATACATTTTTCCACAAACATGCATTTTTTGCAGTTTTACTTTCACTCCTTCCTTCCATACTTTATCAAATGCTTTTTCTAAATCTATCCAGACTGCTAGTGTGTGCTTTTTCTCTTGGAAGGCATCCTCTATTTCCTGAGCTATATAGGTTATTTGATCTTCAGTGGATCTGTACTTTCTGAATCCTGCTTGGTGTGGTGTTAAGAGTTTGTTTTCTTCCAGATGCCATGTTAGCCTGCCATTGATAATGCGTTCCATTAATTTTCCTACACAGCTAAGTAGACTGATAGGTCGATAGCCATTTGGTTCTTTCAGGTCTTTTCCTTTCTTTGGGACTGGTATTAGTATAGCTTCCTTCCATGTCTGTGGGACTATTCCTCTCTTCCAGCTGTTATTTAGGACTGCTAGTAGTTTCTTCTTTGCCGCCTTGGTGCCTAGTCCTATTAGCATTTCATTTGTGATTCCATCCTTTCCTGGTGATTTCTTCTTTTTTAGGGTATTCATTGCCTGTTCCATTTCTTCCATTGTTAGATTTGCCATCATATATTCTGCTGCTGTCTCTGTATTTCTATGATGTATCTGTTTGTCTTTTATTGCTTTCTTCTGTTCGGTTGTAATATCAATGTGGTTTGCATTTGCATAGTGTTCCACTAGTGCATTTGCAGCCTTTTTTCCTGTAAGCAAGGCATTTCCTTGTTTAATTGTTATTTGTTTGTTTCTAGGTCCTTCATTGTTCATGGCTTTCACTAGTTTCCATAGTTTGTTTCCATCCCTGTCAAAATTCAGGTTTTCTGTTTTTTCCCTCCAACAATCTCTTGTTGTTTGATTTACTGTTCTTTTATATTTTGCTGAGATGGCTTTGAGAGAGATGTGCCGCTTCAATTGTTTGTTCTCTCTCTGCTGTCTTCCTGGCGTCTTCAACTTTGTCCTCCAAACTTTGTAGTTCTTCAGTCCAGTATGGTTTGTAATTTTTCCTCGCTCCTCTTGGAATGGACTCAGTGGCTGCCTGTATTATCGCTCTGTTTAGACTTTCCACCATTTGCTTTATGTTGCCATATCGTGTATTTATGTTTTCACAATATTTGTCTGTTAGTATGGCAAATCTGTCCCAGTCTGCTCGTTTGTAATTCCAGCGGGGCAAGGGCTTTTGCTCCTGTGGAACATACTCCATATTCATTACAAGCTTGATTGGTCTGTGGTCACTACCTGCTAATTGGTCCAGCACATGGCGATCGATTTTGTGGAGGATGTCTCCTGTGCAGAAAACTAAGTCTGGAGTAGAAGTGGTAAGCCATCTTCTGGAGTAGAAGCTCGGTGTGTCATCCGCTTTGTTGAGTAGATGGAGATTTGAGTCTATTTCCCAGTCCTCCAATTCATCTCCTCTTTTGTCAGTATCTGGGTATCCCCATCTATCTGAACGGCTATTAAAGTCTCCGACAATAATGCAGTTTGTGTCAGTTATTTTCATGTTTGAGAGTGTAAGGTCCTTATCTGCTGGGCTATACAGATTGTAGATTCTTATTTTCACGTCCTTTATCATTATATCAACACCTATAATTTCCGTTTGGTTGTCAGAGATCACAGATACTTCGCTGCAAGGTATTGTATTTTGTGTAAGTATTAGAACTCCTCCTTTGTGTCCTTCACGGTCGAAACGTGTGGCCTGATATCCTCTGACTGAGAATTTGCGATTGGCGTTGAGGTGTGTCTCTTGAATGCATGCCACATCTATTTTATCTTTATGAAGACGCTGTGTTAGGGACTCTTTCTTCTTGTAAACTCCTTCGGCATTCCACTGTAGTATGTTGAGTGTCCGGGGTATTTAGTCAATAGCTTTTAACCTACTCCTCTGTGCCTTGACTCCACAGCACAGGGGAAGGTGACCACCAGTAGTCATGGGTGGACCCCCTCGAGGCAGGGGGCCCGGCACTATCGCCGCCTGATGGGACTTCACGGGATTAGCACCATAACGATTAATTTTGATTTGTGACATCATGAATTAAGTTACTTTGCACTGCTTTGTCAAGCCTGTGGATCAGTACATCCGATTTCGACAAGCATTTATTCGGGGTTCCCTAGCCTTTGACTGCCCCAGCAGCAGCAGGTTTGTGTGTCTCTTCGTCTGGTCCCTCTCCCTTGACCTGTCCGACATGGGTGGCCCTACCAGTAGCTGTGCTACCGTCGGCATAGCTCTTGGGGTCATTGGGGCGCTCAAGCCCCTCTACCTCGTCACGGTGGACACACAGCAGAGGGGCTGCAAGTTCTTTTGAAATTTAAGCTCTTACTGATCCCGTGGAAGCATCTTCTATTTGTGCCTTAATTGCTTCTTTCAGAGCCATGTCTGTCATCTCCATTCGCGTAACTGATTGTGTTAGACAGTTCTGCTAGTCTGAGTTTCAGCTCTGGCTGATCTGTTTGTACTTAAACTGTTTATTCTAAAGCCAATTCTGCCCGATGACTTTTTGTAACTCATCGTGTTAGTCTTATTTCTGCAAGTTCTGTATCAAATAGTGCTTATCTTCATTTTGTGCCTTAAAGGCTACCTCCAGAACTTATTCCGTATGATCCACTTGCGTAAGTGGTCGTGTCTGTTATTTCTTTTGAATTTTCAGCTCGTGCTCGTGTAAGGATCTTCTGTTTGTACCTGAACAGGTCTTCTAGAGCCAATGCTGCCTAAACAGTGGTCGTAAACTCATCGAGTTAACCTTGTTTCTGCAGGTTCTTTAGGAATTTCAGCTCGTTCTGATCCCGCGGAATCATCTTCTGATTCTTTCGGAGCCAAGTCTGGTAGCGCCATTTCTGTAACTGATTGTGTTAGGCTTGTTCTGTTGGAGTTGTACTAGTGGAAGCATCTTCTGTTTGTACATTAACTGTTTCTTCTACAGCCAATTATGCTTGATCAGTTTGCGTAACTCATTGTTTGAGGCTTTTTTCTGATAGTTCTATTGGAGTTTCAGATCCTGCTGATCCTGTATAATGATCTTCTTTTTGTGCCTTAACTGCTTCTTTCGCAGCCAAGTCTGTTAGCGCCATTTGCGGAACTCATTGTGTTAGGCTTGAAACTTATAGTTCTGTTGTCTCTTCTGGCAGAGTTTCAGCTCGGGCTGATCATGTGGAAGAATCTTCGTTTTGTACCTTACCTGTTTTTTCTACAGCCATTTCTGCCTGATCAGTTTGTGTACCTCATTGTGTTAGAATTATTTCTGCAAGTTCTTTTGGATTTTCAGCTCTTGCTGATCATGTGGAAGCATCTTCTGTTTGCAATTCAACTGCTTCTTCTAGAGCCAATTCTGCCTGATCAGATTGTGATTCAAGTCGTGCTGATTTGTGCTTTGAAGGCTTCTTCCAGAACCTATTACGTATGATACAGTTGGTCGAGTTAGACATGTTTCTGCTAGTTCTGTTGGCGTCTCAGCAATTGGAATCATCTTCTGTTTGTGTTTCTCAACTGTTATCGTGTCTTCTAGAGCCAATTCTGTCTGATCAGTTTGTGTAGCTCATCGTGTTAGGCTTATTTCTGCAAGTTCTTTTGGAATTAAAGCTCGTTTTGATACCGTAAAAGCATCTTCTATTAGTGCATTAATTGCTTCTTTCAGAGTCATGTCTGTCATCTCTATTCACGTAACTGATTGTGTTAGACTTGTTTCTGCTAGTCTGTTTGAGTTTCAGCTCGGGCTGATCAAGTAGAAGCATCTTCTGTTTGTACCTACACTGTTTCTTCTAAAGCCAATTCTGCCTGATCACTTTGTGTAACTCATCGTGTTAGAATTATTTCTGCAAGTTGGATTTTCAGCTCGGGCTGATCATGTGGAAGCATCTTCTTGTTTTTGATAGTTCTGTTGGAATTTCCGCTCCTATTGAACCTGTGGAGTTCCAATTGTTCTGTTGGAGTTTCACATCCTGCTGTTTCCGTGGAAGCATCTTCTGTTTGTACCTTCTTCTAGAACCAATTCTGCCTGATCAGTTTGTATAACTCATCGTGTTAGTCTTATTTCTGCAAGTTATGTTTCAAATCGTGCCTATCTTCTGTTTGTGCCTTAAAGGCATCTTCCCTAACCTATTTCGTATGATACAGTTGCGTAATGTGAATTTGTTAGGCTTGTTTCTGCTAGTTCTGTTCGCGTTTCAGCAAGGACTGATCAATTGGAGTCATCAACTGTTACCAACTGTTTCTTCTAGAGCCAATTCTGCCTGATCAGTTTGTGAAACTCATCGTGTTAGAATTAGTTCTGAAAGTTCTTTTGCATTTTCAGCTCGTGCTGATCACGTGGAAGCATCTTCTGTTTGCGCTTCAACTCTTCTAGAGCCAATTCTGCCTGATCAGTTTGTGTAACTCATCGTGTTAGGCTTGTTTCTGCAAGTTCTTTTGGAATTTAAGCTCTTCCTGATCCCGTGGAAGCATCTTCTATTTGTGCCTTAATTGCTTCTTTCAGAGCCATGTCTGTCATCTCCATTCTCGTAACTGATTGTGTTAGACAGTTCTGCTAGTCTGAGTTTCAGCTCTGGCTGATCTGTTTGTACTTAAACTGTTTATTCTAAAGGCAATTCTGCCCGATGACTTTTTGTAACTCATCGTGTTAGTCTTATTTCTGCAAGTTCTGTATCAAATAGTGCTTATCTTCATTTTGTGCCTTAAAGGCTACCTCCAGAACTTATTCCGTATGATCCACTTGCGTAAGTGGTCGTGTCTGTTATTTCTTTTGAATTTTCAGCTCGTGCTCGTGTAAGGATCTTCTGTTTGTACCTGAACAGCGTCTTCTAGAGCCAATGCTGCCTAAACAGTGGTCATCGAGTTAACCTTGTTTCTGCAGGTTCTTTAGGAATTTCAGCTCGTTCTGATCCCGCGGAATCATCTTCTGATTCTTTCGGAGCCAAGTCTGGTAGCGCCATTTCTGTAACTGATTGTGTTAGGCTTGTTCTGTTGGAGTTGATCTAGTGGAAGCATCTTCTGTTTGTACATTAACTGTTTCTTCTGCAGCCAATTATGCTTGATCAGTTTGCGTAACTCATCGTTTGAGGCATTTTTCTGATAGTTCTATTGGAGTTTCAGCTCCTGCTGATCCTGTATAATGATCTTCTTTTCGTGCCTTAACTGCTTCTTTCGCAGCCAAGTCTGTTAGCGCCATTTGCGGAACTCATTGTGTTAGGCTTGAAACTTATAGTTCTGTTGTCTCTTCTGGCAGAGTTTCAGCTCGGGCTGATCATGTGGAAGAATCTTCGTTTTGTACCTTACCTGTTTTTTCTACAGCCATTTCTGCCTGATCTGTTTGTGTACCTCATTGTGTTAGAATTATTTCTGCAAGTTCTTTTGGATTTTCAGCTCGGGCTGATCATGAGGAAGCATCTTCTGATGTACCTTAACTGCTTCTTTCAGAACCAAGTCTGTTAGCCTAATCTGCGTAACGGATTGTTTTAGGCTTGTTTCTGATAGTTCTGTTGAAATTTCCGCTCGTATTGAACATGTGGAGTTCCAATTGTTCTGTTTCACATCCTGCTGTTTCCGTGGAAGCATCTTCTGTTTGTACCTTCTTCTAGAACCAATTCTGCCTGAAACTCATCGTGTTAGAATTATTTCTGAAAGTTCTTTTGCATTTTCAGCTCGTTCTGATCACGTGGAAGCATCCTCTGTTTGCGCTTCAACTCTTCAGTTATACAAACTGATCAGGCAGAATTGGTTCTAGAAGAAGGTACAAACAGAAGATGCTTCCACGGAAACAGCAGGATTTGAAACTCCAACAGAACAATTGGAACTCCACAGGTTCAATACGAGCGGAAATTCCAACAGAACTATCAGAAACAAGCCTAAAACAATCCGTTACGCAGATTAGGCTAAGAGACTTGGTTCTGAAAGAAGCAGTTAAGGTACATCAGAAGATGCTTCCACATGATCAGCCCGAGCTGAAAATCCAAAAGAACTTGCAGAAATAATTCTAACACGATGAGTTACACAAAGTGATCAGGCAGAATTGGCTTTAGAAGAAACAGTGTAGGTACAAACAGAAGATGCTTCTACTTGATCAGCCCGAGCTGAAACTCAAACAGACTAGCAGAAACAAGTCTAACACAATCAGTTACGTGAATAGAGATGACAGACATGACTCTGAAAGAAGCAATTAATGCACTAATAGAAGATGCTTTTACGGTATCAAAACGAGCTTTAATTCCAAAAGAACATGCAGAAATAAGCCTAACACGATGAGCTACACAAACTGATCAGGCAGAATTGGCTCTAGAAGACACGATAACAGTTGAGAAACACAAACAGAAGATGATTCCAATTGCTGAAACGCCAACAGAACTAGCAGAAACATGTCTAACTCGACCAACTGTATCATACGTAATAGGTTCTGGAAGAAGCCTTCAAAGCACAAATCAGCACGACGTGAATCACAATCTGATCAGGCAGAATTGGCTCTAGAAGAAGCAGTTGAAACAGAAGATGCTTCCACATGATCAGCAAGAAAATCCAAAAGAACTTGCAGAAATAATTCTAACACAATGAGGTACACGAACTGATCAGGCAGAAATGGCTGTAGAAAAAAAAAGGGTAAGGTACAAAACGAAGATGCTTCCACATGATCAGCCCGAGCTGAAACTCTGCCAGAAGAGACAACAGAACTATAAGTTTCAAGCCTAACACAATGAGTTCCACAAATGGCGCTAACAGACTTGGCTGCGAAAGAAGCAGTTAAGGCACAAACAGAAGATCCTTATACAGGATCAGCACGAGCTGAAACTCCAAGAGAACTATCAGAAACAAGCCTAAAACGATGAGTTACGCAAATTGATCAAGCAGAATTGGCTGCAGAAGAAACAGTTAATGTAGAAACAGATCACCCCAAACTAGATTAACCCAAGCTGAAACTCCAACAGAACAAGCCTAATCAGTTACGCAAATTGCGCAACCGGAAGAATCGGGATCAGAACGAGCTAAAATTCCTAAAGAACCTGCAGAAACAAGGTTAACTCGATGAGTTTACGACCACTTTTTAGGCTTTTTTAGACTCTTTGCCCAGGATGTCTATGAAGGTTTCCACTCAGGCACTGAAACCGTTGCTGCAGCGATTGATCTTGAGGACGCATACAACAGAGTACCACTGGATGTTTTAATGTTTCAGCTTCTCGGATCATCAGAAGATGATTCCGCGGGATCAAAACGAGCTGAAATTCCTAAAGAACCTGCAGAAACAAGGTTAACTCGATGAGTTTACGAATTGGCTCTAGAAGACGCTGTTCAGGTACAAACAGAAGATCCTTACACAGGATCAGCACGAGCTGAAAATTCAAAAGAAATAACAGACACATGTCTAACACGACCACTTACGCAAGTGGATCATACGGAATAATTTCTGGAGGTAGCCTTTAAGGCAAAAAATGAAGATAAGCACTATTTGATACAGAACTTGCAGAAATAAGACTAACACGATGAGTTACAAAGTCATCAGACAGAATTGGCTTTAGAATAAACAGTTTAAGTACAAACAGGGACGCAGAGGTGTTTCCAAGGCACCAGGGCCGGGTTATATACTGGCCAAGACCTATTGACGCGTCCTCGAGCGTCCTGGGCAACAGGTCCCTTTGGGGTCCTGGCTAAGGTCAATAGGATCGCCGATTCCTCCGAAGTCAGAGAGTGTCTGCCTGTACGGCGAGGAACCACCAGTCTGCACACCAATAAGCCAGACATGGGACAACGATACTCATGCAAACCTCAGGTCCTGTATGACATCACACTGATGTTGGACAACAGGATGTCTTCATCCGACATACAGGACTTCGCGTTGGAGCTCAAGCCAACGAACACAAGCAAGCAAGCTAGCAAGTGCAAACAGATCAGCCAGAGCTGAAACTCAGACTAGCAGAACTGTCTAACACAATCAGTTACGCGAATGGAGATGACAGACATGGCTCTGAAAGAAGCAATTAAGGCACAAATAGAAGATGCTTCCACGGGATCAGTAAGAGCTTAAATTTCAAAAGAACTTGCAGCCCCTCTGCTGTGTGTCCACCGTGACGAGGTAGAGGGGCTTGAGCGTCCCAATGACCCCAAGAGCTATGCCGACGGTAGCACAGCTACTGGTAGGGCCACCCATGTCGGACAGGTCAAGGGAGAGAGACCAGACGAAGAGACACACAAACCTGCTGCTGCTGGATACAGTCAAAGGCTAGGGAAAGCATCCCGAATAAATGCTTGTCGAAATCGGGTGTACTGAGCCACAGGCTTGACAAAGCAGTGCAAAGTAACTTAATTCATGATGTCACAAATCAAAATTAATCGTTATAGTGCTAATCCCGTGAAGTCCCATCAGGCGGCGATAGTGCCGGGCCCCCTGCCTCGAGGTGGTCCACCCATGACTACTGGTGGTCACCTTCCCCTGTGCTGTGGAGTCAAGGCACAGAGGAGTAGGTTAAAAGCTATTGACCAAATACCCCGGACACTCAACATACTACAGTGGAATGCCGAAGGAGTTTACAAGAAGAAAGAGTCCCTAACACAGCGTCTTCATAAAGATAAAATACATGTGGCATGCATTCAAGAGACACACCTCAACGCCAATCGCAAATTCTCAGTCAGAGGATATCAGGCCACACGTTTCGACCGCGAAGGACACAAAGGAGGAGTTCTAATACTTACACGAAATACAATACCTTGCAGCGAAGTATCTGTGATCTCTGACAACCAAACGGAAATTATAGGTGTTGATATAATGATAAAGGACGTGAAAATAAGAATCTACAATCTGTATAGCCCAGCAGATAAGGACCTTACACTCTCAAACATGAAAATAACTGACACAAACTGCATTATTGTCGGAGACTTTAATAGCCGTTCAGATAGATGGGGATACCCAGATACTGACAAAAGAGGAGATGAATTGGAGGACTGGGAAATAGACTCAAATCTCCATCTACTCAACAAAGCGGATGACACACCGAGCTTCTACTCCAGAAGATGGCTTACCACTTCTACTCCAGACTTAGTTTTCTGCACAGGAGACATCCTCCACAAAATCGATCGCCATGTGCTGGACCAATTAGCAGGTAGTGACCACAGACCAATCAAGCTTGTAATGAATATGGAGTATGTTCCACAGGAGCAAAAGCCCTTGCCCCGCTGGAATTACAAACGAGCAGACTGGGACAGATTTGCCATACTAACAGACAAATATTGTGAAAACATAAATACACGATATGGCAACATAAAGCAAATGGTGGAAAGTCTAAACAGAGCGATAATACAGGCAGCCACTGAGTCCATTCCAAGAGGAGCGAGGAAAAATTACAAACCATACTGGACTGAAGAACTACAAAGTTTGGAGGACAAAGTTGAAGACGCCAGGAAGACAGCAGAGAGAGAACAAACAATTGAAGCGGCACATCTCTCTCAAAGCCATCTCAGCAAAATATAAAAGAACAGTAAATCAAACAACAAGAGATTGTTGGAGGGAAAAAACAGAAAACCTGAATTTTGACAGGGATGGAAACAAACTATGGAAACTAGTGAAAGCCATGAACAATGAAGGACCTAGAAACAAACAAATAACAATTAAACAAGGAAATGCCTTGCTTACAGGAAAAAAGGCTGCAAATGCACTAATGGAACACTATGCAAATGCAAACCACATTGATATTACAACCGAACAGAAGAAAGCAATAAAAGACAAACAGATACATCATAGAAATACAGAGACAGCAGCAGAATATATGATGGTAAATCTAACAATGGAAGAAATGGAACAGGCAATGAATACCCTAAAAAAGAAGAAATCACCAGGAAAGGATGGAATCACAAATGAAATGCTAATAGGACTAGGCACCAAGGCAAAGAAGAAACTACTAGCAGTCCTAAATAACAGCTGGAAGAGAGGAATAGTCCCACAGACATGGAAGGAAGCTATACTAATACCAGTCCCAAAGAAAGGAAAAGACCTGAAAGAACCAAATGGCTATCGACCTATCAGTCTACTTAGCTGTGTAGGAAAATTAATGGAACGCATTATCAATGGCAGGCTAACATGGCATCTGGAAGAAAACAAACTCTTAACACCACACCAAGCAGGATTCAGAAAGTACAGATCCACTGAAGATCAAATAACCTATATAGCTCAGGAAATAGAGGATGCCTTCCAAGAGAAAAAGCACACACTAGCAGTCTGGATAGATTTAGAAAAAGCATTTGATAAAGTATGGAAGGAAGGAGTGAAAGTAAAACTGCAAAAAATGCATGTTTGTGGAAAAATGTATAAATGGATCAGCCACTACCTTGAGAACAGAACTGCCAGGACAAAAGTACAAGGACAAACAAGCAAAATGATGCTGTTGGAGCAAGGTGTCCCCCAAGGAGGAGTTCTTTCACCAACATTATTCCTAGCATATATAAATGACATCACGGAAAATTTTCCAGCCAGAGTACACACATCCTCCTTTGCAGATGACCTAGCCATATGGACATCTGAAGAATATATTAGTACAGCTAACAGCAGAATACAGCAAGCCTTATTAGCGCTAGAGGACTGGTCAAAATCATGGCTAGTGAAGATAAATGAGGAGAAAACAACATGCACAGTGTTCTCCCTCTCAAATAAAACTCAGCAACCTAAGCTGGTATTGAATGGAAAAATATTGCGCCATGAAGAAAATCCAAACTATCTAGGAGTCACCTTTGATCGTCGCCTGACATGGAAGACACAGGTTGAGAACAATCGAACAAGAGCAAGACAGAGAATGGCAATCATGAAAAAGCTTGCTGGTACAACGTGGGGAGCAGATGAGAAAGTTAAGAAGTTATATACTGGACGGGTGAGGCCAGTACTGGAATATGGCATTGCAGCTTGGGCAACAGCAGCTAAGTCAAACTTTAACAAATTAAGTAGAGTCCAACACCAAGGAATGCGAATCATAACTGGAAGCCTGAAGACAACGCCTATTAATGAACTAGAAAAGATCACTTGTTTACAACAGGATAGAAGAGATAGCAGAGCCCAGCAACAAGCAGAAAAATTTAGAAGATTGACAGACCACCCTATGTATAAAAGGTTTAGTGGTTTTGGAAAGGGAAGACTGAAGCGTAGCAACTTTGTAGAAACTGCAAAACGAAAGATTAGGGCAGATCCTATACTTAACATATCAACAGTCAAACCCATTTACAATGCACACAAGTTCCCAGCTTGGAGACAGCAGCAACTGCCTGAGATGATAGAAAACATTCCTGGTATTGAGAAAAAGAACACTCAGCATGAAACCGAAAGAAGAGAAATAACCCTAAACTACATAAAAGAACATTACCCAAGCAGGAATTGGACCCATGCATATACAGATGGATCAGCCAAAAATTCAATAGAGAATGGAGGAGGAGGAATTCTCCTAAATTTAAAAAATGGAGTGAAAAAAACACATTCAATGGCAACTGGAAAATTTTCAAGTAACTTCAAAGCGGAGGTAGAGGCTTTGAAAACTGCAGCAGAAATGCTTTTGATGGAGGAAAATAAAGAGAAGCAAATAGCTATCTTCACAGATGCAAAGTCAGCTGTCTCGATACTGAAGAGCAATAACAGCACAGAAATAGCTGACCTAAGAGCAGCACTCCATGGTCTATGCCAGAAATCCAAAAAAGTTGTAATACAGTGTAGTACATTGCAGTATACCTGGAAATGAAGAGGCTGACAGACTGGCAAAAGAGGGTGGACGACTACCACAGCCTGACATAGACATAACCTATAACGAGGCAAAGAGGTTGATAAAAAGCACCTATAGAACCAAATGGGAATCAGAGCATCCAGGTCACCAGAAGGATGATGCATATTACAAACTCGACCGAAGAGAACAAGTAGCAATCTTCAGACTCCGCACAGGACATAACAGGCTGAAATACCGATGAATGCAATTGTGGAACTGGTAAAATGACAGCTAAACATTTGATGCAGGAGTGCCCAATATATGCAGAACAGATAAAGATATTTTGGCCCACACCTGCTTCATTTGAGGACAAGCTCTATGGAGATATCAACAAGCTCAAGTTGACTGCAGCTTACTTTAACTACATTCAGGTTGACATTTAAAGGTGCATGAAGAAGTATTTAGACTGCCGCACTTCATACCACAGGTATGTCGGTTACAAAAGCGCCCCAGAGGCATGAAATGGAATATTGCTTGGATAGCAAATCCATTACGTGGAAAGTCCGAACCAAAAGCTCACTGTGTGGGCTTCATAAAAGGTGGAAAAAGTGTCTAGTGGCACGAAATGGAATATTGCTTGGATAGCAAATCCATTATGTGGAAAGTCCGAATCGAAAGCTCACTGTGTGGATGTCATCTGCAGACTGCATACTTCTGGTTTCCGGAAGAACAGCCTATGGTGAATGGAAGGCCCAATATACAGAAGTGAGGCTAAGCAGCCATGTACAGGACGTGACGATTCCTTGGGTGAGCCCAGTACCAGAGCGCTGTGTGTCGGCTCTGCCTTGGATGGCGGGGAATGCCCATGGTCTGCCCCTGCCTTCCCTTGAGGGCTGACCAGGATGTCTTTGGCTGTTCTATATGGGCCAGCTGGGATGGGGGATAACACCACAACAGTGAGAGCCAAACGTCCTAAGAAACTCCCGATCAACAAACGCCCGCAGAAGTCGGATGTGTCGGCCTAACGGCGCAAGAACGCAGCTCTGCTGTAAACAGGCACAACGCAATCACGTCCGAAAAAAACTCCGGATGAACGAAGAAGAAGAAGAAGAAAAGAACTTGCAGAAACAAGCCTAACACGATGAGTTACACAAACTGATCAGGCAGAATTGGCTCTAGAAGAGTTGAAGCGCAAACATAAGATTCTTCCACGTGATCAGCACGAGCTGAAAATGCAAAAGAACTTTCAGAAATAATTCTAACACGATGAGTTTCAGGCAGAATTGGTTCTAGAAGAAGGTACAAACAGAAGATGCTTCCACGGAAACAGCAGGATGTGAAACAGAACAATTGGAACTCCACATGTTCAATACGAGCGGAAATTTCAACAGAACTATCAGAAACAAGCCTAAAACAATCCGTTACGCAGATTAGGCTAACAGACTTGGTTCTGAAAGAAGCAGTTAAGGTACATCAGAAGATGCTTCCACATGATCAGCCCGAGCTGAAAATCCAAAAGAACTTGCAGAAATAATTCTAACACGATGAGTTACACAAAGTGATCAGGCAGAATTGGCTTTAGAAGAAACAGTGTAGGTACAAACAGAAGATGCTTCTACTTGATGAGCCCGAGCTGAAACTCAAACAGACTAGCAGAAACAAGTCTAACACAATCAGTTACGCGAATAGAGATGACAGACATGACTCTGAAAGAAGCAATTAATGCACTAATAGAAGTTGCTTTTACGGTATCAAAACGAGCTTTAATTCCAAAAGAACTTGCAGAAATAAGCCTAACACGATGAGCTACACAAACTGATCACGCAGAATTGGCTCTAGAAGACACGATAACAGTTTAGAAACACAAACAGAAGATGATTCCAATTGCTGAGACGCCAACAGAACCAGCAGAAACATGTCTAACTCGACCAACTGTATCATACGTAATAGGTTCTGGAAGTAGCCTTCAAAGCACAAATCAGCACGACTTGAATCACAATCTGATCAGGCAGAATTGGCCCTAGAAGAAGCAGTTGAATTGCAAACAGAAGATGCTTCCACATGATCAGCAAGAGCTGAAAATCCAAAAGAACTTGCAGAAATAATTCTAACACAATGAGGTACACAAACTGATCAGGCAGAACTGGCTGTAGAAAAAAACAGGTAAGGTACAAAACGAAGATGCTTCCACATGATCAGCCCGAGCTGAAACTCTGCCAGAAGAGACAACAGAACTATAAGATTAAAGCCTAATACAATGAGTTCCGCAAATGGCGCTAACAGACTTGGCTGCGAAAGAAGCAGTTAAGGCACAAACAGAAGATCCTTATACAGGATCAACACGAGCTGAAACTCCAACAGAACTATCAGAAACAAGCCTAAAACGATGAGTTACGCAAATTGATCAAGCAGAATTGGCTGCAGAAGAAACAGTTAATGTACAAACAGATCACCCCAAACTAGATCAACCCAAGCTGAAACTCCAACAGAACAAGCCTAATCAGTTACGCAAATGGCGCTATCAGACTTGGCTCCGAAAGAATCAGAAGATGATTCCGCGGGATCAGAATGAGCTAAAATTGATAAAGAACCTGCAGAAACAAGGTTAACTCGATGAGTTTACGAATTGGCTCTAGATGACGCTGTTCAGGTACAAACAGAAGATCCTTACACAGGATCAGCACGAGCTGAAAATTCAAAAGAAATAACAGACACATGTCTAACACGACCACTTACGCAAGTGGATCATACGGAATAATTTCTGGAGGTAGCCTTTAAGGCACAAAATGAAGATAAGCACTATTTGATACAGAACTTGCAGAAATAAGACTAACACGATGAGTTACAAAGTCATCAGACAGAATTGGCTTTAGAATAAACAGTTTAAGTACAAACAGGGACGCAGAGGTGTTTCCAAGGCACCAGGGCCGGGTCTGGCCAAGACCTATTGACGCGTCCTCGTCGAGCGTCCTGGGCAACAGGTCCCTTTGGGGTCCTGGCTAAGGTCAATAGGATCGCCGATTCCTCCGAAGTCAGAGAGTGTCTGCCTGTACGGCGAGGAACCACCAGTCTCATTCATTCATTCATTCATTCAGTAGCATGTCCTTTACAGAACCTCGCTCCCATAACAACCCTCCGGAAAACTTCTCGATCACAAGCAAGATGTCCCGCGTCTGATACACCCATCTGGAGATCATCCGCCACATCCTGCACCCATCTTCTCTTTGGCCTTCCTCTTCCTCTCTTCCCAGGCATATACCCTTCCATTATTGTTCTCTCCAAACTGTCGTGACGTTTCAAGTGACCAAAATACTTCAATTTTCTTTGTTTTATCGTCTTTAATAGCCATCCCTCCTCAATATTCAACTCTTGAAGTATGGATGCATTTGTTCTTTTCTTTACCCAAGATATTCTTAGAACTCGTCTATAACATTTATATTCAAAGGCATGTATGCGCTGTTCAGCTTGTTTAGTAAGTGTCCATGTCTCACAGGCGTATGTTGCAATGGGAAAGATGCATGCTCTTAAAAATCTAATTTTTGTAGTTCTGTCTGTCCCACACCATAATTTATTCATCTGTTTTAGTCTTTGAAGAGCAATGGATAGTCGCCGTTTTATTTCTTTCATTGTGTCACCATTATTCGTAATCAATGACCCAAGATATTCAAAATTTTCCACCACCTCCAATTTTCTCCCATTAATGTATATTTCTTTCTCCAAAGTAGTTTTATCTGTATGCATTATCTTAGTTTTAGCTATGTTAAGATATAAGTTGTGATTTTCACTATTCAATTGCGTTGAGGCTATTAGGTTTTCTATGCCATTCTGTGTTGTGGATAGTAATACTGTATCATCAGCATATCGAATCTCTGGTATGTCATGACCGCCGATATTTAGGGCATCATATGGCTCCCTGTTTATATCATCTCTGACATTTCTCATTATATTTTCGGCGTACAGGTTAAACAAATAGGGTGACAGCACGCAGCCCTGACGGACTCCTTGCTTGATGTCAAACCAATCTGATGTCTCGCCATCTATTCTAACTGCTGCTTGTTGGTCTAGATATAGCATTTTTATGAGATGTACTACATGTGAAGGAAAGCCCATATTCCTCACCACCAGTCTGCACACCAATAAGCCAGACATGGGACAACGATACTCATGCAAACCTCAGGTCCTGTATGACATCACACTGATGTTGGACAACAGGATGTCTTCATCCGACATACAGGACTTCGCGTTGGAGCTCAAGCCAACGAACACAAGCAAGCAAGCAAGCAAGTACAAACAGATCAGCCAGAGCTGAAACTCAGACTAGCAGAACTGTCTAACACAATCAGTTACGCGAATGGAGATGACAGACATGGCTCTGAAAGAAGCAATTAAGGCACAAATAGAAGATGCTTCCACGGGATCAGTAAGAGCTTAAATTTCAAAAGAACTTGCAGCCCCTCTGATGTGTGTCCACCGTGACGAGGTAGAGGGGCTTGAGCGTCCCAATGACCCCAAGAGCTATGCCGACGGTAGCACAGCTACTGGTAGGGCCACCCATGTCGGACAGGTCAAACCTGCTGCCTTGTAGGTAGAATGGGGACAGTCAAAGGCTAGGGAAAGCACCCCGAATAAATGCTTGTCGAAATCGGATGTACTGAGCCACAGGCTTGACAAAGCAGTGCAACGTAAAACCTGCTGCCTTGTAGGTAGACTGGGGACAGTCAAAGGCTAGGGAAAGCATCCCGAATAAATGCTTGTCGAAATCGGATGTACTGAGCCACAGGCTTGACAAAGCAGTGCAACGTAACTTAATTCACGATGTCACAAATCAAAATTAATCGTTATGGTGCTAATCCCGTGAAGTCCCATCAGGCGGCGATAGTGCCGATCCCCTGCCTCGAGGGGGTCCACCCATGACTACTGGTGGTCACCTTCCCCTGTGCTGTGGAGTCAAGGCACAGAGGAGTAGGTTAAGAGCTATTGACCAAATACCCCGGACACTCAACATACTACAGTGGAATGCCGAAGGAGTTTACAAGAAGAAAGAGTCCCTAACACAGCGTCTTCATAAAGATAAAATAGATGTGGCATGCATTCAAGAGACACACCTCAACGCCAATCGCAAATTCTCAGTCAGAGGATATCAGGCCACACGTTTCGACCGCGAAGGACACAAAGGAGGAGTTCTAATACTTACACGAAATACAATACCTTGCAGCGAAGTATCTGTGATCTCTGACAACCAAACGGAAATTATAGGTGTTGATATAATGACAAAGGACGTGAAAATAAGAATCTACAATCTGTATAGCCCAGCAGATAAGGACCTTACACTCTCAAACATGAAAATAACTGACACAAACTGCATTATTGTCGGAGACTTTAATAGCCGTTCAGATAGATGGGGATACCCAGATACTGACAAAAGAGGAGATGAATTGGAGGACTGGGAAATAGACTCAAATCTCCATCTACTCAACAAAGCGGATGACACACCGAGCTTCTACTCCAGAAGATGGCTTACCACTTCTACTCCAGACTTAGCTTTCTGCACAGGAGACATCCTCCACGCCATGTGCTGGACCAATTAGCAGGTAGTGACCACAGACCAACCAAGCTTGTAATGAATATGGAGTATGTTCCACAGGAGCAAAAGCCCTTGCCCCGCTGGAATTACAAACGAGCAGACTGGGACAGATTTGCCATACTCGTCAAGGACAATCAGTTGTTGACTACGGATCTATGTCATCATCTGTTTGTGTTTCTCAACTGTTATCGTGTCTTCTAGAGCCAATTCTGCCTGATCAGTTTGTGTAGCTCATCGTGTTAGGCTTATTTCTGCAAGTTCTTTTGGATTTTCAGCTCGGGCTGATCATGTGGAAGCATCTTCTGATGTACCTTAACTGCTTCTTTCAGAACCAAGTCTGTTAGCCTAATTTGCGTAACTGATTGTTTTAGGCTTGTTTCTGATAGTTCTGTTGGAATTTCCGCTCGTATTGAACCTGTGGAGTTCCAATTGTTCTGTTGGAGTTTCACATCCTGCTGTTTCCGTGGAAGCATCTTCTGTTTGTGCCTTCTTCTAGAACCAATTCTGCCTGATCAGTTTCAGCACGAGCTGAAAATGCAAAAGAACTTTCAGAAATAATTCTAACACGATGAGTTTCACAAACTGATCAGGCAGAATTGGCTCTGGAAGACACAGTTGGTAACAGTTGAGAAACAGAAGATGACTCTAATTGATCAGTCCTTGCTGAAACGCGAACAGAACTAGCAGAAACAAGCCTAACAAAATCACATTACGCAACTGTATCATACGAAATAGGTTAGGAAAGATGCCTTTAAGGCACAAACAGAAGATCGGCACGATTTGAAACATAACTTGCAGAAATAAGACTAACACGATGAGTTATACAAACTGATCAGGCAGAATTGGTTCTAGAAGAAGGCACAAACAGAAAATGCTCTAGAAGACACGATAGCAGTTGAGAAACACAAACAGAAGATGACTCCAATTGCTGAAACGCCAACAGAACTAGCTGAAACATGTCTAACTCGACCAACTGTATCATACGTAATAGGTTCTGGAAGAAGCCTTCAAAGCACAAATCAGCACGACTTGAATCATAACTTGCAGAAATAAGACTAACACGATGAGTTATACAAACTGATCAGGCAGAATTGGTTCTAGAAGAAGGCACAAACAGAAAATGCTTCCACGGAAACAGCAGGATGTGAAACAGAACAAATGGAACTCCGTAGGTTCAATACGAGCGGTAATTCCAACAGAACTATCAGAAACAAGCCTAAAACAATTAGTTACGCAGATTAGGCTAACAGACTTGGTTCTGAAAGAAGCAGTTAAGGTACATCAGAAGATGCTTCCACATGATCAGCCCGAGCTGAAAATTCAAAAGAACTTGCAGAAATAATTCTAACACGATGAGTTACACAAAGTGATCAGGCAGAATTGGCTTTAGAAGAAACAGTGTAGGTACAAACAGAAGATGCTTCTACTTGATCAGCCCGAGCTGAAACTCAAACAGACTAGCAGAAACAAGTCTAACAATATCAGTTACCCGAATAGAGATGACAGACTCTGAAAGAAGCAATTAATGCACTAATAGAAGATGCTTTTACGGTATCAAAACGAGCTTTAATTCCAAAAGAACTTGCAGAAATAAGCCTAACACGATGAGCTACACAAACTGATCAGGCAGAATTGGCTCTAGAAGACACGATAACAGTTGAGAAACACAAACAGAAGATGACTCCAATTGCTGAAACGCCAACAGAACTAGCAGAAACATGTCTAACTCGACCAACTGTATATAGGTTCTGGGAGAAGCCTTCAAAGCACAAATCAGCACGATTTGAATCATAACTTGCAGAAATAAGACTAACACGATGAGTTACAAAAAGTCATCAGGCAGAATTGGCTTTAGAATAAACAGTTTAAGTACAAACAGATCAGCCAGAGCTGAAACTCAGACTAGCAGAACTGTATAACACAATCAGTTACGCGAATGGAGATGACAGACATGGCTCTGATTGATTGATTGATTGATTGATCTAGGAACCAACATCACAGCATTCGGGACATTCCCATAAGCGCTCCGTCCCCATCCTCAGCAACCAGCGAAGAGTTCCAACACTAATAGTTCCAGTAGCAATCTGATTATATGTCCGTCTCGCCTTTCCTCTGAGCGTCGAGCGTCAGCCAGATCCCCTCGTCACTCCTCGCTGCCTCATTCTAACCAGACTATGGTGATCCATTTGCTCCTCCGAGGTGTACACGTGCTCCCACAAGGCCGCAACCACATCTGCCTTCTCATGGCTCTGAAAGAAGCAATTAAGGCACAAACAGAAGATGCTTCCACGGGATCAGGAAGAGCTTAAATTCTAAAATAACTTGCAGAAACAAGCCTAACACGATGAGTTACACAAACTGATCAGGCAGAATTGGCTCTAGAAGAGTTGAATTGTAAACAAAAGATTCTTCCACATGATCAGCAAGAGCTGAAAATCTAAAAGAACTTGCAATAATAATTCTAACACAATGAAGTACACAAACTGATCAGGCAGAATTGGCTCTAGAAGAAACAGTAGGTAACAGTTGAGAAACAGAAGATGACTCCAATTGATCAGTCGTTGCTGAAGCCCGAACAGAACTAGCAGAAACAAGCCTAACAAAATCACATTACGCAACTGTATCATGCGGAATAGGTTAGGGAAGATGCCTTTAAGGCACAAACAGAAGATCGGCACGATTTGAAACATAACTTGCAGAAATAAGCCTAACACGACGAGTTAAACAAACTGATCAGGCAGAATTGGTTCTAGAAGAAGGCACAAACAGAAGATGCTTCCACGGAAACTACAGAATGTGACACTCAAACAGAACAATTGGAACTCCACAGGTTCAATACGAGAGGAAATTCCAACAGAACTATCAGAAAAAAGCCTAAAACAATCAGTTACGCAAATTAGGCTAACAGACTTGGTTCTGAAAGAAGCAGTTAAGGTACATTAGAAGATGCCTCCATATGATCAGCACGAGCTGAAAATCCAAAAGAACTTGCAGAAATAAGACTAACACGATGAGTTACACAAAGTGATCAGGCAGAATTGGCTTTACAAGAAACAGTGTAGGTACAAACAGAACAAGCTTCTATCAACATCAGCCCGAGCTGAAACTCAAACAGACTAGCAAGAACAAGTCTAACACAATAAGTTACGCGAATAGAGATGACAGACATGACTCTGAAAGAAGCAATTAATGCACTAATAGAAGATGCTTTTAACGAGCTTTAATTTCAAAAGAACTTGCAGAAATAAGCCTAACACGATGAGCTACACAAACTGATCAGGAAGAATTGGCTCTAGAAGAAGCAGTTGAATTGCAAACAGAAGATGCTTCTACATGATCAGCAAGAGCTGAAAATCCAAAAGAACTTGCAGAAATAATTCTAACACAATGAGGTACACAAACTGATCAGGGAGAACTGGCTGTAGAAAAAACAGATAAGGTACAAAACAAAGATGCTTCCACATGATCAGCCCGAGCTGAAACTCTGCCAGAAGAGACAACAGAACTATAAGATTCAAGCCTAACACAATGAGTTCCGCAAATGGCGCTAACAAACTTGGCTGCGACAGAAGCAGTTAAGGCACAAACAGAAGATCCTTATATAGGATCAGCACGAGCTGAATCTCCAACAGAACTATCAGAAACAGGCCTAAAACGATGAGTTGCGCAAATTGATCAAGCAGAATTGGCTGCAGAAGAAACAGTTAATGTACAAACAGAAGATGCTTCCACTAGATCAACCCAAGATGAAACTCCAACAGAACAAGCCTAACACAATCAGTTACGCAAATGGCGCTACCAGACTTGGCTCCGAAAGAATCAGAAGATGATTCCGCGGGTACAGAACGAGCTGAAATTCCTAAAGAACCTGCAGAAACAAGGTTAACTCGATGAGTTTACGACCACTGTTTAGGCAGAATTGGCTCTAGAAGACGCTGTTCAGGTACAAACAGAAGATCCTTACACAGGATCAGCACGAGCTGAAAATTCAAAACAAATAACAGACACATGTCTAACACGACCACTTACGCAAGTGGATCATACGGAATAAATTCTGGAGGTAGCCTTTGAGGCGCAAAATGAAGATAAGCACTATTTGATACAGAACTTGCAGAAATAAGACTAACACGATGAGTTACAAAAAGTCATCAGGCAGAATTGGCTTTAGAATAAACAGTTTAAGTACAAACAGATCAGCCAGAGCTGAAACTCAGACTAGCAGAACTGTATAACACAATCAGTTACGCGAATGGAGATGACAGACATGGCTCTGATTGATTGATTGATTGATTGATTGATTGATCTAGGAACCAACATCACAGCATTCGGGACATTCCCATAAGCGCTCCGTCCCCATCCTCAGCAACCAGCGAAGAGTTCCAACACTAATAGTTCCAGTAGCAATCTGATTATATGTCCGTCTCGCCTTTCCTCTGAGCGTCGAGCATCAGCCAGATCCCCTCGTCACTCCTCGCTGCCTCATTCTAACCAGACTATGGTGATCCATTTGCTCCTCCGAGGTGTACACGTGCTCCCACAAGGCCGCAACCACATCTGCCTTCTCATGGCTCTGAAAGAAGCAATTAAGGCACAAACAGAAGATGCTTCCACGGGATCAGGAAGAGCTTAAATTCTAAAATAACTTGCAGAAACAAGCCTAACACGATGAGTTACACAAACTGATCAGGCAGAATTGGCTCTAGAAGAGTTGAATTGTAAACAAAAGATTCTTCCACATGATCAGCAAGAGCTGAAAATCTAAAAGAACTTGCAATAATAATTCTAACACAATGAAGTACACAAACTGATCAGGCAGAATTGGCTCTAGAAGAAACAGTAGGTAACAGTTGAGAAACAGAAGATGACTCCAATTGATCAGTCGTTGCTGAAGCCCGAACAGAACTAGCAGAAACAAGCCTAACAAAATCACATTACGCAACTGTATCATGCGGAATAGGTTAGGGAAGATGCCTTTAAGGCACAAACAGAAGATCGGCACGATTTGAAACATAACTTGCAGAAATAAGCCTAACACGATGAGTTAAACAAACTGATCAGGCAGAATTGGTTCTAGAAGAAGGCACAAACAGAAGATGCTTCCACGGAAACTACAGAATGTGACACTCAAACAGAACAATTGGAACTCCACAGGTTCAATACGAGAGGAAATTCCAACAGAACTATCAGAAAAAAGCCTAAAACAATCAGTTACGCAAATTAGGCTAACAGACTTGGTTCTGAAAGAAGCAGTTAAGGTACATTAGAAGATGCCTCCACATGATCAGCACGAGCTGAAAATCCAAAAGAACTTGCAGAAATAAGACTAACACGATGAGTTACACAAAGTGATCAGACAGAATTGGCTTTACAAGAAACAGTGTAGGTACAAACAGAACAAGCTTCTATCAACATCAGCCCGAGCTGAAACTCAAACAGACTAGCAGGAACAAGTCTAACACAATAAGTTACGCGAATAGAGATGACAGACATGACTCTGAAAGAAGCAATTAATGCACTAATAGAAGATGCTTTTAACGAGCTTTAATTTCAAAAGAACTTGCAGAAATAAGCCTAACACGATGAGCTACACAAACTGATCAGGAAGAATTGGCTATAGAAGAAGCAGTTGAATTGCAAACAGAAGATGCTTCTACATGATCAGCAAGAGCTGAAAATCCAAAAGAACTTGCAGAAATAATTCTAACACAATGAGGTACACAAACTGATCAGGGAGAACTGGCTGTAGAAAAAACAGGTAAGGTACAAAACGAAGATGCTTCCACATGGTCAACCCGAGCTGAAACGCTGCCAGAAGAGACAACAGAATTATAAATATAACTTGCAGAAATAAGCCTAACACAATGAGTTCCGCAAATGGCGCTAACAGACTTGGCTGAGAAAGAAACAGTTAAGGCACAAACAGAAGATCCTTATATAGGATCAGCACGAGCTGAAACTCCAACAGAACTATCAGAAACAGGCCTAAATTGATGAGTTAAGCAAATTGATCAAGCAGAATTGGCTGCAGAAGAAACAGTTAATGTACAAACAGAAGATGCTTCCACTAGATCAACCCAAGCTGAAACTCCAACAGAACAAGCCTAACACAATCAGTTACGCATATGGCGCTACCAGACTTGGCTCCGAAAGAATCTGAAGAAGATTCCGCGAGATCAGAACGAGCTGAAATTCCTAAAGAACTTGCAGAAACAAGGTTAACTCGATGAGTTTACGACCACTGTTTAGACAGAATTGGCTCTAGAAGAAGCTGTTCAGGTGCAAACAGATAATCCTTACATGGGATCAGCACGAGCTGAAAATTCACAGATACATGTCTTACACGACCACTTACGCAAGTGGATCATACGGAATAAGTTCTGGAGGTATCCTTTAAGGCACAAAATGAAGATAAGCACTATTTGATACAGAACTTGCAGAAATAAGATTAACACGATGAGTTACAAAAAGTCATCAGGCAGAATTGGCTTAAGAATAAACAGTTTATTTACAAACAGAAGATACTTGATCAGCCAGAGCTGAAACTCAGACTAGCAGAACTGTCTAACACAATCAGTTACGCGAATGGAGATGACAGACATGGCTCTGAAAGAAGCATTTAAGGCACAAATAGAAGATGCTTCATCAGGCAGAATTGGCTTAAGAATAAACAGTTTATTTACAAACAGAAGATACTTGATCAGCCAGAGCTGAAACTCAGACTAGCAGAACTGTCTAACACAATCAGTTACGCGAATGGAGATGACAGACATGGCTCTGAAAGAAGCATTTAAGGCACAAATAGAAGATGCTTCCACGGGATCAGGAAGAGCTGAAAATCCAAAAGAACTTGCAGAAATAGTTCTAACACGATGAGTTACACAAACTGATCAGGCAGAATTGGCTCTAGAACAGTTGGCTCTCTTGATAACAGTTGAGAAACATAAACAGGTACAAACAGAAGTTGCATCCAATTGATCAGTCGGTGCTGAAACGCCAACAGAACTAGCATAAACAAGTCTAACACAATCAGCTACGCAATGGCGCTAACAGACTTGGCTCCGAAAGAAGTAGTTAAGGCACAAAGAGCGGGATCAGAACAAGCTGAAATTCCTAAAGAAAATGCAGAAACAAGGTTAAAACGATGAGTTTACTGTCATGAAATTGCTGAGAGGAGTTCATCTGGCAAAGCTCCCGAAAGCTCTGTCCTCTGGTTCCCTCAGCCTAGAACAGCTGACCTAAGTCTAAGCGAGATAATGGATGTATTATCTTCCTCCACCTGAGGGCGATTGGTGGCCCTTGGCTTCTGGACAATTCGGCTGAGTGACGCTCAACCCGCGTGTTCCGGTCAGACAACCGTGGTGGAAGATCTCAGCACAAAGACGGGCAGTGGTGGGTTTACCGAGACAGTGAACGGTTGTGAAGTGCTGTGCGCTGTTTTTCGCTAAATTTGGGAGAGAGGTGGCCGATGTCTTTTGCCTTTATGAAGAAAGCCGACATACAATCCCGAAGTAGGATGATGGCTCCTCAATTCTGCCAGCTTTCACAAACTAAGGTACTTGTCATACATAAATAGAATTTACGAGTGTCGAAGTGCGATTATTTGTACACGTGTGTGCTGGCCGTCAAGAAGAAATCGGTCAAGTGTGACCGAAGCGGGCTTGTGTTTGTATTTATTTACCAGCCTGTTTGGTACTTTGACTAGAGCGCTGGGTGTTTCCTCACGAAATGTTATGGGACCTCGGCCCAGCTACATGACCGCGTAAACAGAGTTCACACCTGGGCGGTTTAGAACTCCGGCATAGTGCGCGTCAACGGAGTGGAAGCGGTGCCGGAGCGCAACCGAAAGTTGCGGAAGGCATTAAATAGACCCCGACGTGTGGGGTATCGGCGAACTCGGTTCGACGAGACGAACCTCGTGCGACGGTCACCTGACGTGTCGAAGGTCATTGGAAGGACATCGCGGATGTCGACAGTCGTATCATTTGGTGAGGCGACCACTGGCTTTTTCTTGGGTTCCGTACATCTGTTGTTAATTAGTCGCCTTAACGGAACACCATCTTAATATATAGTGGGTTCCTGAGAAGCTTAAATTCCAAAAGAACTTGCGGAAACAAGCCTAACACGATGAGTTTACGCAAATTGATAAGCCAGAATTGGCTCTAGAAGAAGCAGTTCAGGCACAAAGAGAAGATCCTTACAGCAGATCATCACGAGCTGAAGATTCAACAGAACTAGCAGACACATGTCTAACACGACCAGTTACGAAACTGGATCATAGGAATAGGTTCTGTAAGAAGACATTAAGACACAAACAGAAGATCAGCACGATTTGAAACAGAACTTCTAGAAATAAGACCAAGACGATAAGTTACGCAAAATTATCAGGCAGAATTGGCCGTAGAAGAAGCAGTTAAGGTACAAACAGACGATCCTTACACAAGATTATCACGAGCTGAAAATTCAACAGAATGAAATATTTATACATAGTCTTATTTCTTCAAATTCTGTTTCAAATAGTGCTGATCTTCAGTTTGTGCCTTACAGGCTTCTTCCAGAACCTATTCCGTATGATCCACTTGCGTAGGTCTGTTATTTCTTTTGATTTTTCAGCTCGTGCTGATCCTTTGTAAGGATCTTCTATTTGTACCTGAATAGCTTCTTCTAGAGACAATTCAGCCTAATCAGTGGCATAAACTTATCGTGTTAACCTTGTTTCTGCAAGTTCTGTAGGAATTTGTACCACGAGTTACACAAAGTGATCAGGCAGAATTGGCTTTAGAAGAAACAGATTAGGTACAAACAGAAGATGCTTCCACTTGATCATCGCGAGCTGAAACTCAAACAGAATAGCAGAAACAAGTCTAACACAATCAGTTGCGCGAATGGAGACATGGCCCTGAAAGAAGCAATTAAAGCACAAATAGAAGATGCTTCCACGGGATCAGGACGAGCTTAAATTCCAAAAGAACATGCAGAAACAAGCCTAACATGATGAGTTACACAAACTGATCAGGGAAAATTGGCTCTAGAAGAAGCAGGTGGAGCGCAAACAAAAGATCCTTACACAAGATCATCTCGAGCTGAAGATTCAACAGAATTTCAGACATGGCTCTGAAAGAAGCAATTAAGGCACAAATAGAAGCTGCTTCCACATGATCAGCACGAGCTGAAAATCCAAAAGAACTTGCAGAAATAGTTCTAACACGATGAGTTACACAAACTGATCAGGCAGAATTGGCTCTAGAAGAAACAGTTGATAACAGTTGAGAAACATAAACAGGTACAAACAGAAGTTGCCTCCAATTGATCAGTCAGTGCTGAAACGCCAACAGAACTAGCATAAACAAGTCTAACACAATCAGCTACGCAATGGCGCTAACAGACTTGGCTCCGAAAGAAGTAGTTAAGGCACAAAGAGCAGGATCAGAACAAGCTGAAATTCCTAAAGAAAATGCAGAAACAAGGTTAAAACGATGAGTTTACTGTCATGAAATTGCTGAGAGGAGTTCATCTGGTAAAGCTCCCGAAAGCTCTGTCCTCTCGTTCCCTCAGCCTAGAACAGCTGACCTAAGTCTAAGCGAGATAATCGATGTATTATCTTCCTCCACCTGAGGGCGATTGGTGGCCCTTGGCTTCTGGACAATTCGGCTGAGTGACGCTCAACCCATGTGGTCCGGTCAGACAATCGTGGTGGAAGATCTCAGCACAAAGACAGGCAGTTGTGGGCTGACCGAGACAGTGAACGGTTGTGAAGTGCTGTGCGCTGTTTTTCGCTAAACTTGCTAGAGAGGTGGCCGATGTCTTTTGCCTTTTTGAAGAAAGCCGACATACAATCCCGAAGTAGGATGATGGCTCCTCAATTCTGCCAGCTTTCACAAACTAAGGTACGTGTCATACATTAATAGAATTTACGATTGTCGAAGTGCGATTATTTGTACACGTGTGTGCTGACCGTCAAGGAGAAATCGATCAGGTGTGACCGAAGCGGGCTTGTGTTTGTACAAGTATTTATTTACCAGCCTGTTTGGTACGGTGACTAGATCGCGGGGTGTTTCCTCACGAAATGTTATGGGACCTCGGTCCAGCTAAATGACCGCGTAAACCGAGTTCACACATGGGCGGATTAGAACTCCAGCATAGTGCGCGTCAGCGGAGTGGAAGCGGTGCCGGGGCGCAACCGAAAGTTGCGGAAGGCATTAAATAGACCCCGACGTGTGGGGTATCGGCGAACTCGGTTCGACGAGACGAACCTCGTGCGATGGTCGCCGGACGTGTCGAAAGTTATTGGAAGGACATTGCGGGTGTCTACAGTCGTATCATTTGGTGAGGCGACCACTGGCTTTTTCTTGTTTTCCTTACGTCTGTTGTTAATTAGTCGCCTTAACGGAACACCATCTTAATATATAGTGGGTTCCCGAGAAGCTTAAATTCCAAAAGAACTTGCGGAAACAAGTCTAACACGATGAGTTTACGCAAACTGATCAGCCAGAATTGGCTCTAGAAGAAGCAGTTCAGGCACAAACAGAAGATCCTTACAGCAGATCATCACGAGCTGAAGATTCAACAGAACTAGCAGACACATGTCTAACACGACCAGTTACGCAACTGGATCATAGGAATAGGTTCTGTAAGAAGACATTAAGACACAAACAGAAGATCAGCACGATTTGAAACAGAACTTCCAGAAATAAGAGTAAGACGATGAGTTACGCAAACTTATCAGGCAGAATTGGCTGTAAAAGAAGCAATTAAGGTACACACAGAAGATCCTTACACAAGATAATCACGAGCTGAAAATTTAACAGAACTATCAGACACATGAAATATTTATACATAGTCTTATTTCTGCAAGTTCTGTTTCAAATAGTGCTGCTGTTCAGTTTGTGCCTTACAGGCTTCCTCCAGAACCTATTCCGTATGATCCACTTGCGTAGATCTGTTATTTCTTTTGAATTTTCAGCTCGTGCTGATCCTTACACAGTAAGGATCTTCTGTTTGTACCTGAATAGCTTCTTCTAGAGCCAATTCAGCCTAATCAATGGGCATAAACTTATCGTGTTAACCTTGCTTCTGCAAGTTCTTTAGGAATTTCTACCATGAGTTACACAAAGTTATCAGGCAGAATTGGCGTTAGAAGAAACAGTTTAGGTACAAACAGCAGATGCATCCACTTCATAGGGCCGAGCTGAAACTCCATCAAAGTTTCAGAAATAAGTCTAACACAATGATTAACACAAATGGACCTAACACACTTGGCTCTGAAAGAAGCAGTTAAGGTACAAACATATGATGGTTGCACGGGATCAGTACGAGCCAAAAGAACTTGCAGTTCTCCAAAAGAACTTGCAAAAAACAAGCCTAACATGATGAGTTTACACAAACTGATCAGGCTATAGAAGAAACTCCATCAAAGTTTGAGAAATGGCTAACACAATGATTAACACAAATGGACCTAAAAGACTTGGCTCTGAAAGAAGCAGTTAAGGCACAAACAAGATTCTTATGCGGGATCAGAACAAGCTGAAATTCCTAAAGAAAATGCAGAAACAAGGTTAAAACGATGTTTACTGTCATGAAATTGCTGAGAGGAGTTCATCTGGTAAAGCTCCTGATAGCCCTGTTCTCTTGTTCTGAGAGTAGTTCATCTGGTAAAGCTCCCGAAAGCACTGTTCTCTCGTTCCCTCTGCCTAGAACAGCTGAACTAGTCTAAGATAATTGAGGTATTATCTTCCTCCACCTGAGGGCCATTGGTGGCCCTTGGCTTCTGGACAATTCGGCCGAGTGACACTCAACCCACGTGTTCCGGTCACACATGCGTGGTGTGTCACATCTCAGCACAAAGACGGGCAGTTGTGGGCTGACCGAGACAGTGAACGGTTGTGAAGTGCTGTGCGCTGTTTTTCGCTAAACTTGGGAGAGAGGTGACCGATGTCTTTTGCCTGTTTGAAGAAAGCCGACATATAACCCCGAAGTAGGATGATGGCTCCTCAATTCTGCCAGCTTTCACAAACTAAGGTACGTTTCATACATTAATAGAATTTACGAGTGTCGAAGTGCGATTATTTGTACACGTGTGTGCTGACCGTCAAGGAGAAATCGGTGAGGTGTGACCGAAGCGGGCTTGTGTTTGTACAAGTATTTATTTACCAGCCAGTTTGGTACGGTGACTAGATCGCGGGGTGTTTCCTCACGAAATGTTATGGAACCTCGGCCCAGCTAAATGACCGCGTAAACCGAGTTCACACATGGGCGGATTAGAACTCCAGCATAGTGCGCGTCAGCGGAGTGGAAGCGGTGCCGGGGCGCAACCGAAAGTTGCGGAAGGCATTAAATAGACCCCGACGTGTGGGGTATCGGCGAACTCGGTTCGACGAGACGAACCTCGTGCGATGGTCGCCGGACGTGTCGAAAGTTATTGGAAGGACATTGCGGGTGTCTACAGTCGTATCATTTGGTGAGGCGACCACTGGCTTTTTCTTGGGTTCCTTACGTCTGTTGTTAATTAGTCGCCTTAACGGAACACCATCTTAATATATAGTGGGTTCCCGAGAAGCTTAAATTCCAAAAGAACTTGCGGAAACAAGTCTAACACGATGAGTTTACGCAAACTGATCAGCCAGAATTGGCTCTAGAAGAAGCAGTTCAGGCACAAACAGAAGATCCTTACAGCAGATCATCACGAGCTGAAGATTCAACAGAACTAGTGGACACATGTCTAACACGACCAGTTACGCAACTGGATCATAGGAATAGGTTCTGTAAGAAGACATTAAGACACAAACAGAAGATCAGCACGATTTGAAACAGAACTTCCAGAAATAAGACTAAGACGATGAGTTACGCAAACTTATCAGGCAGAATTGGCTGTAAAAGAAGCAGTTAAGGTACAAACAGAAGATCCTTACACAAGATAATCACGAGCTGAAAATTTAACAGAACTATCAGACACATGAAATATTTATACATAGTCTTATTTCTGCAAGTTCTGTTTCAAATAGTGCTGCTGTTCAGTTTGTGCCTTACAGGCTTCCTCCAGAACCTATTCCGTATGATCCACTTGCGTAGGTCTGTTATTTCTTTTGAATTTTCAGCTCGTGCTGATCCTTACACAGTAAGGATCTTCTGTTTGTACCTGAATAGCTTCTTCTAGAGCCAATTCAGCCTAATCAATGGGCATAAACTTATCGTGTTAACCTTGCTTCTGCAAGTTCTTTAGGAATTTCTACCATGAGTTACACAAAGTTATCAGGCAGAATTGGCTTTAGAAGAAACAGTTTAGGTACAAACAGAAGATACTTCCACTTGGTCAGACCGAGCTGAAACTCAACCAGACTAGCAGAAACAAGTCTAATATAATTAGTTACGCGAATTGAGATGACAGACATGACTCTGAAAGAAGCAATTAAAGCACAAATAGAAGATACTTCCACGGGATCAGGATGAGCTTAAATTCCAAAAGAACATGCAGAAACAAGCCTAACACGATGAGTTACACAAACTGATCAGTCAGAATTGGCTCTAGAAGAATACATTGCGTTAGACAAAGTGATCTGGCAGAATTGCATTTAGACGAAACAGTTTATGTACAAACAGGAGATACTTGATCAGCCCAATCTGAAACTCAAACAGACTAGCAGAAACAAGTCTAACACAATCAGTTACGCGAATGAAGACATGGCTCTGAAAGAAGACATTAAAGCACAAATAGAAGATGCTTCCACGGGATCAGGACGAGCTTAAATTCCAAAAGAACATGCAGAAACAAGCCTAACACGATGAGTTACACAAACTGATCAGGGAAAATTGGCTCTAGAAGATGCAGGTGGAGCGCAAACAAAAGATCCTTACACAAGATCATCTCGAGCTGAAGATTCAACAGAATTTCAGACATGGCTCTGAAAGTAGCAATTAAGGCACAAATAGAAGCTGCTTTCACATGATCAGTACGAGCTGAAAATCCAAAAGAACTTGCAGAAATAGTTCTAACACGATGAGTTACACAAACTGATCAGGCAGAATTGGCTCTAGAAGAAACAGTTGATAACAGTTGAGAAACATAAACAGGTACAAACAGAAGTTGCCTCCAATTGATCAGTCAGAGCTGAAACGCCAACAGAACTAGCATAAACAAGTCTAACACAATCAGCTACGCAATGGCGCTAACAGACTTGGCTCCGAAAGAAGTAGTTAAGGCACAAAGAGCGGGATCAGAACAAGCTGAAATTCCTAAAGAAAATGCAGAAACAAGGTTAAAACGATGAGTTTACTGTCATGAAATTGCTGAGAGGAGTTCATCTGGTAAAGCTCCCGAAAGCTCTGTCCTCTCGTTCCCTCAGCCTAGAACAGCTGACCTAAGTCTAAGCGAGATAATCGATGTATTATCTTCCTCCACCTGAGGGCGATTGGTGGCCCTTGGCTTCTGGACAATTCGGCTGAGTGACGCTCAACCCATGTGGTCCGGTCAGACAATCGTGGTGGAAGATCTCCGCACAAAGACAGGCAGTTGTGGGCTGACCGAGACAGTGAACGGTTGTGAAGTGCTGTGCGCTGTTTTTCGCTAAACTTGCTAGAGAGGTGGCCGATGTCTTTTGCCTTTTTGAAGAAAGCCGACATACAATCCCGAAGTAGGATGATGGCTCCTCAATTCTGTCAGCTTTCACAAACTAAGGTATGTGTCATACATTAATAGAATTTACGATTGTCGAAGTGCGATTATTTGTACACGTGTGTGCTGACCGTCAAGGAGAAATCGATCAGGTGTGACCGAAGCGGGCTTGTGTTTGTACAAGTATTTATTTACCAGCCTGTTTGGTACGGTGACTAGATCGCTGGTTGTTTCCTCACGAAATGTTATGGGACCTCGGCCCAGCTAAATGACCGCGTAAACCGAGTTCACACATGGGCGGATTAGAACTTCAGCATAGTGCGCGTCAGCGGAGTGGAAGCGGTGCCGGGGCGCAACCGAAAGTTGCGGAAGGCATTAAATAAACCCCGACGTGTGGGGTATCGGCGAACTCGGTTCGACGAGACGAACCTCGTGCGACAGTCGCCGGACGTGTCCTAGGTCATTGGAAGGACATCGCGGGAGTCGACAGTCGTATCATTTCGTGATGCGACCACTGGCTTTTTCTTGGCTTTCCGTACATCTGTTGTTAATTAGTCAAATTAACAGAACACCATCTTAATATGTAGTGGGTTCCCGAGAAGCTTAAATTCCAAAAGAACTTGCGGAAACAAGCCTAACACGATGAGTTTACGCAAACTGATCAGCCAGATTTGGCTCTAGAAGAAGCAGTTCAGGCACAAACAGACGATCCTTACAGCAGATCATCACGAGCTGAAGATTCAACAGAACTAGTGGACACATGTCTAACACGACCAGTTACGCAACTGGATCATAGGAATAGGTTCTGTAAGAAGACATTATGACACAAACAGAAGATCAACACCATTTGAAACAGAACTTCTAGAAATAAGACTAAGACGATGAGTTACGCAAACTTATCAGACAGAATTGACTGTAGAAGAAGCAGTTAAGGTACAAACAGAAGATCCTTACACAAGATCATCACGAGCTCAAAATTCAACAGAATTATCAGACACATGAAATATTTATACATAGTCTTATTTCTGCAAGTTCTGTTTCAAATAGTGCTGATGTTCAGTTTGTGCCTTACAGGCTTCCTCCAGAACCTTTTCCGTATGATCCACTTGCGTAAGTCTGTTATTTTATTTGAATTTTCAGCTTGTGCTGATCCTGTATAAGGATCTTCTGTTTGTACCTGAATAGCTTCTTCTAGAGACAATTCAGCCTAATCAGTGGCATAAACTTATCGTGTTAACCTTGTTTCTGCAAGTTCTGTAGGAATTTCTACAAAGTGATCAGGCAGAATTGGCTTTAGAAGAAACAGTTTAGGTACAAACAGAAGATGCTTCCACTTGATCAGCCCGAGCTGAAACTCAACCAAACTAGCAGAAACAAGTCTAACACAATTAGTTACGCGAATTGAGATGACAGACATGGATCTGAAAGAAGCAATTAAAGCACAAATAGAAGATACTTCCACGGGATCAGGACGAGCTTAAATTCCAAAAGAACATGCAGAAACAAGCCTAACACGATGAGTTACACAAACTGATCAGTCAGAATTGACTCTAGAAGAAGCAGGTGGAGCGCAAACAAAACATCCTTACACAAGATCATCTCGAGCTGAAGATTCAACAGAATTTCAGACATGGCTCTGAAAGTAGCAATTAAGGCACAAATAGAAGCTGCTTCCACATGATCAGTACGAGCTGAAAATCCAAAAGAACTTGCAGAAATAGTTCTAACACGATGAGTTACACAAACTGATCAGGCAGAATTGGCTATTGAAGAAACAGTTGATAACAGTTGAGAAACATAAACAGGTACAAACAGAAGTTGCCTCCAATTGATCAGTCGGTGCTGAAACGCCAACAGAACTAGCATAAAAAAGTCTAACACAATCAGCTACGCAATGGCGCTAACAGACTTGGCTCCGAAAGAAGTAGTTAAGGCACAAAGAGCGGGATCAGAACAAGCTGAAATTCCTAAAGAAAATGCAGAAACAAGGTTAAAACGATGAGTTTACTGTCATGAAATTGCTGAGAGGAGTTCATCTGGTAAAGCTCCCGAAAGCTCTGTCCTCTCATTCCCTCAGCCTAGAACAGCTGACCTAAAGTCTAAGCGAGATAATGGATGTATTATCTTCCTCCACCTGAGGGCGATTGGTGGCCCTTGGCTTCTGGACAATTCGGCTGAGTGACGCTCAACCCACGTGGTCCGGTCAGACAACCGTGGTTTAAGATCTCAGCACAAAGACTGGCAGTTGTGGGCTGACCGAGACAGTGAATGGTTGTGAAGTGCTGTGCGCTGTTTTTCGCTAAACTTGGGAGAGATGTGGCCGATGTCTTTTGCCTTTTTGAAGAAAGGCGACATACAATCCCGAAGATGGCTCCTCAATTCTGCCAGCTTTCACAAACTAAGATACGTGTCATACATTAATAGAATTTACGAGTGTCGAAGTGCGATTATTTGTACACGTGTGTGCTGACCGTCAAGGAGAAATCGATCAGGTGTGACCGAAGCGGGCTTGTGTTTGTACAAGTATTTATTTACTAGCCTGTTTGGTACGGTGACTAGAGCGCGGGGTGTTTCCTCACGAAATGTTATGGGACCTCGGCCCAGCTACATGACCGCGTAAACAGAGTTCACACCTGGGCGGTTTAGAACTCCAGCATAGTGCGCGTCAGCGGAGTCGAAGCGGTGCAGGGTCGCAACCGAAAGTTGCGGAAGGCATTAAATAGACCCCGACGTGTGGGGTATCGGCGAACTCGGTTCGACGAGACGAACCTCGTGCGACTGTCGCCGGACGTGTCGAAGGTCATTGGAATGACATCGCGGGTGTCGACAGTCGTATCATTTGGTGAGGCGACCACTGGCTTTTTCTTGGGTTCCGTACATCTGTTGTTAATTAGTCGCCTTAACGGAACACCATCTTAATATATAGTGGGTTCCCGAGAAGCTTAAATTCCAAAAGAACTTGCGGAAACAAGCCTAACACGATGAGTTTACGCAAACTGATCAGCCAGATTTGGCTCTAGAAGAAGCAGTTCAGGCACAAACAGAAGATCCGTACAGCAGATCATCACGAGCTGAAGATTCAACAGAACTAGTGGACACATGTCTTACACGACCAGTTATGCAACCAGATCATAGGAATAGGTTCTGTAAGAAGACATTATGACACAAACAGAAGATCAGCACGATTTGAAACAGAACTTCCAGATATAAGACTAAGACGATGAGTTACGCAAACTTATCAGGCAGAATTGGCTGTAAAAGAAGCAGTTAAGGTACAAACAGAAGATCCTTACACAAGATAATCACGAGCTGAAAATTCAACAGAACTATCAGACACATGAAATATTTATACATAGTCTTATTTCTGCAAGTTCTGATTCAAATAGTGCTGCTGTTCAGTTTGTGCCTTACAGGCTTCCTCCAGAACCTATTCCGTATGATCCACTTGCGTAGGTGTGTTATTTCTTTTGAATTTTCAGCTCGTGCTGATCCTTACACAGTAAGGATCTTCTGTTTGTACCTGAATAGCTTCTTCTAGAGCCAATTCAGCCTAATCAATGGGCATAAACTTATCGTGTTAACCTTGCTTCTGCAAGTTCTTTAGGAATTTCTACCATGAGTTACACAAAGTTATCAGGCAGAATTGGCTTTAGAAGAAACAGTTTAGGTACAAACAAAAGATACTTCCACTTGATCAGACCGAGCTGAAACTCAACCAGACTAGCAGAAACAAGTCTAATTAGTTAGTTAGTTAGTTAGTTAGTCGCAGTTCCAACTTCACAGCAACGGGTCGTCCCCATTATGCTCCATTCCTGTGCCAGTGAATATCACACAAAACGCTCCCCACTGCCCAATGTGAAAAGTGGAAAAGACAGGAGTCTCGACAAATAACAGCCCGCACATATACACTGTGCATAATGCCGCCACCAGAATGCCAACACAATAGTCCCCCACAAAGCACCCAGTTCATTTCTGATGGAATCGGCAGTCATTTTCCCATCTGGATGTTTCCTAGATGTTCACCCACACAGTCCACGAAATACAGTTCATCGTCAAGTCTAATACAATTAGTTACGCGAATTGAGATGACAGACATGACTCTGAAAGAAGCAATTAAAGCACAAATAGAAGATACTTCCACGGGATCAGGACGAGCTTAAATTCCAAAAGAACGTGCAGAAACAAGCCTAACACAATGAGTTACACAAACTGATCAGTCAGAATTGGCTCTAGTAGAATACATTGCGTTAGACAAAGTGATCTGGCAGAATTGCATTTAGACGAAACAGTTTATGTACAAACAGGAGATACTTGATCAGCCCAATCTGAAACTCAAACAGACTAGCAGAAACAAGTCTAACACAATCAGTTACGCGAATGGAGACATGGCTCTGAAAGAAGACATTAAAGGACAAATAGAACATGCTTCCACGGGATCAGGACGAGCTTAAATTCCAAAAGAACACGCAGAAACAAGCCTAACACGATGAGTTACACAAACTGATCAGGGAAAATTGGCTCTAGAAGATGCAGGTGGAGCGCAAACAGAAGATCCTTACACAAGATCATCTCGAGCTGAAGATTCAACAGAATTTCAGACATGGCTCTGAAAGTAGCAATTAAGGCACAAATAGAAGCTGCTTCCACATGATCAGTACGAGCTGAAAATCCAAAAGAACTTGCAGAAATAGTTCTAACACGATGAGTTACACAAACTGATCAGGCAGAATTGGCTCTAGAAGAAACAGTTAGGCACCAACAGCAGATGCATCCACTTCTAGGGGCCGAGCTGAAACTCCATCAAAGTTTCAGAAATGATTCTAACACAATGATTAACACAAATGGACCTAACAGACTTGGCTCTGAAAGAAGCAGTTAAGGTACAAACAGAAGATGCTTCCACGGGATCAGTACGAGCCAAAAGAACTTGCAGTTCTCCAAAAGAACTTGCCAAAACATGCCTAACACGATGAGTTTACACAAACTGATCAGGCTGTAGAAGAAACTCCATCAAAGTTTCAGAAATGTCTAACACAATGATTAACACAAATGGACCTAACAGACTTGGCTCTGAATGAAGCAGTTAAGGCACAACGAAGATTCTTCCGCGGGATCAGAATAAGCTGAAATTCCTAAATAAAATGCAGAAACAAGGTTAAAACGATGTTTACTGTCATGAAATTGCTGAGAATAGTTTATCTGGTAAAGCTCCCGATAGCCCTGTTCTCTCGTTCTGAGAGTAGTTCATCTGGTAAAGCTCCCGAAAGCTATGTTCTCTCGTTCCCTCTGCCTAGAACAGCTGACCTAGTCTAAGATAATCTTCTTCCACCTGAGGGCGATTGGTGGCCCTTGGCATCTGGACAATTCGGCTGAGTGACACTCAACCCACGTGTTCCGGTCACACATGCGTGGTGTGTCACATCTCAGCACAAAGACGGGCAGTCGTGGGCTGACCGAGACAGAGAACGGTTATGAAGTGCTGTGCGCTGTTTTTCGCTAAACTTGGTAGAGAGGTGGCCGATGTCTTATGCCTTTTTGAAGAAAGCCGACATATAATCCCGAAGTAGGATGATGGCTCCTCAATTCTGCCAGCTTTCACAATCTAAGGTACATTTCATACATTAATAGAATTTACGAGTGTCGAAGTGCGATTATTTGTACACGTGTGTGCTGACCGTCAAGGAGAAATCGGTCATGTGTGACCGAAGCGGGCTTGTGTTTGTACAAGTATTTATTTAAGAGCCTGTTTGGTACGGTGACTAGAGCGCGGGGTTTTTCCTCACGAAATGTTATGTGACCTCACACCTGGGCGGTTTAGAACTCCAGCATAGTGCGCGTCAGCGGAGTCGAAGCGGTGCCGGGTCGCAACCGAAAGTTGCGGAAGGCATTAAATAGACCCCAACGTGTGGGGTATCGGCGAACTCTGTTCGACGAGACGAACCTCGTGCGACAGTCGCCGGACGTGTCGAAGGTCATTGAAAGGACATCGCGGGTGTCGACAGTCGTATCATTTGGTGAGGCGACCACTGGATATTTCTTGGCTTTCCGTACATCTGTTGTTAATTAGCCGCCTTAACGGAACACCATCTTAATATATAGTGGGTTCCCGAGAAGCTTAAATTCTAAAAGCACTTCTAATAACACGATGAGTTTACGCAAACTGATCAGCCAGAATTGGCTCTAGAAGAAGCAACTTAGGCACAAACAGAATATCCTTAAAGCAGATCATCACGAGCTGAAGATTCAACAGAACTAGCAGACACATGTCTAACACGACCAGTTACACAACCGGATCATAGGAATAGGTTCTGTAAGAAGACATTAAGACACAAACAGAAGATCAGCACGATTTGAAACAGAACGTCCAGAAATAAGACTAAGACGATGAGTTACGCAAACTTATCAGGCAGAATTGGCTGTGGAAGAAGCAGTTAATGTACAAACAGAAGATCCTTACACAAGATAATCACGAGCTGAAAATTCAACACAACTATCAGACACATGAAATATTTATGCATAGTCTTATTTCTGTAAGTTCTGTTTCAAATAGTGCTGATCAGGCAGAAATAGCTTTAAAAGAAACAGAAACATCTTCTCGTGCTGATCCTGTGTAAGGATCTTCTGTTTGTACTTGAATAGCTTCTTCTATAGCCTATTCAGCATATTCATTGGGCGTAAACTTATCGTGTTAACCTTGTTTCTGCAAGTTCAATATGAATTTATACCATGAGTAGATCAGTGATCAGGCAGAATTGGCTTTTGAAGAAACAGTTTAGGTCATAAACAGAAGATGCTTCCACTTTATCAGCCCGAGCTGAAACTCAAACAGACTAGCAGAAACAAGTCTAACACAATTAATTACGCGAATGGAGATGACAGACATGGCTCTGAAAGAAGCAAATAAAGCACAAATAGAAGATGCTTCCACGGGATCAGGACGAGCTAAAATTCCAAAAGTACTTGCAGAAACAAGCCTAACACCATGAGTTACACAAACTGATCAGTCAGAATTGGCTCTAGAATAAGCAGTTGAAGCGCAAACAGAAGATGCTTCCCCATGATCAGTAAGAGCTAAAACTCTGCCAGAACAGACACAGAACTATAAGATTCAAGCCTAACACAATGAGTTACGCAAACTGATCAGGTAGAATTGGCTGTAGAAGAAACAGTTAAGGTACCAACAGCAGATACATCCACTTGATCAGATTAAGGCACAAACAGAAGTTTCTTTCGCGGGATCAGAACATGCTGAAATTCCTACATTAAATGCAGAAACAAGGTTAACACGATGAGTTTACGCCTACTGATTAGGCAGAATTGGCTCTAGAAGAAGCCATTCAGGTACAAACAGAAGATCCTTACACAGGATCAACTCGAGCTGAACATTCAACAAAACTAACAAACACATGTCTAACACGACCTCTTACGCAAATGGATCATACGGAATAGGTTCTGGAGGAAGCCTTTAAGGCACAAACTGAAGATAAGCACTATTTGAAACTGAACTTGAAGAAATAAGACTAACACGATGAGTTACACAAAGTCATCAGGCAGAATTGGTTTTAGAATAAACAGTTTAGGTACAAACAGAACATACTTGATCAGCCAGAGCTGAAACTCAAACAGACTAGTCTAACACAATCAGTTACGCGAATGGAGATGACAGACATGGCTCTGAAAGAAGCAATTAAAGCACAAATAGAAGATGCTTCCAAGGGATCAGGACGAGCTAAAATTCAAAAAAGAACTTTCAGAAACAAGCCTAACACTATGAGTTACACAAACTGATCAGTCAGAATTGGCTCTAGAAGAAACAGTTAAGGTACCAACAGCAGATATATCCACTTGATCAGCCAGAGCTGACACTCCATCAGAACAAGTCTAACACAATCAGCTGCGCAAATGGCGCTAACAGACTTGGCTCCGAAAGAAGCTGTTAAGACACAAACAGAAGATTCTTTCGCGGGATCAGAACAAGCTGAAATTCCTACATTAAATGCAGAAACAAGGTTAACACGATGAGTTTACGCCCACTGATTAGGCAGAATTGGCTCTTGGAAAAAGCTATTCAGGTACAAATAGAAGATCCTTACACAGGATCAGCTCGAGCTGAACATTCAACAGAACTAACAAACACATGTCTAACACGACCTCTTACGCAAGTGGATCATACGGAATAGGTTCTGGAGAAAGCCTTTAAGGCACAAACTGAAGATAAGCACTATTTAAAACTGAACTTGAAGAAATAAGACTAACAAATTTGCGTTACACAAAGTGATCAGGCAGAATTGGCTTTAGAAGAAACAGTTTAGGTACAAACAGAGGATACTTGATCAGCCCGAGCTGAATCTGAAACAGACTAGCGGAAAGAAGTCTAACACAATCACTTATGCGAATGGCGATGACAGACATGGATCTGAAAGAAGCGATAAAGGCACAAATAGAAGATTCTTCCACGGGATCAGAACGAGCTTAAATTCCAAAAGAACTTGCAGAAACAAGACTAACACGATGAGTTACACAAACTAATCAGTCAGAATTGGCACTAGAAGAAGCAGTTGAAGCGCAAACAGAAGATGCTTCCACATCATCAGCAAGAGCTAAAACTCTGCCAGAACAGACAACAGAACTATAAGATTCAAGCTTAACACAATGAGTTACGCAAACTAAATTAGGTAGAATTGGCTGTAGAAGAAACAGTTAAGGTACCAACAGCAGATACATCCACTTGATCAGCCAGAGCTGACACTCCATCAGAACAAGCATAAACAAGTCTAACACAATCAGCTGCGCAAATGGCGCTAACAGACTTGGCTTCGAAAGAAGCTGTTAAGGCACAAACAGAAGTTTCTTTCGCGGGATCAGAACAAGCTGAAATTCCTACATTAAATGCAGAAACAAGGTTAACACGATGAATTTACGCCTACTGATTAGGCAGAATTGGCTCTAGAAGAAGCCATTCAGGTACAAACAGAAGATCCTTACACAGGATCAGCTCGAGCTGAACATTCAACAGAACTAACAAACACATGTCTAACATGACCTCTTACGCAAATGGATCATACGGAATAGGTTCTGGAGGAAGCCTTTAAGGCACAAACTGAAGATAAGCACTATTTGAAACTGAACTTGAAGAAATAAGACTAACACGATGAGTTACACAAACTGATATAGAAGAAACGGCTTAGGTAAAACAGAAGATGCTTCCACTTGATCAGCATGAGGTGAAACTCAAAAAGACTAGCAGAAACATGTCTAAGACAATCAGTTACGCGAATGGAGCCAACACACATGGCTCTGAAAGAAGCAATTAATATTCAAATAGAAGATGCTTAAACTGGATCAGGACGAGATTAAATTCCAAAAGAACAAGCCTAACACGATGAGTTACACAAAATGATCAGGCAGAATTGGCTCTAGAAGAAGCAGTTGAAGCGGAAACAGAAGATGCTTCCACATGATCAGCAAGAGCTGAAAATCCAAAAGAACTTGCAAAAATAGTTTGTTAGTTATTAAGTTAGACGCAGTTCCAACTTCACAACAACAGGTGGTCCCCATTTTGCTCCGTTCCTGTGCCAGTGAATATCACACAATACGCTCACCACTGCCCAATGTGAAAAGTGGAATAGACAAACAACAGCCCGCACAGATACACTGTGCATAATGCCGCCGCCAGAATGTCAACACATCAGTCCCCCACGAAACACCCAATTCATCTCTGATGGAATCGGCAGTCATTTTCCTATCTAGATGTTTCCTAGATGTTCACCCACACAGTCCACGAAAATACAGTTCATCACCGGCTTCAGTGGCAGTCAACCAGAAGCCCAGCAGCAACGCATTTCTGCATAAGGCAAAAACCGGTCAACCCTGGGACATAGCCACCTGCCATCGCTCCGAACATGCAGTCACGTTCCACAAAAAAAAAACTTGGGCAGATTCAAAAGCACGTCACACGAAACCCACAGCTCACAGTGTCGCGCCACGCACTAACTCAGTAGCAGGGCGACGGAACCATCATGATGATGATGGACTTGCAGAAATAATTCAAACACAATGAGGTACACAAACTGATCAGGCAGAACTGGCTGTAGAAGAAACAGTTAAGGTACAAAACGAAGATGCTTCCACATGATCAGCCCGAGCTGAAACTCTGCCAGAACAGACAACAGAACTATAAGATTCGAGCCTAACACAATCAGTTACGCAAATGGCGCTACCAGACTTGGCTCCGAAAGAAGCAGAAGATGATTCCGCGGGATCAGAACGAGCTGAAATTCCTAAAGAACCTGCAGAAACAAGGTTAACTCGATGAGTTTACGCCCACTGTTTAGGCAGAATTTGCTCTAGAAGACGCTGTTCAGGTACAAATAGAAGATCCTTACACAGGATCAGCACGAACTGAAAATTCAAAAGAAATAACAGACACATGTCTAATCCGACCACGTACGCAAGTGGATCATACGGAATAGGTTCTGGAGGAAGCCTTTAAGGCACAAACTGAAGATAAGCACTATTCGAAACTGAACTTGAAGAAATAAGACTAATACGATGAGTTACACAAAGTCATCAGGCAGAATTGGCTTTAGAATAAACAGTTCCGGGAAAGTTAACCCGGTCAACAAATGCCCGCAGAATTCGGATGTGTCGGCCTAACGGCGCAAGAACGCAGCTCTGCTGTAAACAGGCACAACGCAATCACATCCGGATAAAAAAACTCCGGATGAACGAAGAAGAAGAAGAAGAATAAACAGTTTAGGTACAAACAGAAGATACTTGATCAGCCAGAGCTGAAACTCAAACAGACTAGTCTAACACAATCAGTTACGCGAATGGAGATGACAGACATGGCTCTGAAAGAAGCAATTAAGGCACAAATAGAAGATGCTTCCACGGGATCAGGACGAGCTAAAATTCCAAAAGAACTTGCAGAAACAAGCCTAACACGATGAGTTACACAAACTGATCAGTCAGAATTGGCTCTAGAAGAAGCAGTTGACGCGCAAATAGAATATGCTTCCACATGATCAGTAAGAGCTAAAACTCTGCCAGAACAGACACAGAACTATAAGATTCAAGCCTAACACAATGAGTTACGCAAACTGATCAGGTAGAATTGGCTGTAGAAGAAACAGTTAAGGTACCAACAGCAGATACATCCACTTGATCAGCCAGAGCTGACACTCCATCAGAACAAGTCTAACACAATCAGCTGCGCAAATGGCGCTAACAGACTTGGCTCCGAAAGAAGCTGTTAAGACACGAACAGAAGATTCTTTCGCGTGATCAGAACAAGCTGAAATTCCTACATTAAATGCAGAAACAAGGTTAATACGATGAGTTTACGCCCACTGATTAGGCAGAATTGGCTCTAGAAGAAGCTATTCAGGTACAAATAGAAGATCCTTACACAGGATCAGCTCGAGCTGAACATTCAACAGAAATACAGACACATGTCTAACACGACCACTTACGCAAGTGGATCATACGGAATAGGTTCTGGAGGAAGCCTTTAAGGCACAAACTGAAGATAAGCACTATTTGAAACTGAACTTGAAGAAATAAGACTAACACGATGAGTTACACAAAGTCATCAGGCAGAATTGGCTTTTAGAATGAACAGTTTAGGTACAAACAGAAGATACTTGATCAGCCAGAGCTGAAACTCAAACAGACTAGTCTAACACAATCAGTTACGCGAATGGAGATGACAGACATGGCTCTGAAAGAAGCAATTAAGGCACAAATAGAAGATGCTTCCACGGGATCAGGACGAGCTAAAATTCCAAAAGAACTTGCAGAAACAAGCCTAACACGATGAGTTACACAAACTGATCAGTCAGAATTGGCTCTAGAAGAAGCAGTTGACGCGCAAATAGAATATGCTTCCACATGATCAGTAAGAGCTAAAACTCTGCCAGAACAGACACAGAACTATAAGATTCAAGCCTAACACAATGAGTTACGCAAACTGATCAGGTAGAATTGGCTGTAGAAGAAACAGTTAAGGTACCAACAGCAGATACATCCACTTGATCAGCCAGAGCTGACACTCCATCAGAACAAGTCTAACACAATCAGCTGCGCAAATGGCGCTAACAGACTTGGCTCCGAAAGAAGCTGTTAAGACACGAACAGAAGATTCTTTCGCGTGATCAGAACAAGCTGAAATTCCTACATTAAATGCAGAAACAAGGTTAATACGATGAGTTTACGCCCACTGATTAGGCAGAATTGGCTCTAGAAGAAGCTATTCAGGTACAAATAGAAGATCCTTACACAGGATCAGCTCGAGCTGAACATTCAACAGAAATACAGACACATGTCTAACACGACCACTTACGCAAGTGGATCATACGGAATAGGTTCTGGAGGAAGCCTTTAAGGCACAAACTGAAGATAAGCACTATTTGAAACTGAACTTGAAGAAATAAGACTAACACGATGAGTTACACAAAGTCATCAGGCAGAATTGGCTTTTAGAATGAACAGTTTAGGTACAAACAGAAGATACTTGATCAGCCAGAGCTGAAACTCAAACAGACTAGTCTAACACAATCAGTTACGCGAATGGAGATGACAGACATGGCTCTGAAAGAAGCAATTAAGGCACAAATAGAAGATGCTTCCACGGGATCAGGACGAGCTAAAATTCCAAAAGAACTTGCAGAAACAAGCCTAACACGATGAGTTACACAAACTGATCAGTCAGAATTGGCTCTAGAAGAAGCAGTTGAAGCGCAAACAGAAGATGCTTCCACATGATCATTAAGAGCTAAAACTCTGCCAGATCAGACAACAGAACTATAAGATTCAAGCTTAACACAATGAGTTACGCAAACTAAATCAGGTAGAATTGGCTGTAGAAGAAACAGTTAAGGTACCAACAGCAGATACATCCACTTGATCAGCCAGAGCTGACACTCCATCAGAACAAGCATAAACAAGTCTAACACAATCAGCTGCGCAAATGGTGCTAACAGACTTGGCTTCGAAAGAAGCTGTTAAGGCACAAACAGAAGTTTCTTTCGCGGGATCAGAACAAGCTGAAATTCCTACATTAAATGCAGAAACAAGGTTAACGCGATGAATTTACGCCTACTGATTAGGCAGAATTGGCTCTAGAAGAAGCCATTCAGGTACAAACAGAAGATCCTTACACAAGATCAGCTCGAGCTGAACATTCAACAGAACTAACAAAAACACGTCTAACATGACCTCTTACGCAAATGGATCATACGGAATAGCTTCTGGAGGAAGCCTTTAAGGCACAAACTGAAGATAAGCACTATTTGAAACTGAACTTGAAGAAATAAGACTAACACGATGAGTTACACAAACTGATATAGAAGAAACGGCTTAGGTAAAACAGAAGATGCTTCCACTTGATCAGCATGAGGTGAAACTCAAAAAGACTAGCAGAAACATGTCTAAGACAATCAGTTACGCGAATAGAGCCAACACACATGGCTCTGAAAGAAGCAATTAATATTCAAATAGAAGATGCTTAAACGGGATCAGGACGAGATTAAATTCCAAAAGAACAAGCCTAACACGATGAGTTACACAAAATGATCAGGCAGAATTGGCTCTAGAAGAAGCAGTTGAAGCGGAAACAGAAGATGCTTCCACATGATCAGCAAGAGCTGAAAATCCAAAAGAACTTGCAAAAATAGTTAGTTAGTTAGTTAGTTAGTTAGTCACAGTTCCAACTTCACAACAACAGGTGGTCCCCATTTTACTCCGTTCCTGTGCCAGTGAATATCACACAATACGCTCACCACTGCCCAATGTGAAAAGTGGAAAAGACAAACAACAGCCCGCACAGATACACTGTGCATAATGCCGCCGCCAGAATGTCAACACACCAGCCCCCCACGAAACACCCAATTCATCTCTGATGGAATCGGCAGTCATTTTCCTATCTAGATGTTTCCTAGATGTTCACCCACACAGTCCACGAAAATACAGTTCATCACCGACGGCAGTAGCAGTCAACCAGAAGCCCAGCAGCAACGAATTTCTGCATAAGGCAAAAACCGGTCAACTCTGGGACTATAACAGGGCTGGTGGCGAATCTGAGGTGGTGCGAATAGATCAACTCGAAGGCATAGTAATAGTTGAATTCTCTTTTATTTTCTCATTTGGTAGATGTTATACATTAGCGACCAGATGTCAACAGTACGTCTTGACTGCAAGTTAATCAGTTGGTAACTAACCTCCCTAACCCCCCGCGTCACGGCTTGAGCGTCCTTAGTTACGTTCTCATAGGATGCTCAACCGTGCCTAGTCTTTGCACATCATCCCCTCCTAAGCTATTAACAGAGATGGTGCTCTGTTACAGGACATAGCCACCTGCCATCGCTCCGAACATGCAGTCACGTTCCAAAAAAAAAAAACTTAGGCAGATTCAAAAGCACGTCACACGAAACCCACAGCTCACAGTGTCGCACCACGTACTAACTCAGTAGCAGGGCGATGATGATTATGATGATGATGGACTTGCAGAAACAATTCTAACACAATGAGGTACACAAACTGATCAGGCAGAACTGGCTGTACAAGAAACAGTTAAGGTACAAAACGAAGATGCTTCCACATGATCAGCCCGAGCTGAAACTCTGCCAGAACAGACAACAGAACTATAAGATTCGAGCCTAACACAATGAGTTCCGCAAATGGCGCTAACAGACTTGGCTCCGAAACAAGCATTTACGGCACAAACAGAAAATCCTTACACAGGATCAGCACGAGCTGAAACTCCAACAGAACTATCAGAAACAAGCCTAAAACGATGAGTTACGCAAACTGATCAAGCAGAATTGGCTGTAGAAGAAACTGTTAATGTAAAAACAGAAGATGCTTCCACTAGATCAACCCAAGCTGAAACTCCAACAGAACAAGCCTAACACAATCAGTTACGCAAATGGCGCTATCAGACTTGGCTCCGAAAGAAGCAGAAGATGATTCCGCGGGATCAGAACGAGCTGAAATTCCTAAAGAACCTGCAGAAACAAGGTTAGCTCGATGAATTTACGCCCACTGTTTAGGCAGAATTGGCTCTAGAAGACGCTGTTCAGGTACAAACAGAAGATCCTTACACAGGATCAGCACGAACTGAAAATTCAAAAGAAATACAGACACATGTCTAACACGACCACTTACGCAAGTGGGTCATACGGAATAGGTTCTGGAAGAAGCCTTTAAGGCACAAACTGAAGATAAGCACTATTTGAAACTGAACTTGGAGAAATAAGACTAACACGATGAGTTACACAAAGTCATCAGGCAGAATTAGCTTTAGAATGAACAGTTTAGGTACAAACAGAAGATACTTGATCAGCCAGAGCTGAAACTCAAACAGACTAGTCTAACACAATCAGTTACTCGAATGGAGCCAACACACATGGCTCTGAAAGAAGCAATTAATATACAAATAGAAGATGCTTAAACTGGATCAGGACGAGCATAAATTCCAAAAGAACTTGCAGAAACAAGCCTAACACGATGAGTTACACAAACTGATCAGTCAGAATTGGCTCTAGAAGAAGCAGTTGAAGCGCTTCCACATGATCTGTAAGAGCTAAAACTCTGCCAGAACAGACACAGAACTGTAAGATTCAAGCCTAACACAATTAGTTACGCAAACTGATCAGTTAGAATTGGCTGTAGAAGAAACAGTTAAGGTACCAACAGCAGATACATCCACTTAATCAGCCAGAGCTGACACTCTATCAGAACAAGTCTAACACAATCAGCTGCGCAAATGGCGCTAGCAGACTTTGCTCCGAAAGAAGCTGTTAAGACACAAACAGAAGTTTCTTTCGCGGGATCAGAACAAGCTGAAATTCCTACATTAAAAGCAGAAACAAGGTTAACACGATGAGTTTACGCCCACTGATTAGGCAGAAATGGCTCTAGAAGAAGCTATTCAGGTACAAATAGAAGATCCTTACACAGGATCAGCTCGAGCTGAACATTCAACAGAACTAACAAACACATGTCTAACACGACCTCTTACGCAAGTGGATCATACGGAATAGGTTCTGGAGAAAGCCTTTAAGGCACAAACTGAAGATAAGCACTATTTGAAACTGAACTTGAAGAAATAAGACTAACAAATGTGCGTTCCACAAAATGATCAGGCAGAATTGGCTTTAGAAGAAACAGTTTAGGTACAAACAGAGGATACTTGATCAGCCCGAGCTGAATCTGAAACAGACTAGCGGAAACAAGTATAACACAATCACTTATGCGAATGGCGATGACAGACATGGATTTGAAAGAAGCAATAAAGGCACAAATAGAAGATTCTTCCACGGGATCAGAACGAGCTTAAATTCCAAAAGAACTTGCAGAAACAAGAATAACACGATGAGTTACACAAACTGATCAGTCAGAATTGGCTCCAGAAGAAGCAGTTGAAGCGCAAACAGAAGATGCTTCCACATGATCAGCAAGAGCTAAACCTATGCCAGAACAGACAACAGAACTATAAGATTCAAGCCTAACACAATGAGTTACGCAAACTAAATCAGGTAGAATTGGCTGTAGAAGAAACAGTTAAGGTACCAACAGCAGATACATCCACTTGATCAGCCAGAGCTGAAACTCCATCAGAACAAGCATAAACAAGTCTAACACAATCAGCTGCGCAAATGGCGCTAACAGACTTGGCTCCGAAAGAAGCTGTTAAGACACAAACAGAAGATTCTTTCGCGGGATCAGAACAAGCTGAAATTCCTACATTAAATGCAGAAACAAGGTTAACACGATGAGGTTACGCCCACTGATTAGGCAGAATTGGCTCTAGAAGAAGCTATTCAGGTACAAACAGAAGATCCTTACACAGGATCAGCTCGAGCTGAACATTCAACAGAACTAACAAACACATGTCTAACACGACCTCTTACGCAAGTGGATCATACGGAATAGGTTCTGGAGAAAGCCTTTAAGGCACAAACTGAAGATAAGCACTATTTAAAACTGAACTTGAAGAAACAAGACTAACAAATTTGCTTTACACAAAGTGATCAGGCAGAATTGGCTTTAGAAGAAACAGTTTAGGCACAAACAGAGGATACTTGATCAGCCCGAGCTGAATCTGAAACAGACTAGCGGAAACAAGTCTAACACAATCAATTATGCGAATGGCGATGACAGACATGGATCTGAAAGAAGCAATAAAGGCAGAAATAGAAGATTCTTCCACGGGATCAGAACGAGCTTAAATTCCAAAAGAACTTGCAGAAACAAGCCTAACACGATGAGTTACACGAACTGATCTGGCAGAATTAACTTTAGAAGAACACATTGCGTTATACAAAGTGATCAGGCAGAATTGGCTTTAGAAGAAACAGTTTAGGTACAAACAGAAGATGCTTCCACTTCTCACAGGAGTTTAATATACCTATTTGTTTCCAATTGCACTTGATTAACCCGAGCTGAAACTCAAACAGACTAGCACATTTGCGTTACACAGACTGATCAGGCATAATTGGCTCTAGAAGAAATCATTTAGGTACCAACATAAGATACTTGATCAGCCCGAGCTGAAACTCAAACGGACTAGCACATTTGCGTTACACAGACTGATAAGGCACAATTGGCTCTAGAAGAAACAGTTTAGGTACAAACATAAGATACAGATCAGCCCGAGCTGAAACTCAAACAGAATAGTAGAAACAAGTCTAACACAATTAGTTACGCGAATGGAGATGACAGACATGGCTCTGAAAGAAGCAATTAAAGCACAAATAGAAGATGCTTCCACGGGATCAGGACGAGCTTAAATTCCAAAAGAACATGCAGAAACAAGCCTAACACGATGAGTTACACAAACTGATCAGGCAGAATTGGCTCTAGAAGAACACATTGCGTTACACAAAGTGATCAGGCAGAATTAGCTTTTTAAGAAACAGTTTTGGTACAAACAGAAGATACTTGATCAGCCCGAGCTGAAACTCAAACAGACTAGCATAAGCAAGTCCAACACAATCAGTTACGCTAATGGATATGACAGACATGGCTCTGAAAGAAGCAATTAAAGCACAAATAGAATATGCTTCCACGGGATAAGAACGAGCTTAAATTCCAAAAGAACATGCTGAAACAAGCCTAACACGATGAGTTACATAAACTGATCAGGCCTTTAAGGCACAAACTGAAGATAAGCACTATTTGAAACTGAACTTGAAGAAATAAGACTAACACATTGCGTTACACAAAGTGATCAGGCAGAATTGGCTTTAGAAGGAACAGTTTAGGTAGAAAGAGAAGATACTTGATCAGCCCGAGCTGAAACTCAAACAGACTAGCCGAAACAAGTCTAATACAATCAGTTACGCGAATGGAGATGACAGACATGGGTCTGAAAGAAGCAATTAAGGCACAAATAGAAGATTCTTTCACGGGATCAGGACGAGCTGAAATTCCAAAAGAACATGCAGGAACAAGCCTAACACGATGAGTTTACACAAACTGATCAGGCAGAATTGGCTCTAGAAGAACACATTGCGTTACACAAAGTGATCAGGCAGAATCGGCTTTAAAAGACACAGTTTAAGTACAAACAGAAGATACTTGATCAGCCAGAGCTGAAACTCAAACAGACTAGCATAAGCAAGTCTAACACAATCAATTACACGAATGTAGATGACAGATATGGCTCTGAATGATCAGTTACTGGTTGAGTTAGACATGTTTCTGATAGTTCTGTTGCCGTTTGCACGGACTGATCAATTGGAGTCATCTTCTATTTCTGTTTCTCAACTGTTATCAATTGTTTCTTCTAGAGCCAATTCTGCCTGATCAGTTTGTGTAACTCATGGTGTTAGGCTAATTTCTGCAAGTTCTTTTGAAATTAAAGCTCGTTTTGATACCGTAAAATCATCTTCTATTTATGCCTTAATTGCTTCTTTTAGAGTCATGTCTGGTAGCGCCATTCAAGTAACTGATTGTGTTAGACTTGTTTCTGCTAGTCTGTTGGAGTTTCAGCTCGGGCTGATCAAGTAGAAGCATCTTCTGTTTGTACCTAAACTGTTCCTTCTAAAGCAAATTCTGCCTGATCAGTTTGTGTAACTCATCGTGTTAGTCTTATTTCTGCAAGTTCTGTTTCAAATCGTGATTATCTTCAGTTTCTGCCTTAAACGCTTCTTAGAGAACCTATTGCGTATGATCCAGTTGCGTAACTGGTCGTGTTAGACATGTGTCCACTAGTTCTGTTGAATGTTCAGCTCGATCTGATCATGTGTAAGGATCTTCTGTTTGTGCCATAACTGCTTCTTCTAGAGCAGGGGTGGCCAACCTTTTCAGCAGGCGGGCCAATTTCAGAAATAATATTTCCTGCCGGGCCACGCACCTACATTTTTTTGGTTGTTAATTAAAGTAAACAAGCAAGCGTGCTACAGCTTCGACCACATCGTCGCTTTCCAGTATGTGAGATCGTTGTCAAACGGTTGCCTGGTTTAATGTAAAAAAAAAAAAAAAAACAAGAAATAGTAAATTTTTTATTTTTGTAATTTTAAGAAAATGAAACATAACTGAGAATCATACTGTTTATTACTGTTATACTTATTATAATAACTTATACTGTTATTAGACAATTTAAAAATATCTAAAAGTGAGACATCTGGCTTCTTTTTGCAGAACTAAGTGCATCAAAATTGATCTGATTGATTTTGTCAATACACCCAAACAGTTTTCCAAATGAACATCAGTAATCCGTGTTTTTGCACTTGTGATTTGATGTGCTTCATGCAACTAAAAAGCTGTTCACACGCATATGTGTATCCAAATAGTGAAACCATCGACAAAGCATGTTTGTAAAATGCAGGATATTTATCGTTTTATAGAACTCTTCCACATCAACTTGATGGAATTTCCCCTTTAACTTTAATTCACAACGCATTTCTCAACGTTCCATTTGTAATCTTCCTGGTAATAAATTCACGCCTACCGCGAATGGAATTGCAAATGCACAGAAAAACACATTATATATTTTTTTAAATCCTGAAATCGGTTTCCAAATTCGAGGTTTAAGTCAGATATCAAAGAAGCGTATTTATCCGCCGGCTACTTTTTGACTTGCTTGCAAAGAATGATTGTATTTCTTGCTGTAAATCAAACACTATTTTCAACATTTTGGCACAGGTCAGCCATCTTACTTCTGCATACAATTTAACGTCATTATAATCTGAGTCCAGAGACATTAGAAATTCTTGGAACTGACGGTGATTCAATTCGTTCGACTTAATGAAGATCACTATTTTGACGACCATTTTCATGACATGGTCCATTTTGAGGGACTTCGAACATAAATTCTCCTGATGAATAATGCATTGAAAATTTAGCATTGAAGTATTACCGACTTTGGAGGCCTCATTTTCAATCAATTTTACTAAACCTTCGTGTTTCCCAACCATTGCTGGAGCACCATCCGTTGTTAAGCCCGATAAGTTGTTAAGTTGTAACGAAAAGCGGCTCAATGTCGATATAACTGCCTCTAACAAATTTCGTGACTTAGTAGTGTCCTTAAGTTGATACAGTGCCGCTAATTCTTCTGTCTTTTTAACTTGGACATCAACACCACTGAAAAAAAATTGCCAGTTGGGCAGTATCTGCCATATCTGTGCTTTCATCGCATACTAGAGCATATAATATAAACTCGTATGCTCGACTTTTCAAATTATCTTCAATATGTTTTCCAATGTCGCCCACACGCCTAGTAATAGTCTGACGAGACAGACTTGTTTTTGAGAAATCCTTCTTTTCTGGACACATAATTCCAATGTCGCTATCCAAACATTCCTTACCCATTTCACCATCTAAATATGGCTTCGATTTTTTTTGCTAGTATCATGGCTACTGCATAACTAGCTTTTACATAGCATGTTGACTCTGAACCCGCTCAGTAAACATCTTTTGTTGTGCAGACATTTTTTAAAAAGTCATTTACTTGGTCTTGTCGAAATTGCATTTGTACTTATCAAACTTATTTGCATGTTTAGTCTCGTAGTGCCGTTTGATGTTATACTCTTTCAAAACAGAAATAGATTTGTTGCATATCAAGCATATGGGCTTTGTTTTAATTTCCACGAAAAAATAGTTTATAGTCCACCTGTCTTGAAAACTTCTTAATTCTTCAGTGATTTTTCCCTTCTTTGGTCCAACGTCTTTACTGTTGGATGCCATGGCAGGTCTTCGTTTTTAGCTGAATAAAAAAACACCATGGGTAATACTAATTAATAATCTCATCTCATCTCATCATGTTCCTCTTGTACCTCTCGGTGTCGAGGTGAAGTATAAACTTCATGAGAGTGCCCGATTATGGGCTTCATATAATCGATATTCCCATGGACTCTGTTATTCCCTCCGTCCAACGTTTACGTGGTCGGCCTATTCCTCTGTTTCCATCTGGTCTGTACATCATTGCTTGTTGTGGTATACTGTTGACTGGTAACCTACTTGCATGGCCAAACCATTAATAATAATTAATTAATATAAATTACATAAATAAAACGTTTCAGGGTTTACTTACCTATAGAATCGATATGGTAGACAGGATACTTGGTTAAAGTAGTTTGAACTTTTATTATAAATATAATAAATATATATTTTAACGTCGATCGCAAAATCTCTCCAGACGCAGTGGCGTTAATAGAACGAAACTACAGAATAACAGGGAACTGGACTGAAAGTAGTTATGAGTATGAGCCCGATAGCGTTGCGAAGAAGACCACAGAACATATATATCAGAATTTGAAGTCTCATATTAATTTTAATCAACACATAGCGTCGGAAAAAACACCAAGTAACCTTGAGTGTTGTGGTATATTTGGGAATTAGGAAGCAGTACCCACCTTGGCCTACCCCACAAGGAAGTAAAGCTATGAGAATGGGACTAATTTAGTTTGGAGGGGAGGGGTCATTGGAAGCCAAAGTGTCCCATATTAGCTCTGGAAATCTAGGGGTTTCTCAGGAATATTGATAACTTCCCTCCATACCTTCCTTCCCGAAAAGAGAAACTTATTTAGCTCATGAGCCCTCCTCCCCTTCCCCCACCTGTAATCATTTTCCCTTAATGGTGAAATGGTTACAGGAAATTTGTATAATTTAAAGTTCCCTTTTCTGAGTAATATGGGACCTGGGAGATTACAATAGAACAGGACGTTGCTGTCTATTCGTGTTTACTCAGCCACCTGTCGTCTCAAATTCTACAATTATGTGATGTAGTTTCATTAACTAAACACACAAATAATCAGATGTTTTGTCACACCACAATGTACTTGACAAAAGAATGCAGGAAAAGTTAATTTTGTTTATTAACCGAAAAAGCTGTGGAAATAAGCCAGTAAAGCATTTATGAACATATGAATTACACACAATAGTCTCTGGGATAATGTTCCTAAGTCTACTATGAACAATGGAACTTCTCAGAAGAGCTAAGGTTGATTACACACAATAGTCTCTGGGATAATGTTCCTAAGTTACTATAGAAACTGGAACTCTCAGAAGATCCAATGTCAATTCATTCATTTAGCCACTGAGCCTCCACATTGATTTTCCTACCATTGTCTCTGCACTACACAAAGTGTTGCTGGTGAATTTTCAAGTATTTAATTAGTGAAACTTCCTAGTCTAACTGTCCCTACACCACTATAAAGTCAGAGATGTTCATAACTACTCTCTATCTATTGTAGTCCTTGATTATTCCCACTTTGACAAGAGTTCACTGAGTGGAATCAAGTTATATCAATGATGAAATGCTGCAAAGATCTCTGCCATATTTCTAAGTAATCTGCAGTGAGGTTGGTACTTATCTATAGATCTGATGTTAATAAGCAGGTCTTTGAGATATTATATAGAGTCATTGGGGTAATCTGCATCTGCAGATCCCAGTGGTCATAATCTGCATGATCTGCATGATCTTGAGAATGGACTATAGATCCTTTGTTATCTGCAGATCCCAGAGATCATAATCTGCATGATCTTGGTAATAAATTCTGCAAGCACCGTCATCCTTACCTGACTCATAAGTACATAAGACTCAGCTACAATGTTGTTAGACAGAAGTCTTCCTCTGAATCAGGAAGAGGGACATACAGATCATACGAACTCCTCATGAAACCACATCTGGCCTTCTTGACGGTCGATCTGCATGTCTCAAATTTTAGCGTCTTTCGTCCCAGGAGCCTCCTCGGCGACGCGATTCTTCTAGGTGGAGAAACTGTGATTTGCGATAGTGGTGTGCAGATGTGAACTGAACTGAGTGCGCAATATGCGACAGAGCCCCCCTCCAGATTGATCTCCGTGGAGAACTATCGTCTCATTCGTTCACAGCTGACACGGTTCCTTTTGTGATCCCTCTTGTTGGTTTTCCACTAATCCGAAGTTGATTGTTCATCAAGCACTGGATGACGACTCAAGAAGTCGGCGCCTACGTTCATTTTCCCAGGAACGTATTCGATTTGGAATGAGTATGGTTGCAACAGCAGCGACCACCGCATGAGTCTTGCGTTCAGATTCCGTGACGATGCCAGAAACATCAAGGGTTGGTGATCACATTGCACTGTAAAATGTTTACCATATAGGTATGCCTGAAACTTTTCCACAGCCCAGATCAAACTAAGGCACTCACGCTCTATCACCGAGTATTTACGTTCAGAAGCATTCAGTTTCCTGCTTGCATAGGCTACAGGGAATAGCTCTGAGTGATCATCTCCTTTCCTCTGGAGTAAGGTGGCCCCTATTCCTATATTACTCGCATCTGTGCGGAGCACGAACGAGCGGTCGAGGTCTGATAGATGTAGGATCGGTTTGGCTGTTTAGGCTTGTTTGAGAGCTGTAAAAGCTTTCTCACACTCAGCTGACCATATGACTTTCTCTGGATTCCCCTTCTTGGTAAGATCCGTTAAGGGTGCAGCCAGTGTGTTGAAGTCTTTGATGTATCTTTGATAGAACCCACATAAGGAGACAAATGATCGAACATCCTTTTTGGTCCTTGGACGAGGTGCTCTCTGATGTCTCTCCACATTTCCTTCTGTTGTTGTTGTTTGTCCATCAAGAATGATGATGACCATTCATTTCATCCAGTGGGGTTGAAGGTGTGGAGCCGTGGGTTCTAAGATGGCTGATAAGGCCTATTTTGGCTCGAAATGTTCTTTGACAATGTGGGCAAAGAATGCTTGACGTCTCTGGAGGAGGATTTCCTGCAGTGGTTTTTCTGTCCTGCCTTTTCTTCACAGCTCTTGCAGTCCTGGTTGCCTCACATATGACTGCACCTTTGCGCAATGATGCACGCCACGAATTTCGGTCTCTGGCTGCAGCCTCCCAGGTGTCATAACGAATTCCAAAAGCATTCAGTGAAATTTTCAGAGTGTCTTTAAAACGTTTCCTCTGGCCACCTTGGGAGCGTTTACCACAACGCAGTTCGCTGTAGAAAATTCGTTTAGGGAGCCTGTGATCTGGCATGCGGGTCAAGTGACCAGCCCAGCGAATCTGATTCTTCATCAGTAGAGTGTGGATACTGGGCATGGATGCTCTTTCTAGGACTTCAGTGTCTGGAATCTTGTCTTGCCATTTAATCTTCAGTAGCTTCCTTAGGCAGACTGTGTGGAAGTGGTTTAATTTCCTAGCGTGTCGCTGATAAACAGTCCAGGTTTCACAAGCATATAGCAGTATGGATAATACAACTGCTTTGTAGACTTTTAGCTTTGTTTGCAGGCTTATTCCAGTTCTGTCCCATACATTCTTGTACAGTCTGCCAAAGGCTGCACTGGCCTTGGAGATTCTTGCATTCACTTCGTCATCGATTGTGGCAGCTTGTGACACAGTGCTGCCAAGATAGGTGAATTTGTCCACAACACTTAGTCTATGGTCATTCACTTTGATATTCGGCACAGTGTGATTATTCCCTGGAGCTGGCTGGTACATAACTACAGTCTTCTCCAAGTTGATATTGAGCCCAAAGTTGGCACAGGCATGTGAGAAAGCTGAAACATTATGTTGCATGTTCGCCTCTGAGTTGGCGTATAGAGCGCAATCATCAGCAAACAGGAGCTCTCTGACGGTGCCGCTGTCAATTTTGGTTTTAGCTTTCAGCCTTCTGAGATTGAATAACTTTCCATCCATACGGTAGTTGATGTCTATTCCAATGTCGTCGTTCTCAAAGGCATTCATCAACATGGCTGAAAACATGAGGCTGAACAGTGTTGGTGCCAGGACACATCCTTGCTTCACTCCATTGGTTACAGGAAAGGGTTCAGACAGTTCACCATTTTCCTGTACTCTTGCCTGCATGCCGTCATGAAATAGCCGCACTATTTGGACAAACTTTCGTGGACAGCCATATTTTGCCATAATCTTCCACAGTCCTTCTCTGCTGACTGTATCAAAAGCCTTGGTAAGGTCAATGAAAGTGGAGAACATTTCAGAGTTCTGTTCCTGACATTTCTCTTGCAGCTGCCTTGCAGCGAAAATCATGTCAACAGTTCCACGTTCATTTCTGAAGCCACATTGACTCTCAGGAAGAAGACCTTGATCGAGATGGGCTGTGAGGCGATTGAGAAGAATTCTGGCGAGTATCTTCCCTGCAATTGAAAGCAAGGAGATGCCTCGGTGGTTGTCACAGGATTGGCGGTTTTCTTTACGTTTGTAAAGGTGGACTATTGACGCGTCCTTAAAATCTTGTGGCATGGTCTCGTTCTTCCATATGTTTGTGAAGACTTGGTGAAGCTGCTCTGTTAGGACCGGCCCACCTGCCTTGTATATCTCTGCTGGGATGGAGTCAGGACCAGGTGCCTTGCCGCTGGAGAGTTGCTGGATGGCTTTGTTTATTTCCACTATGGTTGGCAGGTCACCAAGTGTCTCATTTGTGGGAACTTGAGGAAGGCAGTTGATGGTTTCATCATCGAAGAAGGAAGTTGCATTTAAGATTTTGCTGAAATGCTCTGCCCAGCGTTGGAGGATTTCTTTCTTATCGGTGACCAATGTTCCCCCGTCTGCACTGAGGAGGGGAACTATGCCTGGTGATGAAGGACCATAGACCGCTTTCAGTGAGTCGTAGAAGTTTTTCATATCATGTCTGTCAGCAAAGCCCTGAATTTCATCAGCTTTGCTGCTCAGCCAGGAGTCCCGCATGTGCCGAAGTTTCTGCTGCACTACTCTCTGAATGTTCTTGAAAGCATCTTTTTTTGATGTTGACTTTGGGTCATTCAAATGTGCCTTGAGGAGAAGATGTTTCTCGGCCAGCAATTGGTTGATGTCTTCGGAATTTTCATCAAACCAGTCTTTATGCTTTCGGGGGGCTGGACCCAGGATTTCCATAGCAGTGTTGTAAATTGTGTCCTTTAGGGCTCTCCATTCTGTTTCTGTATCCTGTTTAGCTTCAGCATTGCGCTTGAGGCGGTCTTCCAGCATATTTTCAAACAACTGCTGCATTTTCTTGCTGTTTAGGCGGGTGACATTTAGCTTTGTTTGCATTTTCGCCCCTTGAGGACGCCGTGGTGGCCTGATGTGGATGTTCATTTTCGAGACAATGAGACGATGGTCTGTCCAACATTCGGCACCACACATGGATTTTGTCACTCGAACGTCTTGTCTGTCACTCCTCCTGACGATGACATAGTCAATGAGGTGCCAGTGTTTCGAGCGAGGGTGCATCCACGATGTCCTATTCCTCATGGGGAGACGGAAAATTGTGTTCGTAATCACGAGATCATGTTCGGCACATGTCTGAAGGAGGCGGAGTCCATTGCTGTTACAATTTCCGACTCCATGCTTTCCAATAATGCCACTCCAAGAGGTGGTGTCCGTGCCCACTCTGGCATTGAAATCCCCAAGGAGTATAAGTTTGTCTCCTTTGGGAACAGATGTTAATACACTGTGCAGGTCCTCATAGAACTTGTTCTTGACATCATCTTCGTTGGTCATAGTTGGTGCATAGACACTCACAATGGTTGCGTGCTTCCTTCCATTCAGCAGAGGCAACTTCATGGTGACGTTGGATGAAAAATGACATTTCCTTCTAGAGGTGTTATGAAGCCTTGAGACACCTTATGGCCCAGGAAGTCCAATTGTTGGAATCCTATTTGACACTTCTTGGGTCTTGCTGTCAAACCTGTTTCCTAGAGTCGCTTGAACAAGAGATACAATATTTGGACATGCTCCTCAAATGTTTCAGTCGCAACTAAAATATCATCCATGAAGTGGGTGGTGGCCGGATGATGTAATGGGTCAAGTAATCTTCTCATCATGCGTGTAAAAACACTTGGAGCGTTACTTAATCCAAATGGAAGAACATTGAACTCGTAGTGTTCTCCAGGAGTACTGATAGCTAACCACGGTCTGACTTCCGGTTTAACAGCAATTTGGTAATATCCCTTACTGAGATCAATCCTGGTGAAGTATTGGGCCGTATTGAGACGAGTGAACAGCTGATTCTGGTCAGGTAGAGGTTCTGCCTGGAATTCAGTAATCGAGTTGAGCTGTCGATAATCGATGCACATTCTGTGTTCACCACTAGGTTTTCTCAACAACACCACACTTGCACTATATGGAGATTCAGATGGTGATATGATTCCTGATGAGAGCATCTGCTGTATCTCTTTTTGCAAAGTATTTTGCTTGGCATAAGGAACTGGGTACGTCTTGACTCGCACAGGTGTATCATCTGTTAGTTTCATATCGAATTCCACTACATCCGTGAGACCTGGTTTGTCAGTAAGTATTTCTGCATACATTGCCATAAGATCTCGAATTTGCTTCTGTTGATCTTGAGATAGGTTGAGGTTGATATCCACATCCTGAAATGTCTCTTTGGCTTGCAGTGTACATTCTGTTCCCATGGTAATTCCTTGTTCTACTTCAGTAGCAACAGCCATAGCCATCAGGTGTGCAGTTTCGGAGGTTGCGGACCTTTCATTCCATTTCTTCAAAAGGTTTATGTGAAACACTTTCAACTTGCCTTTGACAGAAATTTTGTAGTGAGTACGAGATATTTTCTCTGTCACTTCGAATGGTCCCTTCCATCCAATTTGCAACTCGTTCTGACTGGTTGGAAGTAATAGCAGCACTTTTTCACCCACTTTTGCTTTCTTGTTGAAATTTCGAGCCATTCTTCGTCGAGCTTGACGTAGATTCACATTCGCTTGTCTCCAACCATGTTGTAGACGCTTCTTCAACTCAGCAACATAAACAGATGCAGTAACTACTGTATCATCTGCATGGCCATCGGTCTATGTTCTCAGTAAAGCTTCTAAGGGTCCCTTGATTGGCCTCCCAAAACAACAGTGTTGCGGGCGCAATCCCAGTAGAGTGATGCGGAACTTCCCGATAAGCAAATAATGCAGCAGGAATATATGCATCCCAATCCTCTGGTTTTTCTTGAGCTAACTTTCTCAGAATACTGATGAGGGTACCGTACCACCGTTCTACACTCCCGTTTGTCTGAGGAAAATAGGGAGATGCATAGATATGGCGAGCATGAAATAGCCGAAAGACTTCTTCCATGAGTTTACTGCGAAACTGTGATGCATTGTCGGTTAGGATTTTGAGGGGAAATCCAATCCGAGTAAATATCTCAAGTAAGGCTTCAGCAATGTGCTTGGAGTCACTTGAAGGCATTGGGATACTCTCTGCCCACATTGAACAGATGTCCACCAATGTTAATATGTATCGATTCCTCCTCCTCGTCCTGGGGAGTGGTCCGATAATGTCTACTGTTACTCCCTCGAAAGGAGATCCAGTTATAGGCATCTCACCAAGCGGCACAGGAGGAGTCCTATGTCTTGGGGTCACTCTTTGGCATTCTGGGCATGACTTGACAAATCTGATGACGTCAGAATTCATTCCTGGCCAAAAATAGTGCATGGAAACTCTTGGCGTAGTGGCATTTATTCCCATATGCCCACTGAAAGGTAAGCTGTGGCCCATTTCCAATATCTGAGCACGATAAGTAGACGGGACAACAAATTGAGAATATTCTTGTTCACTTTTACCTGACTTTCGGTATAGAAGTTCACCCTTCATATACATGTCGCCTCTACGTGGAGGTGAATGTGCTTTAGGCAGTTTGTTGAAGCATGGCAACAAGGTGCTGTCAGCATTCTGTGCTTTCTTCAGATCCTCTGATCGAAGAGTGGTCGGAGTCGACGATGTTGGAGTCTTTTCTGTCTGGGAACTAGTATCACAGTGTGAACATGGCCTAGCTGTGGATCGTTAGTGGCTGACGTCAATACAGATGACAAACTCCGCGTTGTATTGTATAAAAGGTTTATTGAGTTAATCCATTACATTTTCATACTGTCGATGTACATGCAGACATATTTGTTGTTCTTCTCATGGCTGAATCCCCAGTGACGTGTGTGCAACCCCTGGATACCTAAACTCATTTGTGCTCACACGTTCAATAACTATTATTTCCCCATTAGTTAATGAATGCGCAGCATTCATTAACTCTCTAACTACTAAGCTAAATCCCTTACTGTTATATACCTCCCCTTCTTCAAGAAGACTTTTTCTCTGGAAAAGTCTCAACCCCAACCCTTAAACCACTTAACTCTACTGAAATAATTCTTGTTCTATACCACATCTGCCCAACAATCCCTCAACATATATTTCATAATTCAAATCTCACTCTCCTATCTCATCATAGCCAAACGCTAACCAGAGACATACTTTATACAATGTCAATAATACAAAACTCTCTACAAAACTCTCTATAAAATTCTCCACAAAACTCTCTACAAAACTCTCTATAAGCGAACCGCTTTTAAAGTGTCCATCTAAATTATGATTGACAAAAATTGAAGATATTTTCCTTATCTTTTTCTCACTTACTCACATTCTCACTATTCCAGGATAGACAGAAAAAAGTTTAGTTAGATTGGTTTGGTGCGCACCTAAGAAAGTTAGAAAGTAAGAAAATAGTAAGAAGTAATCACATTTCTCTTCCCATGCATTCTTAAAACTTTATAAAATAAAGTTCTCAAAATTTATCTTCATTGCCGTCAATAATAATTTTTGTTATCAAAAAGTTATGTTAATCCAAAACTACAACTTCGTCAAGTTCAATCATTCCTTCAAAACCTCCAGAGTACACTTATTTAAATGCCAAAATTCAACCTGGCATTCCCCCCCCCCATATTCTCCCATTAAACGCTGTTCAACCCAGCTCCTATTTCAACTCCCATTTATCCAGTATCGCCCGTCATCCCCTCATCCATGGCTTTAAATCCATGTATTTACACTACGAACCGTCTAATGCAGTCCCTAATTCAATCCCCCAGACCATTTTTAACAGTTTAACTCTTTCCAACCCCCATGTAATTATCAATTGTTGCTGACAACCCCAGCCACTTTTAAATATACTCCTCCGTTACTTCCTCTACTATATACTGAGTTACTTCGCTAATCACCACAACTTCCCCCTTAACTCAATCATGTTTCACCCTCAATTTCTATTTATAAACGTTATACACGTTAAGCAACTCAACTTCAATTCACAAAATTCGTAAAACGAAGCATGGCCCTTACTCTATGTTTCATATTTTCTGCAAGTTCCCAAAACAACTCTTCATTTTTCCCCATAATTGAACGTCAAGCTAAAAATTATTTTAAACACACCCAGGGTAACTTAAAAAAATAAAACCAAAGTTTTGTAAAAATAAACAGCTAAGTTAACATATCCTCATATTTTATAAAGAACAACTGAAGTCAAAACAATAGAGCAAACAATATCAACCCCCTCATTCTTTGACATCATTTTTATCCCCACACATTAATCAAAATAAACATATGTGATGAAATGAAAAATCATATATATACATACACCATAATATATTATAACTACTAATCATTTTCCGTCTAAGAAAAACTCAACACTTCAAACTTAAAAATCAAAATGATAATAAAGCATATATCAATCACTCCTAACTTACTACAATATTATGTCTACTCATCCCGACAACTCTCAACAACTCTTGATTAAGTTATTTGCTAACTTTCTTTCTTTGAAATTCACAATTACCGTGTCTAACTTCTTCTTCTATCTGCAATCTGCAGAATATTCTACCAAGCTATTTATCACTTCTCCATTTTCTTAATAACTCCAAATTTTTTTCTATAAGTGCAATATCTACATCAATGTCGTCATCTTCCCGAGGAGAATTATCTTCTTTCATATCACCATCCTCATCAGTTTCTGACTCTTCATCCATCTCTTGTTCCGCATCTGTATACCCATTACTAGCAACCGCTAATCTTTTCCTTTCTAAATCCAATCTAATCTTTCTACCTTGATGTCTTAATGACTTTTCAAATAGTGGCATATCTTCATCACTTGAGGAATTTACTCTAAATTTCCTTTGCCTCTTAATTTCTCTTTCTTTCTGTCTATCTAACTTTCTTTTTACTGCCTGTCTAGTATTCATAAATGGAGCGTCTATTTTTTCTTTGATCGATTCTTCACTATTATAACCGTCATACGTGTTGTTTTCCTCTGTCACGATTGTTTTTGGTATTGTTTCTTATTGTTCACCAGTAGTAGATGCTGTTATTATTTGTTTTTATACCAATTCTCTCCCATTTTCTATAGGTATTGGATATTCCGTTTGTCTGATAATCTGTCCATCTGAAAATATTTCTTCTGAATAATAATAATTATTATTATCCTCTGCATCTTTTTCCTCATTATCCCGTCTTAAGTGCTCTACATGTGAACGTGCAACATGCCCTGTAATTTGATTTTTAATAGTATATGATACTGGACCCTTTTTTTCTAAAATGTAATATCCCGGGACCCAATGAGCATCAAACTTAGAGTTTTTCCTATATTTTTTGTAATAAACTCTATCACCTATGTTAAACTCTTGTAAGTGTGCATTTTTATTTGTGTATTTCTTCTGTCTTTCTCGAGCCTTAATTATATTATTTCTTAAACGTATATGTGCTTTGTGCATTTCTTGCAACCTTATTTCCTGAAAATCCTCCCCCATATATTTTCTCCTAGGCTTTAATAAATTGTCAATCGGTAATATTGGTTCTCTTCCATGTACTAGGTAAAATGGTGAGAAACCTGTTCCTTCATTTTGGTGTGTACGGATCGCCCCCAATGCTATTCCCAAATAAAGATCCCAATCCATATCGTGTTCTTCTACGTTTTTCGCCAGTATATTGTACAATGTTCTATGTTGTCTCTCATTTTTGGCATTCGAAGATGGTCTGTAGTATGAAGTTTTAATGTGCTTTATATTCAAATCTTTTAACAATTTTTCAAAATTTCTATTTACAAATTCTTTCCCATTGTCTGTAAGTATTGTCTGTGGACACCCAAACCTTGGTATAAATTCTTGTAAAAGCATATTTATAACTGAATCAGCACTCTTGTCTGGAATTGGATAAACTTCTGGCCAGAGACTATATGAATCTACGATATGTAGTAGATATACATTTCCCGATAATGTTTTTGGATGAGGGCCTGAAATATCCAAACTCACTTTCTGCATTGGAAATTGAGGAATATCTGTATCTTGTAAGGGACATTTAATTATCTTCATGTTTCTTAACCTACACTTTTCACATGCTTCAACATATTCATATACGCTTTTAAATAAATTCGGCCAGTAATATTTACTGCTAATAGCCTTAACTAACTTATCTCGTCCAAAATGACCATTATTATCATGATATGCCTTTAAAACTTCCCGTTCTAAATGTTTCGGAATATATTTTCTTAATCCCTCACCTTTTTCACCGACATAATATAATTGATTGTCTTCTTGCAGCTCTAAAAATTTTATTTTAAAACTGTTTTCCCCTGTTTCTTTCAGTTTTTTTTATCTGTATTATTTTTGGATCTAATTCCTGTTGATTTTTCATATCAAAATGCATCAACTGTGTATCTTCCTCTATCGATTCAGAATCTTGTTCTGTCTGTGAGCTTTTATAATTTATTTTAGCAGAATCTAATATATTTACTTGCCAATTCCTGTCGTCAATTTCTGGTTCTCCCTCATCTTGAGAAGTGGTTTCAGATATTGTTGTATGTGGAATTCTAGACAATAAATCAGCGCATGTATTATGTTTTCCTGAAATATACTCTACTTTAGCATTGTATCCCTGTAAATTTAGTGCCCATGTTTGTATTTTCCTATTTTGTATTGGTGCTTCTAATATAGACTTTAATGGCATGTGATCAGTTTTAATAATGAAATTGGCATTATGTAGGTAGTAATTTAGTTTTTGGAGAGCATAGTGTATAGCGTAAGCTTCCTTCTCAATAGTCGCCCATTTCCTCTGAGATTTGCTAAGTCTATGTGACAAGAAATAGATTGGTCTTTCATTTTTAACTCCTGGTATTCCTGAGTCTTCTCCTTCATACGGTTGTGTTAAACATGCTCCTATGGCATTATCTGAAGCATCTGTATACAAAACTAATTGTTTATTTAAATCTGGATGTGCCAATAGTGGAACTGTTGTTAAGCTATTTAAAAAAAAAATCGAACGCCTTCTGACAATCTTCAGTCCACTTAAACCTTGCATATTTACAGGTCAATTTTATAATAGGTTCTGCTATCTGTGCAAAATTTGGAACGAAACGTCTATAATACCCGGTCATGCCTATAAAAGCTCGAACTTCTCTCACGTTGGTCGGAGAAGATAAATCTCTAATCACTTTAATTTTATTTTGATCAGGCTTAATTCCCTCTCTATTAATAATGTACCCTAAATATTTGGTTTCTGTTTTTAAGAATTCACACTTACTCAATTTCAACTTAACATCGTGTATTCTTAGCCTATCAAATACCAATTTTACCTGTTTTAGATGATCTTGTACGTCTCCTGATGTATATATTAAAATATCATCTATATATGCCAACGCAAACTTTTGAAACCCACGTAATACTTCATTCATTAATAACATATAGTGAGATGGAGCTGTAAGAACTCCGAATGGCATTCGTAAAAATTCGTAAGAACCCATATGAGTACAGAAAGCACTTTTCTTTTGAGCATCCTCCGACATCGGGATACACCAGAATCCTGATCTTGCGTCTAGTGTAGTGAAGAATGTAGAGCCATTAAGTAACCCCAAAATATCATCAATTACTGGCAATGGGTACGCTACATTCTTAGTGATTTTGTTCAACGCTCGATAGTCACAGCAGAATCGATGTGTACCATCGACCTTGGTCACAATTACAATCGGAGATGACCACTCAGACTTCGATCTTGTTATTATTCCCGCTTTTAACATATCTTCAATTGCCTTCTCTACAATCTTTCTGTTTCTTAAAGGAGTTCTATATGGTTTTAAACTAATTGGTGGATGATTTCCAGTGTCTATTTCCATTGTAACTGTACTAGTTTTTCCCAATTCCAAATCATTAATTGCAAAAACGTCTTGATTTTCTTTCACCAATTGTTCTAATATTTCTTTATTCTCCGGTGGGGCTTTTAACTGTGATAACAATTCTTGTTCTCTTGTCCTTTTGTCAACTGTATCTATTTGAGATGGATATTTTTTGAATGTATGGATCAATTCATCATTCCTTCTTTTCCAGCTTCTTTTATACTTATTTCTGACATTATTTCTGACCATGGGAGTTTCTGAATAATCATTTCCCAACATGTTTTCTTTTTCTATAGTTAACATGTTATCATTATTATGCGCTACTTTAGCGATTACACAGCCTCTATATAATTTAATATTTTTTCCTGTATTGTTTAGGAGCATCACTGGAAAGCTGAGGTGTTTATCTAATATTATTAACCCATCGGTGACTTCCAAGCCAGGTTCATCTATTATTTCTCTCTCTAATTCCGTTATTTTAACTGTTTGTCCAACCGAAAAGTACGGATTTTTTTTTCATTTTTGCTTGTATTAAATTAACCGTTTGTGGTTTCAAATTCATGGTCGTTTTGACTCTAACTAGTGTCGACACATGCATATCCTCTTCTAAATCTACGTAAACATCTTGGAACTTTAATTTATGTAAATCAAAAAAAAAGTCTCACCCCATTTTTCAATAAAAAATCTCTACCCAATATCATATTTCTATTTAAATCCTTGACCACATGGAACATATGCCTAACATTTATCCCTCCTAATTTAAAATTTATCATCGTTTGGCCAAGCACTTCTAATTTTTGTCCAGTTACCGAATGAAGATTCTCCTGAATTCTAAATATTTTAAAATTTTTTAATATTCGATATAAAAATGTTTCTTTAATCACACTAACTTGCGCTCCCGAGTCAACTAATGTTCTAATTTTATATTTCCCTATTTCTATTATACATGAACTAGGATCAATCATATTTAGTGACAACTGTTTTATCTCCCCAAGTTGAGGCCACTTCTTATGTTTTTTTTATTTCTAAATGTCCTATTATACTCATCATTTGGGTTTTTAATATATTTATTCATCTTTTGGACCTTACTATCTCCCCCCCCCCTACTGCCGATCCTGTTCAGTAAGCGGGATGCCAATTTCCCTGATCTCCTGACCTTATACAATTTCTCTGCACTTCTCTATAATTCCCATTTGATGATCTACCATTTACAGTTCTATTCTGTGTACTATTCTGAGTGTCGTAGCATTCCCTGGGGTGAGGGGAACCTGCTATCACACTTTAACAACGGGATACCTTTAGCCCTGGGACATAGGTGACCTCAGTCCACAAACCCCTTCGACCCTTGGAACCCTATCTCCCTCACTCTCAACCAAGGGACGTTACCCCTTTCAAACTTCGTCCTGAACTCATGACGCAACTCTGGCAGCTAACTATGTTAACAATATGGTGTATTATACAAGATGAATGGATGAATGAGAATTATAATGATTCCGAGATAGACCTTGCAGTATCTATGCGAGATAAGACGTGGCAAGGATCGAGTAGCCTCCTGGAGGAAGTGTCATCATCGTCAGGGCCTCAAGTCACACTATTGGGTAAGTCAGACACGCTCACCAAGTCTCTCAGGCCTCCCTCCAGGTATAGGTTTCTCCACTTGGATAGGATGGCTGGCGAGTTGACTCACTGGTACTTGTGACCTTCGGTGGATGACGTCCCTGAAGTCTGGATCACCTTAGAGTAGGGATAAAGACTGTCTCTCGGAAGCTGAGGAACTAGAACACTCCTCCGAAGCGTCTGAAAAAGTCTGATGGTACTGCGGGTATAGCAAGAGGATGATCTCTCACTCCATGGTAGTAGCAGTCCTAACTGTCTATGCAACCCGCGCAGATCCTCTGACTCATAGCGCAGATATCACAGCACAGATACCTCTCCCGCTGAAACGTGTCACGTTAGATAGAGTTCAAAACAGACACAAGTTCTTCCACAATATCAGGCACCACAGGGTACGAGGCACTTGGTAGCGGAGACATCAGCATTATTTGGCATGCAGGCAGTCAGTCAGGGTCACAACCTGGACACTAACAACAATCAGATACTTGCCCAGCTGGAGTAACGAACCAGGCGATATGGTGTTGTCCTGACACATAACCTGGGCTATCAGACGTTAAGTGGGCGAGGCGTTAGCTGGAGCCCCTCCTGAGACGTACTCTCGATTGTACGTACTGCTCGCTGCGGTAGTGGACTTCCCAGCTGTTCACACCGGCTGTCGCCCTAGTCCGGATCACTGGACTCGTCCCCAGATCATGGCTCTGCTCTCAACAAGATAGAATCTGTGGAGGATAACACTCAGTGAGAGCACCATGAATCAGACTTACCCACAGCAGATACACTTAAGTCCCCATTACTCAGACATGTGGACCCTTCCCATAAGGGCCGCACTCCTTCACTGGCTGCTCCAATGGTCGAGGACAGACTGGACCTAGAACCAAAGTGGCAGCTGTCCACCTACATCCTCTTTCTCAGACGAGCGTAGGACTGGGTCAAGGTTGGTGTCGGAGATATGGGTCTCTGCTGAAACATAGCTAGACAACACATGTGGTTAGTGAGTTAGTTGTACTTAAAGATAGAAGCACCCTTAAGGAGGGCTAATGGCAGTACTCCCTCACCTCCTTCCTGTTATCCGCCAACGCTGATGTCGTACCAGGCCGTAGGCACCATCCAAGAACTCCACATAAATATACAGGGTGATCTCCCTGTAGCAGAAATCCACACCCCGTTCCCCCCTCCCTGGTCCCAGGTCGGGGCATTTAGAACGGTGTCATGTTCAATATGAACAATTCTGTCGCAATGGTCCCTTCTCCTTCTGTAAACCTCTCAGGACACCACTATATTAAGCTGGCCTTCCATCGAGGGAACTAATTACAAGACAGATGTGAGGAAAGCCAAGAAGAAAGTCAGTGGTCGGCCACCTGGTGATCAGACGCTCGACTCCCGGCACGACCTTGAAACGACCTCGGAGGGTTCGGCCGACCGGTGCAGTCGATTCGTTGCACTTGCCCGATTTCATCGATATATCACTCGATATATCCGAAGCGACTCCTTAATCTACTTCCGTTAGCGCCGTGAGTAACGGTTCGGCCGCGCTGGCCCCGCCGACGCTCGAGGATATAAAGTTGGCCATGTGTGAACTCGAATTATAGGTCTCACTTCCCTGAACCCGATTTCCCCGATCAACAGGGGCTGTAAATAAGCACGCGCTGCTAACCTATGAAATATCTTAGCAGTACAATGCTGCTACACACGCGTTTGCCACAGGCTTAATTTTACAGTCGTAAACAACAAGCTTGCCACTGTTCACACGTGACCTCCTTTCCCGTGCCGGTCAGTACACGCGTTAGCGAAATCTCATAATTTGAATCACCGACACCGCACTAGTTAAAGAAAACGGTTGTACACATACCTTCACATAAACAGCACGACAGTGGAGACGAGAAGCGTTGTCGCTGCAACTGGACATGATGTCGGAAGTCTTTAACCCTCGTCAAGACACGGCGTCCTGCTCTCTCTCCCTTAGCACTAGGCCAAAATGTCGACTGCCTGCCGGCAACCTTTGTCTCCAACTGATCAGGTGTTCCGGGACAATCGACTGCGCAGTCAGACATGCGCAGTCGGTCTTGCCCGGACATCTGAATAATCTTAAAGGGCGAGCAACGATTCGGGTCGGGTAGAGTCAAATTACTGGTTACTTCCCTTTCACTGGTAAATTTTCGTCACCCGAATCTCCGATGTCTCACCAGACCTTTCCTCAGCAGAAACATCACGAGGCGGACCCACTGAGTTCTGTGACATAGGCCCTCTCTTAAGAGAGTTGACCGGGTCAACTCTTTTCCTCAGGAGGTTCGGTCCGAGTGATCTCAACCTCTTCTTCCGGGACCGGATGCCTAGACAGAAATAAATCAGCCCCAACATTCTCCTTACCGAGAAGGTATTCAACTGTAATGTTATAGGGCTGAAGCCCCAACGACCAACGCATTCAGCGCGCGTTGAGCTTCTGGGAGGTGGCCAAATCCATCAAAGATCGATGGACTGAAGGTACCCGAAAGGGTACACCATCCCATACACGCATTGCTGGGACTTCTAACAAGCCCAGACTTGCAACAAACACTCGCACTCGCCCGTCGAGCTGTTACGTTCGGCCGGCCGAAACACCGACTCGCGTACGCAACGGGTCGCAATACAGGTGGATCCTCTCATCCCGCCTGTAACGGTGTCGTGACTACCGCTCGGTTTCCCTACGCTACACGCCTTGGGATCAACGGTATCGTTCTCGATGGACCCTGCAGTTTTCCAGACCCCTCTGGACTGTGGCTTCCCCGGCCATCTCTTTCGACAGCGAGGTTGGTCAGTCGGTGATCGAACGGAGTTCCGGGCCTCACGCGCCTTTCCCGACGCTACCCATCCCTTCCGAACTATGTTACTAGGGAATCCTTCCCCCTGGGCCTCTTCCAGACGTATGATGGTTCCCCTATCGCTGGGTGGACAATCGGACCTACCCCGTACGTTCCCATAGTCCTCTCTATGTAGTACTGGGTCTGTTTGGTCTCCGTCTGGACCCGTAACCTTATTTCCTGCGACTGCCATCGCCAACAGGTGTGGAGATTTTTCACCGGACCTCTCCTCGGGTTTCCGTAGGAGATTTGCATGGAAAATTCTCAAAATTCCCCCGATCCGGATCTCGTAGTTGGACTTGGACACTACCCTTATCACGGGAAAAGGTCCTTGCCATCCTACTTCGAGCATATTGGTCCTTCCGGGACCCCATAATAATGCTCCATCTCCCACCTTAAGAACTAATCTAGTCTTAGTCCGATTCTGGGGTGTAGCCTTCTGGCACTCTGGGCAAGTCTTTACTAACCGGCGTATATCACCAGTTATTCCGGGCCAATAATAATGACCGGAAATCCGCTGCAGCGTCGCTCTGGCACCCATATGTCCACTCCCGGATAGATTACTACCGGATATGGCGTGTCCCCTCTGAAGAATTTGGAGACGGTAGTCCTTCGGGACCACCAACTGTCCGTGCAGTTCATTTCCCCGTCCGGCTCTTCGGTAGAGCAGCCGATTCTTCAGATAGTACTGGCCCCGTTGCGGTGGGTCAGCACTTTTCTGCAGCTTCTTGTAGCAATGGCACAGCGTTGTGTCATCGCTCTGGGCAGTGCGCAAATCCCCTAGCAGGGGTTCCGAGCTGGTTGCATCTGCCTCGTCTTTTCCCGCGTGGTCGCATTTATGTATGTCGCCTAGGTGGATTGGCTCCTTCGGCACCCCTAGAAATACATATTTGCTTCCCAGGATCACGGGATATAGGGGATCGAGTAATACAGCTGCTGGAATGATGCCCGTGACGTATCTGGAGCTAATCTCCACATTGGCTATCGGTAACGTCATGGCAACAGCACTCTTCATGGCAGGCTGTATCTCGATGTTCTCCCCCGTGAGTTGATCTGGTCGCACCAGACTGGCAGCTATTACTGCTTCGCCATCCAGGCCAGTGTCGTAGAGACACTCCACCTGTTGGCCGTTTACTTCCACCAGCTCTACCACTGGTGGTCGTTCATGGTCCACAGTCCTGTCAACGACCTCGACCTTTTCGATGGAAACCGCCTTTGGTTCCACTAGGCAGGCCGCGAAGTGAGAGCTTTTAGCCTTCGCTTTGCAATCCTTCGTATTATGCGAGGGCTCTTTGCAAATCGAACACCATCTTCCCTTCCACGTCTTCTTCGGGGAAGATTTAGGTGGGCTCTTACTCCCATCTTTTGACTTCTCTGGACTTTTTTCTGTGGACCTTTCTGAAGACTCTACCTTTTTCTGCTGAGAGCTTTTAAATTTCTTCTTGTCAGACTTGTCCTGACCTTTAGTACTAGTGGGACAGGTATCACTAGCCTCCCCATGTACTACGACGTACCTTTCCGCCAATTTTGCCACGACGTCTAACCTCTCCGCCCCCTGTTCTCCCAAGAACGTTTTGAGCGGTTTCGACATATGCTTTCGCATTTGGTCGACGATCATTAGTTCTTCGAGACTTTCGTAGTCTTTCGCAAATCCGGCTAACTCCATCCATTTATGCAAATATGATTTGAGTCGTAGGCTATACGCGGCGAATAACTCACTAGGTTCGCGGTTCGCAGACCGAAACTTCTTCCGGTATGTGTGTGAAGTCATTTCGAACCGTTTCAATAACGCCTCTTTCAACGCATCGTAATCGTTCTCGTGTCCGGCCGGTAAACGGGCATAGACCTCGAACGCGGTTCCGCGCAAACCTTGGGATAATTTCAGACACCATTTGTCTTTATCGAGACCCATTGCGACAGACATAGCCTCGAATTTCTGTAGGAACTGATCTATCTTCTCTTTGTCTTCCTCAAAAATTGCAAGAGGAAACTTCATGGCATGGTAACCATGTCTACCTAAGTTGGGTGAACCAGGGAGTGAAGAACCTCCTACTGCTCCCTCAGTATCTCTACTGGTTTGTGCCTTGAGCTCGAGTTCCCGCATTCGGTACTCATGCTCTCGCTCAAGTCTTCTAGCTTCTTGTTCAGAGTCGAACTTCTTTTGCTCAGCTTCTAACTTTTTAGCTGCTTGCTCAGCGTCTAACTTTTTAGCTGCTTGCTCAGCGTCTAACTTCTTTTCCTCTAAGGCTAACTTTCTATCCTCCAAGTCCGCTTCACGCTTTTTCCTCTCTCTTTCTTCCTGCCGGAAGTCTCTTTCCACCTCTTGTATATATTGCAAAAGTGCATCACCTCTCAGGCCCATTCCTTCGCCTGTTGCCTGCACTTCGGCCATATTTAGTTTGCCAGAGGCCATAGTTAGGGTGGGTGTGTTAGTAGTGTTAGTGTATATCCAAAAATGCAATATACAGATAGTCAGTACACAACTCTAATCTATACACCACAACACACAGCACACCACAAGTCACTCCGTCTTCGTCAAGAAAGAAATAGGACCAAAGACCTACGTAGACTTCTATAGTGAGGATAGGAATGATATGTCCTACCACCTATCAATAATCACCAGAGCTGAATCTTTTGGATCCCGGACGGGCCCCCAAATAATGTCGTAGCATTCCCTGGGGTGAGGGGAACCTGCTATCACACTTTAACAACGGGATACCTTTAGCCCTGGGACATAGGTGACCTCAGTCCACAAACCCCTTCGACCCTTGGAACCCTATCTCCCTCACTCTCAACCAAGGGACGTTACCCCTTTCAAACTTCGTCCTGAACTCATGACGCAACTCTGGCAGCTAACTATGTTAACAATATGGTGTATTATACAAGATGAATGGATGAATGAGAATTATAATGATTCCGAGATAGACCTTGCAGTATCTATGCGAGATAAGACGTGGCAAGGATCGAGTAGCCTCCTGGAGGAAGTGTCATCATCGTCAGGGCCTCAAGTCACACTATTGGGTAAGTCAGACACGCTCACCAAGTCTCTCAGGCCTCCCTCCAGGTATAGGTTTCTCCACTTGGATAGGATGGCTGGCGAGTTGACTCACTGGTACTTGTGACCTTCGGTGGATGACGTCCCTGAAGTCTGGATCACCTTAGAGTAGGGATAAAGACTGTCTCTCGGAAGCTGAGGAACTAGAACACTCCTCCGAAGCGTCTGAAAAAGTCTGATGGTACTGCGGGTATAGCAAGAGGATGATCTCTCACTCCATGGTAGTAGCAGTCCTAACTGTCTATGCAACCCGCGCAGATCCTCTGACTCATAGCGCAGATATCACAGCACAGATACCTCTCCCGCTGAAACGTGTCACGTTAGATAGAGTTCAAAACAGACACAAGTTCTTCCACAATATCAGGCACCACAGGGTACGAGGCACTTGGTAGCGGAGACATCAGCATTATTTGGCATGCAGGCAGTCAGTCAGGGTCACAACCTGGACACTAACAACAATCAGATACTTGCCCAGCTGGAGTAACGAACCAGGCGATATGGTGTTGTCCTGACACATAACCTGGGCTATCAGACGTTAAGTGGGCGAGGCGTTAGCTGGAGCCCCTCCTGAGACGTACTCTCGATTGTACGTACTGCTCGCTGCGGTAGTGGACTTCCCAGCTGTTCACACCGGCTGTCGCCCTAGTCCGGATCACTGGACTCGTCCCCAGATCATGGCTCTGCTCTCAACAAGATAGAATCTGTGGAGGATAACACTCAGTGAGAGCACCATGAATCAGACTTACCCACAGCAGATACACTTAAGTCCCCATTACTCAGACATGTGGACCCTTCCCATAAGGGCCGCACTCCTTCACTGGCTGCTCCAATGGTCGAGGACAGACTGGACCTAGAACCAAAGTGGCAGCTGTCCACCTACATCCTCTTTCTCAGACGAGCGTAGGACTGGGTCAAGGTTGGTGTCGGAGATATGGGTCTCTGCTGAAACATAGCTAGACAACACATGTGGTTAGTGAGTTAGTTGTACTTAAAGATAGAAGCACCCTTAAGGAGGGCTAATGGCAGTACTCCCTCACCTCCTTCCTGTTATCCGCCAACGCTGATGTCGTACCAGGCCGTAGGCACCATCCAAGAACTCCACATAAATATACAGGGTGATCTCCCTGTAGCAGAAATCCACACCCCGTTCCCCCCTCCCTGGTCCCAGGTCGGGGCATTTAGAACGGTGTCATGTTCAATATGAACAATTCTGTCGCAATGGTCCCTTCTCCTTCTGTAAACCTCTCAGGACACCACTATATTAAGCTGGCCTTCCATCGAGGGAACTAATTACAAGACAGATGTGAGGAAAGCCAAGAAGAAAGTCAGTGGTCGGCCACCTGGTGATCAGACGCTCGACTCCCGGCACGACCTTGAAACGACCTCGGAGGGTTCGGCCGACCGGTGCAGTCGATTCGTTGCACTTGCCCGATTTCATCGATATATCACTCGATATATCCGAAGCGACTCCTTAATCTACTTCCGTTAGCGCCGTGAGTAACGGTTCGGCCGCGCTGGCCCCGCCGACGCTCGAGGATATAAAGTTGGCCATGTGTGAACTCGAATTATAGGTCTCACTTCCCTGAACCCGATTTCCCCGATCAACAGGGGCTGTAAATAAGCACGCGCTGCTAACCTATGAAATATCTTAGCAGTACAATGCTGCTACACACGCGTTTGCCACAGGCTTAATTTTACAGTCGTAAACAACAAGCTTGCCACTGTTCACACGTGACCTCCTTTCCCGTGCCGGTCAGTACACGCGTTAGCGAAATCTCATAATTTGAATCACCGACACCGCACTAGTTAAAGAAAACGGTTGTACACATACCTTCACATAAACAGCACGACAGTGGAGACGAGAAGCGTTGTCACTGCAACTGGACATGATGTCGGAAGTCTTTAACCCTCGTCAAGACACGGCGTCCTGCTCTCTCTCCCTTAGCACTAGGCCAAAATGTCGACTGCCTGCCGGCAACCTTTGTCTCCAACTGATCAGGTGTTCCGGGACAATCGACTGCGCAGTCAGACATGCGCAGTCGGTCTTGCCCGGACATCTGAATAATCTTAAAGGGCGAGCAACGATTCGGGTCGGGTAGAGTCAAATTACTGGTTACTTCCCTTTCACTGGTAAATTTTCGTCACCCGAATCTCCGATGTCTCACCAGACCTTTCCTCAGCAGAAACATCACGAGGCGGACCCACTGAGTTCTGTGACACTGAGCACATCTATTATTTTGTGTATTCGACTGGACACGTCTGTTACCACAGCAGCGTAAAATGTGTCCCCGTTGGTGGCACCCCCAACAAACCACATTTGTGTTATTTGTGTTACCTACCATGTCTCTTACAGTATTTCTCACTTGTCTTTCTCTACCTTGATTATATACGTTACTGTTTCTTTGTAACATCTGTATTTCTCCTCTTCTTCCTCTCCATCCATATCTATACTGTCCTATTTCCATAGGTTCTTCAATTCTATCCTCTGAACTACTACCTAACTCTCGTCCTACCCTCAATCTAAACCTTCTTCTCAAGCTTTCCTCTTGTATAGCTATATCTACAGCTTGTGACAACCTTGCAGGATTCTCTCTCATTAATTTAAATTTTAGTCCATCTGACCTTATCCCATCAACAAAAATCCCCACCAACATCCGTTCCACTTCCTCAGCTCGGACATTCTGACCCAAAAATGACTCTTCGGCTAAATTGATCAACCTATCACTGTATAGCTGTACACTTTCTGTAGTATTTTGTCTCGTCTGTCGCAACACTGAGAATGCGTGTTGAGGGTCAGTAATCTCTGCATATTTATGAGCTAGGTCGTCTTTGAATTGTTCCCAGGTTTCACCTCCTCCAGCTTCTAGCTTTCTTCTTATATGATCAGAAACAGGACTTGTACTAGTTCTATAAGCTAAATTCTTTTTATCCTCATCTGTAGCGTTCACTAGATAAGCATGTTTCTCAATGGAAATAATCCATTTCTTAAATTGATTCGCCTGTCCATTAAATCTCTCGACTTCACTGACTACACTTTGCTGTCTTAACACCGCGTCCAACTTTGATATTGCCCCACCAACTCCACTAAGTACTTGAGAAAAATCTTAGGCTTCCATTCTAAAAAATCCGTAATGGAAAGTACCAACCAATATAATATACTAATATTTTAAGACAATATTATCTTAAAGCAAGCAGCAAGAAATATTCTGTTCAATTGAGTATGTTGTTAATTAATCTGAAATTATTATTAATCAAAATTTATAATTATACTTGCTATAGATCTTTCATTACCTATACTGCTCTGTCGTTTGTTCTGGGTTTACCTTACCAACTGACGCTACCTGTCCTATGTCTATGGGTAGAAATGAAGTATGGTCCAATCGACAAAGTGACGGAAGATGTTCCAATCGACAAAATGACGGAAGATGTTCCAATCGACAAAGTGACGGAAGATGTTCCAATCGACAAAATGACGGAAGATGTTCCAATCGACAAAATGACGGAAGATGTTCCAATCGACAAAATGACGGAAGATGTTCCAATCGACAAAATGACGGAAGGTGTTCCAATCGACAAACTTGAAGGAGTGTAATGCCCAATCGACAAACTTGAAGGTTGTCTTCTTCTCTCGCAGGAACAGAAAAAGAAGAGCCTCTGGATTCCTCACTTCAATCGAAGTCGGTGCCTTCTAGTCGTTTTCATGCCGCTGATTGTGCTCGTCTGGATTTGAAATTACAACGATCGAGACAATACTCAATTGATTGATTGATTGATTGATTCGGCTCCCTATAAGCGTTGACCAAGAACTCCGGACTTTATCTTCAGACCACCAAGGTCACCTTCAATATACTTCAGACGATAACGGTTAACTCGACAGTTCCAGCAAAACCAGATTTCACGGCAGCATATCTGGAACATCCATACGTTTCGAAAAAAACGAGCAGGTCAACAATGGATTCAAGCTTGACGATGGCTGCTCTGTTTCACCACTCGGAACATTATGTGTTGTGTGGCGGTTCTAACAACGATCAACCCCATCACAAAGACTTGAAAATCCGACATAAGTTGTTCCTCCAGAGTGTACAACCTTCCATGACTTCTGTTGACTTTTATATTCCAATTTGATTTATTTGAGGACCTCTGTGATCAGTGGTGGCCGCGACAGCACGATTCCGAAATCCTGGTATACTCGGCGCCAAATCAGGTCATATCACAGTGTGAACATGGCTGTGGATCGTTAGTGGCTGACGTCAATACAGATGACAAACTCCGCGTTGTATTGTATAAAAGGTTTATTGAGTTAATCCATTACATTTTCATACTGTCGATGTACATGCAGACATATTTGTTGTTCTTCTCATGGCTGAATCCCCAGTGACGTGTGTGTAACCCCTGGATACCTAAACTCATTTGTGCTCACACGTTCAATAACTATTATTTCAATATTGAGCACAACCCACTACTGGCAACGCCGATCGCATTCTGGTATGAACCTAAGGCCTATCCACGTCAATATGGAAGCACTATACTCGAATGCGATCGGCGTGCCAGTAGTGGGTTGTGCTCAATATTTAAATTTCAAATCCCGAAACAACCACATAATCAACTATTATTTCCCCATTAGTTAATGAATGCGCAGCATTCATTAACTCTCTAACTACTAAGCTAAATCCCTTACTGTTATACTAGTCGTCATAGCAGCGACTATCACAGGCTGTATAGGATCTCCTAGATAGACGTAACGACAACCGAGCATGACGGGGAACACGGGATCATCCATCACCGCTGCCTTGATTGTTCCAGTAACATAACGCGAAGAGATATGTACTCGAGCCACTGGTAGTGACATCTTGGTTGAACTTTTCAAGGGTCCCTGTATAATCACCATTTCCTCAGTCAACTGTTCTAGCTGATCTAAGGATGTTGCTACGACGCAGTCATAATTTAGACCTGTATCATATAAGCAAATGGCGTGGTATCCATTTAACAAGATGGATTCCACTACCGGAATTTTGGAATTGGTGTCTTCATGATTTGTCACGCTGGACGTTTCACTAGTGCTCACCTTACGTTCCTTCCGGCGAGTCAGACATGCAACTGTGTGAGGGGTAGGAGGTTTCTTCCGACAATCCTTTGTGTGATGTTTTACCTTCCTGCAATTTGTACAGTAGTCCTTACCACTCTTCTTGGCAGCCTGAATATAAGTTAGACTGGTGCTTGCAGATTTCTTCAACTTCTTATTGGGGTTGGTGCTTTTTTTTTCTTTGGTCTTGAGTGATTTGTCTGGGGGAGAAGCTGTAGTTGTCCGACTCTTACTTCCCACCTCTTTCTGTGATTCTCTCATCTCTCTGCCAAAAGAATAATTTCCTCAAGCCGATCAGCTCCATTCTGTGTTAAGAACAACCGAAGTTCTGATGACATTTTATCCCTTAATTGGTCAATTAAAATCATCTCTTGGAGTCCTTCAAATGTTTCTTCAAACTTTCCTATCTCTGCCCATTTGTGCAGATAGGATTTTAATCTTTCTACCCATTGGCCGTAGCTTTCCGCAGGCTCCTTCTTAGCTGATCTGAATTTCCTTTTATAGTTATCAGAATCGACCTCGAAGCGAGTTAATTAAGCTCTTTTGAGAGTACCGTAATCCTGTAGTTCCTCATGACTAAGTCTAGAGAAAATTTCAAAGGCGGTGGTTCTCAAAACCTGGGACAGTTTCACCGACCATTTAGATTCATCAAGCCCACATGTAACACACATAAGTTCGAACCGGGAAAGGTAATGTTCAATCCCTTCAGCGTTCTCATCATGTGGATCTAAAGGAAATGCCATGGCCCCTGTGTGATGACAGCTTTCCTCTTTCTGTATGTCTGTAGTTGGCCTGCGTGTGGAAACGGATGGGGTGGGAGGAACACCACTTTCCAGTCTCCTCATCTCCAACTCAGCATCCATGCGCCTGATCTCCAACTGATGTTGCCTCTCTCTTTCTCTATTATCCATCTCAGCCTGCAGCTTTCTATCCTCCAATTCTAAAGCTATCCGGCTTTCTCTCACTTTCTGAATTATTTCAGCCTCTCTGTCTTTTCCCTTCTGGGTTATCTCAGCCCGTAAACGCTCATGTCGATCGAATTCGTCAGAGACGTACTTTGCGAGCTCTGGACCCTTTAACCCACATTGTTTGCCTACATCGACAAATTGTGCCCGTGGCATAGCTGTTTCCGCCATAATAGATTCTAGATTGTTCCCAAATATTTGAAAAAAATACTAAGTGTCACCTCTGCCGATTCAGATAAGAAGACCTCTGTGTCTGAAAATGGTACAGAGTATGCAATGGTTAAATACAAACAACAAATCAGACAACGCAATGTTGCAAGAAAATGTTTACACTAATCTGGAGTTTCCGACTATGAGAGAAAATCACCAAACACCCGAAGTCACCATCACCCACCAACAGAGATTCTGATCTACCCCTCTGATTTACACCTGGTTACTTAAGACCTACAGTGATTTATGAATCAGTGGTTCTGAATCCGGAATTTCACAAAGTCCACCTGGTGGCTTTGCAAATGCGGTCTTCAAAAATGTAAATAATGTCCCGCAAAAATATATAGTTTTGTTTCACTTAAAAACCTGAAAGGAAATATTCACATAATTCAAGCAATTGTGATGTGAACAAAATTAACCCACTATGTGGTCTGGTTACGAGAAAGCTCGAGTTCCCATCCCCAGTAAATGTTGTATCTGGTTGCGAGGAAGCTCGAGTTCAAATCCCGGGCGATGCCAACAGTAAATGTGGTATATTTGGAAATTAGGAAGCAGTACCCACCTTGGCCTACCCCACAAGGAAGTAAAGCTATGAGAATGGGACTAATTTAGTTTGGAGGGGAGGGGTCCTTGGAAGCCAAAGTGTCCCATATTAGCTCTGGAAATCTAGGGGTTTCCCAGGAATATTGATAACTTCCCTCCAAAACTTCCTTCCCGAAAAGAGAAACTTATCTAGCTCATGAGCCCCCCTCCCCTTCCCCCACCTGTAATCATTTTCCCTTAAAGGTGAAATGGTTACAGGAAATTTGTATAATTTAAAGTTCCCTTTTCTGAGTAATCTGGGACCTGGGAGATTACAATAGAACAGAACGTTGCTGTCTATTCGTGTTTACCCAGCCACCTGTCGTCCCAAATTCTACAATTATGTGATGTAGTTTCATTAACTAAACACACAAATAATCAAATGTTTTGTCACACCACAATGTACTTGACAAAAGAATGCAGGAAAAGTTAATTTTGTTTATTAACCGAAAAAGCTGTGGAAATAAGCCAGTAAAGCATTTATGAACATATGAATTACATACAATAGTCTCTGGGATAATGTTCCTAAGTCTACTATGAACAATAGAACTCTCAGAAGAGCTAAGGTTGATTACACACAATAGTCTCTGGGATAATGTTCCTAAGTTACTATAGAAACTGGAACTCTCAGAAGATCCAATGTCAATTCATTCATTTAGCCACTGACCCTCCACACTGATTTTCCTACCATTGTCTCTGCACTACACAAAGTGTTGCTGGTGAATTTTCAAGTATTTAATTAATGAAACTTCCTAGTCTAACTGTCCCTACACCACTATAAACTCAGAGATGTTCATAACTACTCTCTATCTATTGTAGTCCTTGATTATTCCCACTTTGACAAGAGTTCACTGAGTGGAATCAAGTTATATCAATGATGAAATGCTGCAAAGATCTCTGCCATATTTCTAAGTAATCTGCAGTGAGGTTGGTACTTATCTACAGATAAGCAGGTCTTTGAGATATTATATAGAGTCATTGGGGAAATCTGCATCTGCAGATCCCAGTGGTCATAATCTGCATGATCTGTGTGGATATAATCTGCATGATCTTGAGAATGGAATATAGATCCTTTGATTATCTGCAGATCCCAGAAATCATAATCTGCATGATCTTGGTAATAAATTCTGCAAGCACCGTCATCTTCACCTGACTCATAAGTACATAAGACTCAGCTACAATGTTGTTAGACAGAAGTCTTCCTCTGAATCAGGCAGAGGGACATACAGATCATACGAACTCCTCATGAAACCACATCTGGCCTTCTTGACGGTCGATCTGCATGTCTCAAATTTTAGCGTCTTTCGTCCCAGGAGCCTCCGCGGCGACGCGATTCTCCTAAATTATCCAATGATTCAGGCAGGATTTGAACACCTGACCTGTCTATCATTGGGTGACATGGCTATTCTTAGTGCTGATGCCACATTCTTGAAATTCCATTGCTATCTGGGGCGAACGCTTTTGTGGAGAAACTGTGTTTTGCGGTAGTGGTGTGCAGATGTGAACTGAACTGAGTGCGCAATATGCGACAAGTGTAAAACAGCAGGATATTTGAAATAGCTAAAATCTATTAATTATCCCGAAAATAGTTCAAAACCATTTAAATTTTCCAAAAATGAAGATATTTAAATAGCTAAAATTTAAAAATATATGATACTAACGACTCATGTTGTAGTGTTGTTTTTGTGATATGTACAATAAAGTTAATATTTATGTTCATTTGACCTAGCTCCGCGGACCGCAACTTGACTCCCGGCGGTCCTCATGCGGCCCGCGGGCCTCGTGCTGGACTCAGATTATAATGACGTTAAATTGTATGCAGAAGGAAGATGGCTGACCTGTGCCAAAATGTTGAAAATAGTGTTTGATTTGCAGCAAGAAATACAATCATTCTTTGCAAGCAAGTCAAAAAGTATCCCAGAGTTTGAAGATAAAGAGTGGGTTTGCGAATTTGCATTTCTGGTCGATATAACTAGCCACCTAAATGACGTTAATACAAGTTAGTTAGTTAGTTAGTTAGTCGCGGTTCCAACTTCACGGCAACGGGTCGTCCCCATATTGCTCCGTTCCTGTGCCAGTGAATATCACACAAAATGCTCCTCACTGCCCTATGTGAACAATGGAATAGACAGAAGTGTCGGCAAGCCAACAGCCCACACAGGTACACTGTGCATAAAGCCGCCGCCAGAATGCAAACACAAAAGTCTTCCACAAAAAATACAGTTCATCGTTGATGGAAACGGCAGTCACCAGAAAGACTTCATTGACCCGGGTTTTATCCCACATGGCTTGGTCTCTTTCCGCAGGGCGACCCACCGAAAGCGCCGCACAAAGCACGAACTCCGTAGCTACAGCGCTGACTCCCAGGAGTCTCCCGAAAAAAGCACTCGTGAACCGAAAAGGCAAACTAGTCAATCCAGCAACAGCCGGCCGCCATCGTTCCGAACACGCAGTTCACGCTAAAAACAACCGCGGACCGATGCAAAAGCATTCCACACGAAATTCACAGCTCACAGTGTCGCGCCACGCACTCACTCAGTAGCAGGGCGACGGAACCATACAATAATACAAGTCTACAAGGAACGATCAATTAATTAATAGGATGTGTGATCATATTTCTGCATTTCAAATGAAACTTGGTCGTTGAGAATAACAGCTGAGGAAAAAAATTTACTCACTTTCCTACATTGACATTGCAACCAGACGTCACACAGTAGCCGGCGGATAAATACACTTCTTTGATATCTGACTTAAACCTCGAATTTGAAAACCGATTTCAGGATTAAAAAAAAAACATAATGTGCTTTTCTGTGCATTCCATTCGCTGTAGGCGTAAATTTATTACCAGGAAGATTACAAATGGAACATTGTGAAATGCGTTGTGAATTAAAGTTAAAGGAGAAATTCCATCAAGTGGTTTGGAAGAGTTCTATAAAACGATAAATATCCTGCCTTTTACAAACATGTTTGTCGATGGTTTCACTATTTGGAAACACATATGCTTGTGAACAGCTTTTTATTTGCATGAAGCACACCAAATCACAAGTGCAAAAACACGGATTACTGATGTTCATTTGGAAAACTGTTTGGGTGTATCGACAACATCAATCAGATCAATTTTGATGCACTTAGTTCTGCAAAATAAAAATAGTCAGATGTCTCACTTTTAAATAATTTTAAATTGTCTAATAAATATGTATGATTCTCAGTTATGTTTCATTTTCTTAAAATAAAAAAAAAAAAAAAAGAAGTCTTGTTTGTTTTTGTTTTACATTAAACCAGGCAACCGTTTGACAACGATCTCACATACTGGGAAGCAACGATGTGGTCGAAGCTGTAGCACGCTTGCTTGTTTACTTTAATTAACAACCAAAAAAATGTAGGTGCGTGGCCCGGCAGGAAATATTATTTCTGAAATTGGCCCGCCTGCTGAAAAGGTTGGCCACCCCTGCTCTAGAAGAAGCAGTTGAAGCGCAAACAGAAGATGTTTCCACATGATCAGCACGAGCTGAGTAATCCAAAAGAACTTTCAGAAATAATTCTAACACGATGAGTTACACAAATTGATCAGGCAGAATTGGCTCTAGAAGAAACAGTTGATAACAGTTGAGAAACAGAAACAGAAAATGACTCCAATTGATCAGTCCGTGCTGAAACGCTAACAGAACTAGCAGAAACATGTCTAACTCGACCAGTTACGCAATAGGTTCTGGAAGAAGCCTTCAGAGCACAAAAAGAAGATCATCATTATTTGAAACATAACTTGCAGAAATAAGACTAACACGATGAGTTACACAAACTGATCAGGCAGAATTAGCTCTAGAAGAAGGCACAAAAAGAAGATGCTTCCACGGAAACAGCAGGATGTGAAACTCCAACAGAAAAATTGGAACTCCACAGGATCAATACGAGCGGAAATTCTAACAGAACTATCAGAAACAAGCCTAAGCAATCAGTTACACAAATGTAGCCAACAGAATTGATTCTGAAAGAAGCAGTTAAAGCACATCAGAAGATGCTTCCCCGGATCATAACGAGCTCAAATTCCATACGATCTCACAGAAACAAGACTAACACGGTGACATTATGCAACCTGATTAGGCAGAATTGGCTCTGAAAGAAACAGTTAACGCACAAACAGAAGATGCTTCCACGGTATCAGGGCGAGCTTAAATTCCAAAAGAACTTGCAGAAACAAGCCTAACACGATGGGTTTCCACAAACTGATCAGGCAGTAGAAAAAAAAATTTAGGTACAAAGAGAAGATCCTTTCAATTGATCAGCCCGTGCTGAAACGCCAACAGAATTAGCCTAACATAATCAGTTACGCAAATAGAGATAACAGACTTGGCTCTGAAAGAAGGAGTTAAGGCACAAAAAGAATATGCTTCCGCGGAATCAGAACGATCTGAAATTCCTAAAGAACTTTCAGAAACAAGGTTAACATGATGAGGTTTCCGCCCACTGATTAGGCACAATTGGCTCTAGAAGAAGCTGTTCAGGTAGAAACAAAAGATCATTACACAGGATCAGCACGAGCTGACAACTCAACAGAACTAGCAGAAACATTTCTAACTAGACCAGTTACGCAACTGGATCATGCGGAAAAGGTTCTGGAAGGAGCTTTTAAGGCAAAAACAGAAGGTCAGCACGATGTCAAACAGAACTTGCAGAAATAAGACGAACACAATGAGTTACACAAAGTGATCAGGCAGAATTGGCTTTAGAAGAAACAGTTTAGGTCTTTTTTCTTAATGCGAAAAATTCGTGCTCCGTTGTCTGAATCTGTTTACAAAGGGGACAGGACGGGTTGGTGGCTTTCTCCCACTTGATCAAGTTAGCAGCTGATGGCAAAACATTGTAGAGGGATCCGTCGATGAAACTTAAACGCAGTGGCGCCATACGCCACATTTTATTCCAGGCTAGAGATCTCTGCATTATCTCGTCCCATGACATCCACTGCCTCTGCTGCGCTAGTTTGGCATCCACACGGACTCTCTCGTCATCCTCTTCCTTACGGATCTCCTTAACCACCATGTCTCTGCGTTCCTGAGTCATCGTCATAGACCACATGGGATCTCCGTCGTGGTACCCAAAGCCCATTCTGTCCGACTGGGTGTGCTTCATGACCTCCTTCAGCTGGAGTGCTGCCATGGCACCTTCGACCGGACAGACGACTTTCCACTTCCTTCCAGTTCTTAGGGCGAGAACTGAGGGACTGACCGTTTAATCTGGAGACTAGCTCAGCATTATCACGAGTCTGGCTTTTGACTTTGAATTCTTCCATGAGGGATCGGAACGGGAGGACGAGCTTATTCTGCTTGCAATATAGTGGGACAGTGAGGCATGTTGGTGTTCCAAGCGATTTTCTTATGTACTTGCTTATCTTCTCCTCCATAGTGCTCACTGTAGTCGTGCCTATATCATATATATATATATATCACAGGAGTTTCGGAATAAGCATGAATTAGAGGCACAGGATTTTGAATTTGCCTATCAGCCTGGTTTTATCGATGGTACGCGGGTCGTTCGAAAACACTTCTTGCAACTCTACCACCCCATTCATGTCCGTCAGGGGTGAATCGTACACACGACCGAGAGTCTTTACCGGTTCCTCTAATACCGTGGGAATCGCTTTTCCGGCAACCACGAATAACCTTTCCGCCGCTCTACTCTTCACGATCGACAGGCTTCTCGATTTGTTAGGCCTGAAATACCAGCGAATCAGATCGTCAAGTCTGAGGAGGATGCTGCGGGCATCACTTTCCTTCGGTGTAAGGATTGTCGTATCGTCCATGAAGGCCTTCAGAGGCGGAATATTCCGTTCCTCACTGAGTTTCTGACAATGTGCGTAGCCGGAAGCCGCGTGCAGGCTGACCTGCATGGCCATGACAAATAGTATCGGCGAAATCGTACATCCAATGACAATACCCACCATCAGGTCGATCCAGGTCGTAAACGTCTTGGTCGATAAACGGAGAGAGAAGCCCGAGAAGTACTGCATAAGCATTCCCGTAATGATCTCGGGCACGTGATAAGCCTTGAGTGCATACCACGACATCTGGTGTGGCACTGACCCATATGCGTTGGTCAGATCCAACCATATCACGTGGAGTTCTCATTCTACATCTCCGTTCTCTGGATAGCTTCTCAGGTCATAGAGCCGTGTTCAAGACACCCGGCAACACAAAGTATCCACCATTTCTGAACCGCCGTGTCTACGTACTTGTTATAGTCATTACCTCTGTTTTACTTGTGCTTATTTTAATGTTATATTCCCTACACGTTTGGTTTAGACTTTTCATGTGGTCTTGTGATTCCTCTTCTGATTTTGCTATTAGTGCTTGGTCGTCCGCAAACAGAAATTCTCTAATGGTGTAAATTGCAGATGGTTCTTCTTATGTGTTCTCCCGGTGTTCTTTTGGTCTCTGGTTGGATGGTTTCTTTACATGTGCTGTCTATATATTTTATGGACAAGAGAGGGGACAGGACACAACCTTGTCGTACTCCAGATCGTATGGCGAAGGGTTGACATTTTTCAAATTCTGGTTAACATATTTTCTTACTTCGGTCGACATCTTTCTTAATTTGGCCATCATGTTTATTAAATTAGCTCAAACAGTTTCTAACTTTGGTCGACATTTTTCTTACTTTGGTATACATTTTTTCTCACACTAGTTAATATTGTTCCTAATTTGGCCATACATTATCTTAACTTCTCTAGATTTTTCCCAATTTGCTAGATTATTTCTTATAATATTTTCAGAAATGTAGAAAGTATGAGCGGAAGTATGCCTGGGGGACGTCACATTAATAGCCTCAGTTATGTTGATGATGTTGTATTGATGACAGACAATTAGCAGGACCTGAAACCTATGGTAGATGCGCTTGTTGGATACGGCTAACAACTAGTGTTAGACTTAAAATTACAAACATACATAAATTATAGTCAACAGGAAGAAAGAAGTATCACAATGTAATATACAAGTAAATGAGAATATTCTTAAACAAGTGACTCGGTAAAACAATATCGGTACAGTCATAATATCTGATGGCAGATGCTGGAGATATTGGAACAAGAACCTTCATTGCGAATATAGCTTTTCGCAAGATGGAAAACATACTGACCAATAAAAAGCTGTTAAATGTCGTGAGAAAATGAGTGTTACATAGAACCTGCACCTTTGTATGAGTGTGAAGCGTGGACAATGAACAGATAAGTTGAAAAGAAGAAAGGGATGAGTTGGTTACACTGTACTTAATAAAAAGGCACAATAACAACAACCCATTGCAGAGATCAGTGATGGAGTTATACCTCTGCACAGCACAAAGCCTGGGCTGACTTGTATAGACCGTGTGTTGTCAATGCAGCATGATCCCTCTCTCGCCCTGTCTAGTTTACCCCAGAGGAAAGACAACACCAACAGACTCCTCTGTTAACCACTGTTTTAAAAACTCTACCTTCTAGACCAGTGGTTCTCAACCTTTTTTGGTCCGTGCCCCCCTTCACCATATTTTCAGAACGTCATTCCCCCCTTTCATAATTCCTCCCTATAAATTCCCCCCCCCCCCACCCGTCCCTACACAGTATATGTAAAAAAAGGAAGCTAAATTTAATAACACATACTAGAACAAGTCTAGACGTCTACATAAAACGTGATTTTCAGGTCTACATACGTTATAAAATGAATTTCAGAAGGCCGGGAAGTACAGAACTGTAAAGTATAGAGGGACAAACAATATCAAGCAATCTGTTCTTGTGTTAACGCGATCTTGAAATAATCTTAATTTTCCCATGGAAACCCTTAAATTCCCCCCTGGGGGTGGGGGGGGGGGGGTCATTCCCCACCAGTTGAGAACCACTGTTCTAGACAGTCTAATATTATGTACAGTAAGTTGCCAGCAAACATGTAACACAAAATTGTGAAATGAAAATAGAAGGGAAAATGCGTAACCAAGTGGATAATTTTAAATACCTAGGGGCATTAATAACATTAGCTGGAATGGGCACAACAGAGATTAAGAGCAAAATAGGGTAACCCAAATCTGTATTTCAGAAAATGATAGGTCACTATCATTGAATGTAAGAAAGAGATTAGTACCGAAGTAGTATTTAGAACCTGTTTTGCTGAATGGCAGTGAATCTTGGAGTATAAATGAACAAATTAGGAAGAATTTGGAAGCAAAAGAGATTTGGTTCCTGAGACGAAGGTTGGACTGCCAATGTAACTAATAGCGATTGTCTGAGAGAGGTTTAATGAAACTAGAGCATTATGCACAACAATAAGAAAGAGACAAACATCTTTCTTTGGTTATGTGATGAGAAGAAAGGTATTGGAGAACACCGTGACAACTGGAAAGGTCGAGAGAAAGAGAGGCGGAGACAGACCAAGCGATATGATAGTGGATGGCTCGAGACGGTGGTATGAAGGAATATCATAAGGCAAAGTTGATGCAGAACACAAAAGACCGAGATCTGTGGATAGTCATGAACGCCTACGCCAGTTGGCATGGCACTTGATGATAATCATGTACTCAATTACAACTAGAAGACGCTTTTTATTCAATACGTTGTATATAGCATATAAAGACCTGGAAAATACATAATCACAATGTCAATGTGTAAAGTAACACCAAACTTACTAGAATGAGAAAGATAGAGATGCTTGTGAGAGAATGAGAGAGCGGAGGAGCTCAGAGAGAGAGAGAGAGAGAGAGAGAGAGAGAGAGAGAGAGAGAGAGAGATAGTTAGAGAGATTGTGAAAGCAATAATAGAAAGAGAATCACGCAAAGAGAGAGGTGGAGAGAGTTAGAATGATAGACAGAGAGCGTGAAATAAAATTGTGGAGAGAGAGCTAGACGAGAGATAGAGAGACCTATGAGGTATAGAAGAGAGAGGTGGTATATAGTATGTTGGTGGTGTCACTTGACCCCACTACCACACACGAAATACAACAATTAACCCCGTAATTTCTGGGGAAATGCAAAGAATACCATGGACAGCCAGAAAAAAAACACACCTTTGAGCAAATCATACAAGAAACAAACAAAAATCGTAAACCGATTACAGAAATTAGCCGTAGACAGTCATAATTGTGTATATAATTTCCATTGTCTCCAATCTCACCCTTTGAAACCATTTCCAAAACACAGATAAGGTTGACACACAAATACCTACAGGTCAGCGTAGCCGAGAGGTTTATCGCTCTCGCGCTTAAACATCCAAGGTCTGACCAGAACACCAGTGGAGAGCCATGAACGCCTACGCAACCTGACAGAGCACATGATGTTGATAGTGTTAATAGACGTAGGACATTATTATGAGCAACTATAAGAAAAAACAATGTTCTTTTTTCACTAAATGAGAACAGTGGCACTGGACAATTTGAAAACAATTGGCTGGAATAAGGGTAAAAGAACAAGAAGAAGACAGAGAAGTAAATATCTGGATGGTTTATCCACTTGGTATCCAATAACAAAGAGCTGTACCACGACTCTGGTGACCGGCTACGTATATCGACTTGGCACATCACGATGATGATGATCTAATATAAAGATGCCCATAGTTGTATGTTCATTAGTTTATAAAGACAGAGAGAGAAGGAGTGAAATAAAAGAGAGGTAGATAGAAAGATTGATATAGAGAGAAGGGGAGAGAGAGAGAAAGAGAGAGAGATAAAGAGAGTGAGAGAGAGAGAGAGAGAGTGAGAGAGAGAGAGAGAGAGAGAGAGAGAGAGAGAGAGAGAGAGAGAGAGAGAGAGAGAGAGAGAGAGAGTGGCTATTGTGAAACGGTGAGCATAGGTGGCCATTGGAACACCAGACAGAAAAGAAATAGAAAACCAGCTATAAACTTTCGATGTGCCGGGCCGGGTCTCGGTTAGGTATATTACTTTGTTGATTTACGACTGTAAACATGGGACTATTGAGTTTTATGAGTCGTTTATAGTCGGTCAGGCGATGTAAACTTGTTTACAAAAGCTGGTTTATGGAAGTGTGAAGTGGTAAATTCTGATGGCGGAAATGTAAGAAATCTCAACATTCGTTTTTATTCTCAATTTGCAGTTACATTTAATGTTAAACGTCAAACCTGAAGGCGGACAGCGAAAAGTGTAGGTCCTCTTGCAGCAGCAATATCAGCATCAGCATCAGCAGCAGCAGCAACAGCAGCAGCAGTAGTAGTAGTAGTAGTAGTAGTAGTAGTAGTAGTAGTAATATTAGTCGTAATAATAGTCGTAGTAATAGCAAAAGGCTGCCAGGCAGTGTGCAAATGATTATTGGATCAAGTTATGTGAGTCCATTCAAATCGCAAGTGATAAGGGAGACATAAGAAGCATGTATGAAGGAATAAAGAAAGCCTGTGGTCCAGTGATCAAAAGAAGTGCACCATTGAAAACCTTGACTGGAGAAATCATCACTGACAAGAAACGGCAGATGGACAGATGGGTAGAGCACTATTTGGAGCTTTACTCAAGTGAGACCAAACTAGCGGATGATGCCCTCAACGCCATAGAGGCTCTACCAACTCTTGGCCACCTGGACACACTTCCCACCATAACAGAAGTTAAGTGTGCTATAAATGAACTTGCATCTGGCAAGGCTCCAGGTAAGGATGGGATTCCAATAGAGGTTATCAGGAGTGGGCAAGACACACTCACTATACAGATCCACCAGCTAATAGAGCTATGCTGGCGTGAAGAACAAGTCCCACAGGATTTCAAAGATTCAAGCATCATAACACTGTACAAGAACAAGGGCGATCGGAGCGACTGCAACAACTATAGGGGTATCTCACTTCTGTGTATTGTTGGAAAAGTATTTACCAGAATTGTTCTGCGCAGACTTCAAGTCCTAGGAGATCAAGTCTACCCCGAATCACAGTGTAGCTTTCGACAGAACCGGTCTACCACTGATATGATATTCTCATTGCGACAAATGCAAGAAAAATGCCGTGAACAGAATCAACCACTGTTTATTGCCTTCATCGACCTCACAAAGGCATTTGATTTGGTCAGTCGTGAGGGTCTGTTCAAGGCACTAAAGAAGATTGGCTGCCCACCAACTCTTCTGTCCATTGTGGAATCGTTCCACACAGGCATGAAGGGTATAATCAAGTTTGATGGTGCAACTTCTGAAGAATTTGAAATCAAGAGTGGAGTTAAGCAAGGTTGTGTACTAGCTCCCACCCTCTTTGGAATATACTTTTCACTTCTACTGAAATATGCATTTCGTGATCAGGATGGTGGTATATACATTCACTCACGCTCAGATGGCGGCCCCTACAATGCTCAGATATTGAAGGCTAACACCAAAATTAGGAGGGTACTGATCAGAGAGTTGCTTTTTGCAGATGATGCTGCAGTTACGACCCACTCTGAGGAAGAATTGCAATGTCTACTATCTGCATTCTCCAATGCTTGTTCTGAATTTGGTTTAACAATTAGCAAAAAGAAGACACAGATTATGTCACAAGGTGCACATGGGGTACCATCAATCTTTATTGACGACGCCGAACTAGAGATAGTAGACCATTTTACATATCTAGGATCAGTGGTAAATAGCAAATTATCCCTAGATCAGGAAATCAACATCCGGATTGGTAAGGCAGCAACAACAATGAACAGGTTAAGAAAAAGAGTCTGGGAGAACAGGAAGCTTACTGCCAAAACAAAAGTCCTTGTCTATCAAGCCTGTGTCCTTAGTACTCTTCTCTATGGCAGTGAAACCTGGACAACTTACTCACACCAAGAGAACAATTTAAACAGCTTTCATATGCGGTGTCTGCGAAGAATTCTTGGTATTAAGTGGCAAGACAAAATCACAAATACTGAAGTATTGGAAAGATCAGGTTGTGTGACAGTTTATGTCCCATGCTCCGTCTTCGTAGACTTAGATGGATAGGACATCTTAGGAGGATGGATGATGGTAGAATACCAAAGGATATCTTTTTTGGTGAATTACAGATGGGTAAGAGATCTCAGGGTCGGCCTCTACTACGATACAAAGATGTGTGTAAGCGGGACATGATTGATACAGGCATTGATAATGCACATTGGGAGCAAGTCGCCGCTGAACGTGTTGCATGGAGGGCAAATATCAGATAAAGTCAAAGGAGAAAATTATTGCAGAAAAGTCACACACCAAGCGTTTGAGACGTAAGATGGTGCATGATGGTGGAAATGACCACGTGTTGAGATGCACCCACTGTGAACGGACATTTACAGCGCAAATTGGCCTTATCAGTCACACTCGCTACCGCCATAGTTAAAAGTTATGCCTTTTTAAAGCACAAACTATCGTCTGTCAAGACGGCAAGATGCCAATGTGTAATGTAATAGTAATATTAGTAGTAGTTGTTGTTGTCGTCGTGGTAGTAGTAGTTGGTGTAGTAGTTATAGCAGCACTAGTAGCATTTGTTATTGTTAATATAGTAGTAGAGTAGTAGCGGTAGTAGGTAGTACTAGTAGTTGTTGTTGGAAGTAAGTAGTAGTAGTAGTAGTAGTAGTAGTAGTAGAAGTAGTAGTAGTAGTAGTAGTAGTAGTAGTAGTAGTCGTAGTAGTAGTAGTAGTAGTAGTAGTAGTAGTAGTAGTAGTAGTAGTAGTAGTAGTAGTAGTAGTAGTAGTAGTAGTAGCAGTAGTAGTAGTAGTCCATCCATATGGATATAGACAAAAGAGAGACGGAAGATTGTCTTGCAGTTAAACCTCCGTTGTGCTGATGGTTATGGATTCACTCTTCTCGGATGTTACTCGGCGGTCATCTTGGTCAAACTATAATTAGGTTTCCTGGGACCGGAAACCGTCAGGAGGACTGGAAATAGTATATAATTACCGACCGCGATTCAAACCTGTCACCTCCAAATAACGACGGCGCCTCGCTGCAGGAACAAGTGTACTTCGACTCATCAATAACTAGACATTGGGTACCCCTCATGACCATACCAGGGAGAGATATTTTGTTGGACAGAGAGGAAGATGAAGAAGAAGAAGAAGGGGAGGAAATCAGTCAACCCCACTCCCCACTACTGAACCAGCCGACTGAGAGACTCCCACAAGGGACATAGACCCTTTACTTCCCACTTCAAGCCATTCCGCCCAAATCTAGCCTGTCCACACACCTTATCCATCACAGAGCCATCCCGCTAGCCATTCCGCTTTTACCCATTATACCATGCGACTGAGAGACCCGCACACGGATACAGACACTTTACTTCCAACTTCAAACCATTCCTCCCGTATCTAATCACTTCGCCACCTCACCCATCATGGATCCATTCCGTTAGCAATTCCACCCAAATCGACCATCACAGAGCCACCCCAATCACGCCGCTAGCCACTTTACCACTCCGTCTCTTAAAAGGAACGGTCGTATGTATCTCGATATTCCGCCCACCTCACCCATCACGGATCCACCTCGATTGCTTTTCCACTGTTTTTCACTAGATCGCATGACCGAGAGACCCACACAAGGGTATAGACCCTTTACTACCCACTTCCAGGCATTCCGCCCGTATCTACCCATTTCACCCGATTCACTCATAACGGTTCCATCCCGCTGGCCATCCCACCTAACATGGCAACTACGGTTCCAACCTATTGTATATATGGTCATTGATTCAATGGGCAAGACGGCGTTTACCTGCAAAGCGTTGTGGACGGTAAAGAGCACGGCAAGGCACGTAGAGCGCCCTGGTCATCCACTGCACCTGTATTCGTCTCCAGTCGTCTTGACTTATCTTGCCACTGGATTCAGATGGACTCAGGCGAGAGAGTGAGGTCGACGAATTGCGCAACTCTTTCTCACTTTAATCCAATTCATCTTCATTCATTTCATTCATTCTTCAGTCATTCTTCATGCAACGTCATATACAACCTTCAAGCCCTGTGGCGATGGGCGAGCGGCGAAGCGACAGGCGTGGGTACGCTGGCAGCCGTAGTCGCAGACCTGCACACAGGCGGCTCAGGCCATATGGTCGTCTTCTACTGACCGGAGCAGCCCCCTGAGCAACTGAGCAGCCCTCTATAGGAACACACTGCTCACCTCCATAGCATGAGGAATGGGCTAGAAAAGGTGCCCTAAACATTGTCTGCTTCATCACTACCTAACCAGCTAGCCGCGGTTGGTGGGTACCCTATACTGCGGTCGACATACAAACAAAGAAAAAACAGGTAAAGCCAAAAGAGCAAACCATATTCCCTTAACAATCGGAACTTGTAATGTACGCACCCTACTTGATAGAGACGGCGCGTCGGGTCCAGAGAGACGAACAGCACTGATTGGGAGAGAGCTGGGCAGGTACAACATCGACATTGCAGCCTTGAGCGAAACACGACTTGCAGAAGAAGACCAAATCTGTGAAGTAGGTGCCAATCAGGTGTGGGATTTGCCATTATGTAGGCCCTGGTTGGCAAACTAGCTGGATTTCCAAAGGCTATAAACGACAGGCTTATGACCATTAAGTTGCCCCTGCTGAATGGAAGGAAGCATGCAACCATTGTGAGTGTCTACGCACCAACTATGACCAATGAAGATGATGTCAAGAACAAGTTCTATGAGGACCTGCACAATGTATTCACATCTGTTCCCAAAGGAGACAAACTTACACTCCTTGGGAATTTCAATGCCAGAGTAGGCACGGACACCACATCTTGGAGTGGCATTATTGGAAAAAACGAAGTGGGAAATTGTAACGGCAATGGACCCCTCTCCTTCAAGACATGTGCCGAACACGATCTCCTCATTACCAACACAATTTTCCGTCTTCCCATGAGACATAGGACATCGTGGATGCACCGTCGCTCGAAACACTGGCACCTCATTGACTATGTCATCGTCAGGAGGAGTGACAGACAAGACGTTCGGGTGACAAAATCCATGTGTGGTGCCGAATGTTGGACAGACCATCGTCTCGAAAATAAACATTCACATCAGGCCACCACGGCGTCCTTAAGGAGTAAAAATGCAAAAAAAGCTAAATGTCACCCGCCTAAACAGTAAGAAAATGCAGCAGTCGTTTGAAAATATGCTGGAAGACCGCCTCAAACCCAATGCTGCAGCTAAACAGGATACAGAAAAAGAAAGAAGAGCCCCAAACGACATAATTTACAACACTGCTATGGACATCCTGGGCCCAGCCCCCCGAAAGCATAAAGACGGGTTTGATGAAAATTCCGAAGACATCAACTAATTGCTGGCCGAGAAACATCTTCTCCTCAAGGCACATTTGAATGACCCAAAGTCAACATAATAAAAAGATGCCTTCAAAACATTCAGAGAGTAGTGCAGCAGAAACTTCGGCACATGCGGGACTCCTGGCTGAGCAGCAAAGCTGATGAAATTCAGGGCTTTGCTGACAGACATGATATGAAAAACTTCTACGACTCACTAAATCAGTGTTTCCCAACGTGGGGCCCACGCCCCACAGGGGGGCAATTCGATTGTTAAGGGGGCAATTCGAAAAATGGAAGAAATCGGCTGGATATAACAAAACGGGGAGACTTGAGACCGAAGTTAACTAATTTGGAACCTGACATAAAATCTCTTTGCAGCAAGCATTAAGCGCAAGGATCTCTCCTTCTTCAGCATTCCGAGCCACTGAGGTTCTTTGTTGCAGATACAAGCCGTCTCCATTCGTCTCTCTGGTTGACCTTCTCATGCCAGTCGTTGATTCCAAGTGCTTGTAGGTCTGTATGTAAATGATCTCTCCACCCACCGTCTTCTTGGTCTACCTCGGGTTCTACGGTCATTTATTTCTTGAGGATAAGCGAGTTTTGTTTCCCTATTACTTCCATTCTTTCTATGTGCCCCAGATATTGCAGTCTATTAGCCTTCATGATACCAATGATTAGCGGGGACTTAATCAGATCATAAATGTCTTTGTTGCTTCTTCTTTTCCACTCTTCACTCTGTTTATCCCTAATGGGCCCAAAGATGAGTCTTAAGATTTTGTTCTCAAAGATTTGATTGATTGATTGATTGATCTAGGAACCGACATCACAGCATTCGGGACATTCCCATAAGCGCTCCGTCCCCATCCTCAGCAACCAGCGAAGAGTTCCAACACTAATAGTTCCAGTAGCAATCTGATTATATGTCCGTCTCGCCTTTCCTCTGAGCGTCGAGCGTCGGCCAGATTTGTAATAAGGCTTCGTCTCCTTTAGTTGTACTCCCGGTTTCAGAGCCATACAGCACAACTGGTCTGATCAGTGTTTTGTATATTGTGATCTTGGTGTTGCGAGATAGCGCATTTGATTATAGCAGATGTTGTAGTGCATAGTATATCTTATTTCCAGAGTTGATTCTAGTTTGTATTTCTTCCCTTATTATGTTGGAGCAGTTGAAGATTGTACCCAGGTATTTGTACGTTTCCGTTCTTTTAATGGTTATATTATCTATTTGTATGTGGCCAGAGTTTTTAGCCGTTCCTTCTCTTGAAATTACCATATATTATGTTTTATCTTGGTTGATAACCAGCCTCATTTGTTGAGCTTTTTCCTTTAGGTGAGTCAATATTTCCAATGTCTTTTGTTCATTTTCCCCTATAATATCTATATCATCTGAATAACCAAGCAGTCTGGGTGTTCCTCCAATAGCACATTCCTCCTTTACCTTCCTTACAACTTTCTCTACAGCCAGATTGAAAAGGAGCGGCGACAGTGCATCACCCTGTTTCAAGCCAGATGTTATTTGCAAAGGGTCTGATTTCCTGCCTTTATATGTTACTATATTATAAGTATCTTCCATGCATAGTCTGGTCATGTTGATTAACTTCCTTGGTATTCCAAATTCCTGCATAGCATTCCGTAGACTATTCCTATGGACACTATCATAAGCCTTTTTAAAATCCCAAAAAATGTTATGGAGATCTCTTTTATATTCCCAATTTTTCTCGGCTATTTGTCGTAAGATAAATATCTGATCTATTGTTGATCTGTTTTGACTGAAACCCGCCTGGTAGTCACCTAATATGTCTTCTGAATATGATTTTAGTCTATTTAGTAATACCGCGGATAGTATCTTATAGCTTATGGACAGGAGTGATATTTCTCCATAATTTTCACATTGGAACTTGTCTCCTTTCTTAAAGATAGGTATCAATAATAACTCTTTCCAGTCATGGGGTAATTCTTCTGTCCTCCAGATTATTATTATTAGTTCGTATAGCGTTAGATGTAATGCGTGGCCGCCTGCCTTTATAAATTGAGAAGCAATTCCATCAGTCCCAGTTGCCTTATTGTTTTTAAGTCGTGTTATTAAATATAGGATTTCTTCAAATACAGGTTCTTCAATTTGTGGTTCACACGTTAGAACTTCTTCCTGTGGGAAGATGTTACTTGGAACTTCACAATTTAGTAATTCAACAAAGTATTCTTTCCATGTGTTACACATTTCCTCATTGGTATTTATCATATTCCTATTTTTGTCTTTCAAACCATATATGTTGTGTTCGTGCCCTCGTTTCATTGACTTCAGTTCTTTAAAACAACTTTCTGGATTCGTTTTTCTGGTGATTAGTTTCCATATCTTTGATTATATTGCTCATATATTCTCGCTTCTGCTGCCGAACTATTTTTGTAGCCTCTTTACATTCAGTTCTATATTGCTCTTCATTTTGGATGTTATTGATGTCATTTAACCATAACTGTCTGGCACTCTTTTTCCTAATGACTGCTTCTTCACATTTTTGATTGAACCTTCTGTTCTTTCTATGCGTGGTTAACACACCGAGACATTCCTATGCGATGATGTGAATTCTATTCTTGATGTTCAACCAAGTTTGGTCAACGCTTTCCTCCAACGGCTTTTGTAGAGTTTCAAGTTTACATTTCATCTGCAAATTTCTCTTTGACTGTAATTTCTTGTAGTTTTTCTCTATTATATGTTGGGTGGGACCTCTGTGGTTTAGTATAGAAAGCTCTTTGAAGTTTTATTTTAAATTTTGCCCCAACGAGGAAGTGGTAGACAAGGATCTCACTAAATTTGAATAATAAATAATTACTAATAATTAAAATAATATAGAAAAATCTTTCATTAAAATTATTTTGTACTTGAATTTCAGTTCTCCGTTATATTTTTGGAAAATTTACTTACTGTGTTTGCACAATAATTTCCTAGTGATTTCTTCCTAAAACATATCATTCAAGTTTCTTTAGTGAACATTTCAATTTTTGAATATTTAAAAAAAAGTTGGGGGGGGGGGGGGCATAAGAATTTTAGAAAGGCTTAGGTGGGGCATAGTACAAAAAAGGTTGGGAAACACTGCACTAAATGATCCTACATCACCAGGCATAGTTCCCCTAATCAGTGCAGATGAGGGAACATTGGTCACCGATAAGAAAGAAATCCTTCAACGCTGGGCAGAGCATTTCAGCAACATCTTAAATGCAACTTCCTTCTTCGATGATGAAACCATCAACTGCCGTCCTCAAGTTCCCACCAATGAGACACTTGATGACCTGCCAACCATAGTGGAAGTAAACAAACCATCCAGCAACTCTCCAGCGGCAAGGCACCTGGTCCTGACTCCATCCCAGCAGAGATATACAAGGCAGGTGGGCCGGTCCTAACAGAGCAGCTTCACCAAGTCTTTACAAACATATGGGTGAACGAGACCATGCCACAAGATTTCAAGGACGCGTCAATAGTCCACCTCTACAAACGTAAAGGAAACCGCCAATCCTGTGACAACCACCGAGGCATCTCCTTGCTTTCAATTGCAGGGAAGATACTCGCCAGAATTCTTCTCAATCGCCTCACAACCCATCTCGATCAAGGTCTTCTTCCTGAGAGTCAATGTGGCTTCAGAAAAGAACGTGGAACTGTTGACATGATTTTCGCTGCAAGGCAGCTGCAAGAGAAATGTCAGGAACAGAACTGCGAAATGTTCTCCACTTTCATTGACCTTACCAAGGCTTTTGATACAGTCAGCAGAGAAGGACTGTGGAAGATTATGGCAAAATATGGTTGTCCACAAAAGTTTGTCCAAATAGTGCGGCTATTTCATGATAACATGCAGGCAAGAATACAGGAAAATGGTTAACTGTCTGAACCCTTTCCTGTCACCAATGGAGTGAAGCAAGGATGTGTCCTGGCACCAACACTGTTCAGCCTCATGTTTTCAGCCATGTTGATGAATGCCTTCGGGAACGACGACATTGGAGTAGACATCAACTACCGCATGGATGGAAAATTATTCAATCTCAGAAGGCTGAAAGCAAAAACAAAAATTAACATATATAACTCTATACGCCAACTCAGAGGCGGACATGCAACATAATGTTTCAGCTTTCTCACATGCCTGTGCCAACTTTGGGCTCAATATCAACTTGAAGAAGACTGTAGTTATGTACCAGCCAGCTCCAGGGAATAATCACACTGTTTCGAATATCAAAGTGAATGGTCATAGACTAAGTGTTGTGGACAAATTCACCTACCTTGGCAGCACTGTGTCACAAGCTGCAACAATTGATGACGAAGTGAATGCAAGAATCTCTAAGGCCAGCGCGGCCTTTGGCAGACTTACAAGAATGTATGGGACAAAAATAGAATAAGCCTGCAAAAAAAGCTGAAAGTCTACAAAGCAGTTGTATTATCCACACTGCTATATGCTTGTGAAACCAGGACTGTTTATCAGCGACACGCTAGGAAATTAAACCACTTCCACACAGTCTGCCTTAGAAAGCTACTGAAGATTAAATGGCAAGACAAGATCCCAGACACCGAAGTCCTAGAAAGTGCTTCCATGTCCAATATCCACACTCTACTAATGAAGAATCAGACTCGCTGGGCTGGTCACTTAACTCGCATGCCAGATCACAGGCTCCCTAAACGAATTTTTTACGGCGAGTTGCGTTGTGGTAAACGCCCCCAAGGCGGTCAGAGGAAACGCTTTAAAGACACTCTGAAAATCTCACTGAATGGTTTTGGAATTCATCATGACACCTGGGAGACTGCAGC
>OY992897.1:50756425-50793925 GCA_963921405.1 Cepaea hortensis
ACGAAAGCCACACGGTTGGCCACAATTAGTAAGTAAATGCTTATGCGTGCCACATTGATTTATTTGCGAGTGGATTTGGGATCGCACAGTGTTTAATGATCGTAGATTTACTACTTGTTGCTGGTTATGGCTACTACCCGCATCCTTGAAGCCCCCGCCACTCTTTTTTTTTTTTTTTTTGGCTCTCTCTTCTTTCTCCATTGATCACACTTGGTTCTGTCTTTCTCCAAAATCCCGAGTTCTCTTCTTGTCTCCCCGTGCCTTCCTTCCCTCGCTTTTAAATATACTTGTGATGGAATGTTATTTAGGCGATCTGACCATTTTAGAAGGTGCAATGCATTCTGGAATCTGTTATTTTTCTGACAATATTGACAGGAAGATGACCAGTAATCAACTTGTGGCTGCATTTCGAACATACTTATATGTATTGTTGCTGGTCAAGTGTGATAAACGGTTTGACCTCCTGTACCCAATTTTAGGTTTTGTTATTAATGCTTCGATGGTCTCCGTGGCGTTAGTGTTATGGACACGATTCGTAATGCCGCTTACCCGCGTTTGAAACACAGCGGCGGTCGATTTGGCAGCAGACCGTGTCGCGCTGGTTTTAACAGTTTGGTATGGGAGCCGGTCGTTCAGAAAGCAATGGCAAACTATTGAACGTAAACTTGCCAAGACATCAACAATGACAGTAAAATGTTGGTGTTGACTGCAAAGTCCTGTAAGTGATATGCAACTTAAAAAAAAAAATTAATGCTTCGATCTGATCCCAGAGTACATGCTGGCCTAGTAACGTCAATTATCTGTACGAGGTCCCCTCTTTTACACATGGAACAATTTGTTAGCATTACAACGAAATTCACATCATCAGCGACGTGTGTAGAAAAAAACATAAACAAAAAACAACCCTATGTTATTACCTTTTATTTCTTTTCCATTCACTCATGCTATAATCTTTTTTGTTTTAAAATTTATTCTGAATCATTATTTGGAAAAGACATATCAAAACATTTCCGTGTAGACTTATTACTGTAAAGTGTAAACAAGTCAGCGGGGTAGTGGTATCCCATATCAAAGAAGAAGTAAGGTGCCTCCTTCCCTCCGCTAGCCTAGGGGACAGCCTTGGGCAAAGGGGAGTACCCGTTTAGCCATCAGGGTTACGTGGATGAGGTTGAAGAGCAGCCGGCAGATGGTTGTAGGTTATGGTCTCCAGCCTCAGGACGGTAGGCAGAGGATCCCTATTTTTTTGGGCTACAATCATTCACCAGTATGGTCACTGCTAAGAAGGAAAGCAATGACTACCTTCTTTACAGATACCAAGGAAATTATGTTTTGCGATGGAGAAAGCAGTGAAGATAGTGTAGAAGAATTGTATAACGACATGGAGAATGCTTTGAAGAATTGTAGAAATTCAGAAATAAACATCATAATGGGTGACTTCAATGCGAAAGTAGGAAATTAGGGTGATGGCTGCACTGTAAGTAAACATGGTTTGAGAGGACGAAACGAGAGAGGATTCAGACTTATAGAATGAGGAGAATAACATGAAATGGTTGTCGGAAACACATGGTTCAAGCACCATCACAGAAGATTATGGATATAGAAAAGTCCTAACAGCAGGATTAGAAACCAGATCGTTTATATCCTGATTAACAGAAGGTTTTGAACCGCGTTAACAGTCGCTAAAACAGTTCAAAATACAGACTGTTATGGTGATCACAGATTGATTATAGGCACATTGAAGGCAAAGTTAAAGAAAGTCAAGTATACACCAGTAACCACTAAATGTGATCTGTGTGCATTAAAAAATGACAAGGAAATACAAGACAATTTTAATATAGAAGTAAAGAGCCGATCTGATGTGTTGTCTGATCTACAGATCTCATTTCAAGATGTGGATGGTCCATGGGAAATGCTGAAGAATTCAGTCTATTTGGCTGCAGAAACAACTATCATAATTTTAAAGAAAGTAGGTCGTAATAAATGGATGACTGAAAATTGTTTAAGACTAATGGAAACAAGAAGACAACTAAAACATTCCTGACAAATATGAAGAGATTCACAAGAAAGTCAAAAAATTATGTAAAGAAGCAAAAGAAGCATGGTTTGAAAATAATTGCATAGAAATTCAAAAACAACACAAGAGTAAAAATACTAAATTAATTCACAAAAGAATTCATGAGCTTACTAATAAAAGAACAACTACATCAACAGGCTGCCTGAAAACAAAAGATTGAAAAAATCATAATAGAAAAACACGAGATGTTACATACATGGTCAGATTATGTGAAAAAATCTGTATGATGATACACGTGAAGAACATTATTATATTCGGAGTAATAATGAAGGACCATCAATTCTGAATACAGGAGTTCAGAATGCTCCTAACCACATGAAATCTGGCAAGACCCCTGGTCCAGACAACATCTCAACGGAAATAATCACCGCCCTAGAAGAATATGGAATAGATCAAGTCACCAGACTGCTGAACACAATATATGATACTGGAGATATACCTCCTGAATTATGTAATTCTATATTTATTGCAATCCAGAAGAAATCAGTAGCCCTGGAATGTGATCAATATCGAACAATTAGTATAATGAGTCACATCACAAAGATTTTGCTAAGAATTATTATGCAAATAGTTAGGAAGAAAATACGACCAGTAATAGAAGACGAACAATGTGGGTTTGCAGAAAGCAAGTGTACAATAAATGCTGTGTATATGCTGATGACATTAATTGAACGTTCTATAGAAGTAAACAAAGACTTACATCTTTGCTTTATTGACTACTTGACGACCCGGCCCGGCTTCGCCCAGTCCCTGGCGAAGAGCGTCTCATTTAATTTATATAAGTAGTCATATAAGCTCCCGTTCCCGCTCCCGTTCCTGGAAATATGGCGAACAGATTGGAAGAGAACAATCTTCTTTCCAATAACTTAAAAGGGCAACCTTAAACTACTGAACGTAAACTTACCAAGATATCACGAAAACCCAATAAATGCTGGGATTACTGCGGCGTAAGTCAAAGGATATTCAACTAACTTTCTCGCCAAAAAAAATTTACTTTATTCGGTATAGATGTCGAAGAGAAATAAAAAGATTTAGAAAATTTTCACGTAACTAAAATAGATGTATTATTTTTATGCAAACTTTGAAGATGGCGTAAAGTTTTTATCACGTTGTTTATAACTCATGTGACTGTAGATAACTACTTTAAATATTTTATAAAACTTAAGAAAAATACAATAATTATTTAAATTACATAATATAGCAATTCTACTAAAAGTAATGTCCCTTGATATAACTTTTGTTTCTTAAGTTAAGTCCCCTTGCAATATGTTAATTAATGTTAATTTATTACGTAAAGATCTGTTTTTAAACTAAATAATTATGTCAGCTGGCTTCGACGGAATGAAAAGAGCATCTTCACAAAATTTCATCTCAATCGGATGGACCGTTCGGGAACGCATAAAGGACAAACAAACAAACAAACAAGCATTCTCTTATATATATATATATATATATATATATATATATATATATATATATATATATATATATATATATATATATATATATATATATATATATATATATGTTTTATAAACATGATGCCCTCTCTCCTGTCATACATGTGGAACGAAATTCGAGGGATAACAATTGGCCTAACTCTAGTTAAGGGAAGTGATTATTACTTTATATGCTTCTTAGCTCTCACACTCCCCAATCTTTATAAAGTGTCCTATTTAATAAATATATGTTTATTTATTTTTAAAAATTTATATTTTGGGTGGTAATCTTAGCTGTCTCATTCTTATGTTAAAAATGTTTTGCGCCTTCTGTTGCCATTAGTATTCTTGATAACACAAAAATAAAAAGTCAACATAATCATGCACAATATCATATAGGAATACTGACAAGCTAATTAATCACCCAAATTGTTTATATTTGGACACATGATGATATGGGGATAAACTAAACATACTGTCCAGGTTTCAAACACCATCATCAAACTTCACTGCTGAACATCAGTTGCTAATTGAATGGTACTACCCCTCTAATTAGTCTGTGCTGCATGCACAATTGTGATGAAGAAACTAATTATTTCTCGACAACATCCTCTCATTTCCTATAACAGCCGAGTAACCTAAAAGTTGAAAGGAAGTTATTATGAACTCAAACATATCAACAATATTCCGCGACTAGAGCCACCAATTTGTGAGATATTTGTATAGAATATATGAATGTTATGCCTAGGGGTATAGAGTGCCTGAATTAAAGATTTAAGATACGTTTTTCGAGTCCTCTTCCTTGTTGTATTCTCTAGGAAACTAGACTTAGGGCTCTATTTCTCATAAGGATAGGTCCTGGCAGAAGTAGATACCAGTCCAATTCACGATAATAAGACTAATCACCTGGAGAAGATATTGAGAGTCAGGTCAGTTGCCATAGCCTTCAAGGGAATAAGATCCTCTATCTGAATTAGTAGGCCACGTACGTTCGACCTCCCCACATAAACTCTCACGGTTTTTAAATAAACAAATGACAGATCTCACTACACCAACATCACTTTGTAACAACCTTCACAAAACAGTAAGGACAACTACTGGTTCTAACTATATCTTTAATGTAGATGTAACAGTGAGTTATGGGAATTCCAAAATCTCTGCCTTCCTAAAAATCAACAAAACATGATAACAAAATAAACCATCCTCAGTGTAGCACACCTTGTGCACACACAGATCCCACAACCAATTTCCCACATAAACATCAACACCAATATCTGGAATGGTTTTGCATCAAACATATTTCATGTACACAACTAAATCATTTCTAACTACGAAAAGTAGTCAATTCACTTGGTACATGGTTGTGGCTTAAATCGTTCTCCTAACAAAATCCATTTGATCGGAAAATCCTGTAACTCAAGAACGAGGTACTGTCACCCCACACACAGAGCTTGATAATCCACTGAACCTAAGTTCCATTATACAAACATAATATATCGTTACTACCCTGTCTCTGTTGTAAAGCTTCCCATAGATGATGAAGTGATGGGTTCATCCCATCCGTGATGCATCTTACGCATAAATCTATCATTGTCTAATAGTTCCTCTGGCTGAATATATATATATATATATATATATATATATATATATATATATATATATATATATATATATATATATATAAATATATATATATATATATATATATATATATATATATATATATATATATATATATATATATATATATATATATATATGAAATGGGGATTATGGACTGTCGTGTGTAATTCAATTGCGTGTGGAACATAGCAGATAGACGTAGGCACTGTCTAAGATTTGTTCCTGCTATATATAGATATACATGATGATGATGATGTCGGCATGTTTACTCTGGGCCACCTTCACTTGTAGATATTTTGAGATTAACGTGAATCTGCAGTAAAATGGTAAGTCTACCCAGTGGCTGTTTAGCTCTCATGCTTATCAGCTCGTGAAGCCAGGACTATGTAAAGGGCGTTCTGTAATTGCTGGTTGAAGTTATTCTAGCGGCAAAATCCAATTAATGTGAGGTTCTCACTCTTCGGCGTCTGCAAAGGTAGGATCCAAACATGTCTTGTACGACGTGGATACAATTTAGGAGTGCCGTCCTTGTTCCAGATATAGGCTGGACTTCATAACCGCATACATGAATTTGAGAGGCCCCAATCCGAAAGCTTCTGCAGACTAAAGAAGTGGTAATTCATCCACTAGACTGTACTAAGCTCTTGTCTTAAGCTGTACAGCACACGAATTCTCTTCCAGGGGCCTTTTTAGTGGTAGATCAAACAACCACCGCCGTTACCACATCCGTTGTTTTAGTTTGCTTGAACAATGCTGGACTTCAGGACATGCAGGGGGATAACCGAGATTTGACTTCCCAGCTGTCGTGGGAAATTATAAGATGAGTCGCTTCCCTTTTTCAGATGCTAATAGTGACTACGTCCCCAGTATAAAGTATGGTCTTGCTCCCTAGGTTTACAATATTGTATAGGCCAAGTATCCCCTCGCAACTGTCCTTCAGGGCTTTTAGATGGAAAAATAAAACAAACGATATACATTTGACAGCAGATCATTTGTCATTGTAACAAACATACAGAGAGAATAATGTAAAAAAATACAGGAATGGGGAAGGGGTGGCCTTCCCCCACCTTTACCTCTCTGATAATTACGCTGTCTTTAACCCCAATTGGCGAGGGGGAGAGGGGATCTAGTTATTGTCTGTAACCTAGCCGTACGTTGGTCTGGGATTTCGTGACTATTCGATCTAACTGACGTTACCAAATGTCACGATAAGACACTACGACCAAGACAATCATAAACCCCACAAAATATATAATCACTCTCACATCCCATAGGGGACCACCCACACTATGAGAGGATAAATATTCTACCCATCTAGAATATTACAGGGCTCATCCGCTGGATACCGTTCTACCATCTACCATTCTCCCCAACCCTTGAGAAGGAGGGTGCCCAACCCAAGTTCAAATACTCCTCTTCTTGTAACATCGAACACTGCACGATTTACTGAACATAAAATCATGGTCACTTAGACATCCCCACACATGGGCGTTGCTAACATGACATGCCGATGTGACAAGTTCTCTGAAAATATATGGTATCCACTTCTCGTCCCGTATGAGATTATACTCATAGAAAACATCACACCAATTTCCCCTGCCTATTCTTTAAACAGGTTACTTAAAATTCACACACTTTGTAAAAATACATTAGGTCTGAATTAAACAAATGCACCCTTAAGTACACAAGCGTTCACTAAATGTCTAGCAAAGACTGTTCTCTAATCTTAGAGCATCTTGGTTCAAAGATTAAGTTAGAGTGAACAGATATTCTGCCTTCAAAATGCAGATGATAGTGGGGTAGGTTTTCCCCAAAGATATTAGCATCATAGCAGGATAACAAGGTAAGCATAGGAACCAGTAGGAGTGGTAGAGACATTATTTCTGCAGAAACGAAAGTCAGGCTATCTTTTCAAGAAGTAACTTTGTAGTTATCAACTTCACCCAAAATTACATAAATAGATGTAGTCTATTTATCATATAACATAGGTATTACATTCAAAAAACCATATGATCTTACCATAGCACCAGAAGGCACAGTTAGGTAACAAATCACTCCCTAACAAAACTACATGTTGACGAGGTCGATGTTCAAACTCAAGTGACAAGTCTTCGCCTAGCCCCGGGTAATATCCCGCTAACTTAGGTCTATTTTGAGCTACGGCGATTCATTTCCCTTTGTTCGAGGCGGTACGACATTCCTCTCCTTATAGGGGAAGGGTAAATAAAACCGCGTGAAACTGCATTTCTTAGAAACGATGTCTGCAACGATGCATGCAATCTGTCTGCAAACTGTTCGAGAATGTCAGCCATGTCACACACACACACACACACACACACACACACACACACACACACACACACACACACACACGCACGCACACACACACACACACACTCACTCACTCACTCACTCACTCACTCACTCACTCACTCACTCACTCACTCACTCACACACACACACACACACACACACACACACACACACTTTCGATAAAGTAAGACATGTCAACATGATGGAGATGCTTGCTGATCTGCAAATTGATGGGAAAGACCTTAGACTCATACAAAAACATATATTGGAAACAACAAGCTCCCTTAAAGTTGATAATGGAGTAGGTCAATATCAGCATATTAAGAGGGGTGTGAGACAGGGATGTGTAATGTCTCCAGATCGTTTTTCCCTGTACAGAAATGTTGACGACATGAAAGGAATTATCATTTGGGGACAATAACATCAATAACATTAGATATGTGGATGATACAGTTTTCATTGCAGACAATGATCAGAATCTGTAACATTTTGTAGATGCGATTGTTGCACACAGTGAACAATGTGGGTTAGCATTAAATTATAAGAAGACTCAGATTATGGTCGTCACCAAGAAGAAGGAAATGCCACAATAATACAGGAAAAAAAATACTGTCATTTACTGCCAATACAGTAACCCGTGTCTCCCGAAGGAGAATCCGCCTTTCTAGCCATTCTGCCAGCCACTCCTCAATAATACAAGTTAAAGGGAATATTCTTAAACAAGTGAATCGGTACAATTATTCTCGAATCAGTCATAAGATCTGATGGGAGATGCTTTGAAGAGATTAGAACAAGAATCGTAATGGCAAAAGCGGCCTTTTGCAAGATGAAAAACATACTGACCAATAAAAAGACGCTAATTGCTCCTAGTTAAAGAGTGTTGACGTGCTACATAGCCCTGTACTTTTGTATGGATGTGAAGCCGTCAAGCTGAAAAAACATCTGATGGCTGTGAAAATGTGGTTTCTGAGGAGAATGCAAAGAATACCATGGGCAGACAGAAAAACCAATGACCAAGTCTTACAAGAAACAAATGAAAAACGTAAACTGATTAGAGAAATTAGACGTAGACAGTCACACATTTTGGTCACGTTATGAAAAGAAATAAATTGGTGAACTTGGTGACAACAGGTAAGATCGAGGGGAAGAGACCAAGGGGAGGGCAGAGAAGTAAATACCCAAATGGCTTGACCACGCTGTATGATCGAGCCAAGAACACTAAGCTGATCCACGATTCTGATGATTGAGTGAGTTGGCAAAACATGACTGCCCTCGCTTACCGGCATGGTACATGATGATGATGAAAGTAGTCAGCACTGTAGCTTTTAGGCAACATAAAAGCATCAATTCGCTCTGGGGTTTATTACTCATGCATTCATTAACTGCCCTATAAAGTCTAAGATGTATTGACTACATTGCTAGTTTCCATAGATTATTTACTGTGGGAAGAAAGGAACCACGTGACGTGGGATAAATATCATTAACGTCAAGAAAAATTATATAACGTTTATGATTGACCTCGGCGAATGGTGCATGATAAGTTTATATTGATTATCAGTCTGTCGACAAATTGCCAGTTTAAAACAATTCATATAAAGCCAAGTTTCATACTGACACATCAAATAACCATATTGTATTTAGGATATGGTGAAATAATAAAACGTCAGCACCAGAGACAATTCCCTTCACGAGAAAAATGATTAACCATAAACGGTATAAAGATTACAATAACATTTATAGCAATTATACAAACTATAATTCATTAGTCTAATCAAATCTAGTTAATTATGCCAATATGGGCTTTAGTGAAGTAAAGAGCTAATCTTACTTATATATAGAAAACAGCCCTCATCGACAGAGAATTTTCCCGTTAAAACGAAGGTAGCAACTATTTGGTGTAATCTGTAACACGTGCAAAACAAGCAATAGCTTGAAGTAATGAACGATAACGTCACTTAACTACGATCAAGATTATACCACTGAAGCTCCATGTGTCATACTTATTGCATAATACAATAATAAAATGCCATCTCATATTTAAGAATGTCACCGTATATTATCATTGATAAAAACCTACATGTAGATTTGCATCAAGACAAGTGAACGCATTAAATAATGCACAAGGTGATAGTTGTCTTGTTAATTATCTGCAATGTCTTCAGCAAGGCTTTTAAAATGAGATCGGTAGAGTCAACACGGGGTTGGTACATTTTCAAATAAATATATCCTTGAAGGCCTTCAGAAAGAATAACTATAGTGTAAGGTCTCACATTATACAGAGGAGTCTGCGTTCAAACAACCGTAATAACATGAACACGATTTGTCATATTACGAATTTGTCTTTCAGTTTGATACTATTTTCGACTACTGTTATCGATATCAGAGGAGAGGAGTTTGAATCGGGTAAGTTGGTGCTTTATCACATTTTTGATAAATCAAATATCAGCTAAGTGTATGACTGATATGTCTAGCATGTCTTCAGAGCCGTGCTTTAGATTTTATCAGTGTGATGCAAGTCTTCGAAATGCCACCCCTTAAATGTGTTTTATTTAAAATAACCTTCGATTGTGATTTTTTTTTTTAACGGCACAAAATGTACGAATACTATGTTTTTATTTTGAAAATATAAACTACTTTAAAATAATGATATAAATTATCAACTACAACAATCTACTACAGTTATACCCTTCTAACTTTAACTTTAGAAAATTCGTTAATTAGGGATGTGTAGTCTAGAGTAGCAGCCAATGTAGATTCAATAAAAATTAACAACATATTTCTAAGGTTTGCTTGGCATTTGGCTATTGTACTTCTTAAGTCGTGTTTTATTAATTTTAAATTGGAAAAATGTCTTTCTCCACTAGCTACAGAGATATGGAGTGTTAATAACATTTTCAGGGCTGCAAATGTATTCGGATACAAATTAATTAAGTTATTTTGGCATACATAATTAAAAACATCTAAAGGTTTCATAGAATATGGTAGCATTCGGGATACATCATGTAATTCATTTTGAAAATCATTTGCATTTATACCTGATTAATTTTCGGCGAAAATATTGACTGGAGACAGGTACAATAATTTTCTAGTGTTTTATCGCCCAAATCCATGAGTTTTAAAATCTCATATAATAACTTAAAATTTTTGCTATAGGTTTCCAGAAGCGTGAATCGTTTATTCAGAGGAGAATCAACGGTAATGTCCAGAATATAACTGAAAAAGTTTATTTTAAATTTATTCTCATCTGTTAAGGGTTCATTGAAAGCTTCTCTGCAGTCAAATTGACACTTTTCCCTTCTGGGAAATTCCTTCAGGAAATTCTGTACTGAATTCAAGATTCTCTGCATTCTCATTAGCAGAAATTTTAATTTGATAATATCCAGATTGTCTATAACTTTTCACTTTTTGTATGATTTCTATTTCTGATAACACACTTACACAATCAGACAAATCTATAGTTACAGATTGCAATAGCTTCGAGACTGAATTTATTTCAAATAAAATATCATGCCAAAGAATGTCACCCCATATAAACTTGTAATTTTTAATATTTTTTGCTAACTCTCTTGCTTTAATTAACTTTAGTTTCTGCATCACTGTTAACGTATTCTATTATTTGGAAAATACATCATAGATTTCGCAAAGCTGAAATCGTAAAGGTTTTAACGCATCTACTCTGCTTGCCCACTAGTAGTACCCACTGATTTTGGAGTTAATTGTGAAATATATTTTTAGCACTTCTCAACGCTTTGTAGAACCAGAAAGAACAGTGTAAAGTTCTTGTACATTAGAAAAGAAAGTTGTTGTTTCTGTAGAAGAAGACGGTGCACCATTCACAACTAGGTTTAAAGAATAACATGCGAAGGGTACATAGAACGCCTTTGGATGATTTTCAAGTATCCTATTTTGTACACCCTTTCTTACTTCTTTCATATTAGCTCAGTTGTCATAACCTTGTCCTCTAAGCCAAATGTGTCAGAATAAGTTCCCCGGGAAGGTTAACCCGGTCAACAAATGCCCGCAGAAGTCGGATGTGTCGGCCTCACGGCGCAAGAACTCAGCTCTGCTGTAAACAGACACAACGCAATCACGTCCGAAAAAAAACTCCGGATGAACGAAGAAGAAGAAGAAGAATAAGTTCTGTCAAATCCTCTCCCACTGAATCACTAGCTTAAAAAAATTCTTAAATTTCATACATATTTTGAATGTAATTAAAAGCGACAACTCATATTATTAATGAGAGCTGTTCAATATGACTTACGTCTGGGGAACAATCGGCGGTTATCGAAAAATATTTAGCGATCTTTGTTATTTCGGCAATTGTGCTTAAGATTATATTTCCCATCAAATTTATCAACTCATCTTGTTTATTGTTGCTTAGATAAGTCACAGACCATTTATCAGACTCGTGTTGAACTCTTCTGATATGCTCTTGATCAAGCTCAGAAAGCAATTCTACCAACTTTAGGAAGTTTCCGTTATAAGGCTGAAACAAAATGTTCAGTTGTCTACGAAAAGCTAAGCATTGTGAGGCCAATAGTCTAACTAATTATTGACATAATTCTTTTTAGAACTCCTTTCCAGTGCTGATTTCCCATATCCATAATTCGTTGATATTCAGCGTCAATAGTTTTAATCTGCTTTAATCGAATGTCCAATTCTATGCTCTAAAAGCATTTCTGTGATTTACAGACTTTTCGTGTATTATGGGGGATTTTACACGATTTCCCCAGTCAGAATAACCTTTTATGGGCCATTCACTAATAGCAGACGAATTATCAAATAGTAGTAGGCCTCTTTCAGTCCTGAAGGACTACAGAGTTGTGCCGCTTGGGAGGTACCTGGCAGCACCGCTGGTGACTGTATAGTCCAATTCGAGAGTGACAATCCCTGTCACAGTTTCCGCATCTGTAAGACGAGGCAAGTCCCGCAGTAAGTGACTGCATTTTAAGCCCGTCCCGCCTATCCTCAGTTTGTTGGATCAGATTGCGCTCAAAGAGCACCAGTCCGTTTCGTACATCTCTTCTCCATGAGCTTCTGTCTGTTGCAATTCTTTCCCACGTGTCTGGATCTATTCCAAGGGTTTTCATATCTTGTTTACACACATCCCTATATCGCATTTGGGGTCTTCCGGTTGGCCTCTTTCCTGTGGCTAGTTCTCCGTATAGCAGATCTTTGGGAATACGTTCATCCTCTATTCGAGATACGTGGCCCAGCCACCGGAGGCGTCTCTGTTTGAGGAGGGTGTGCACTGTGGTAATATCTGCTCTTTCAAGCACATGTTTGTTTGTTATGTGGTCTTTCCATGATATGCCCAGGATACGTCTCAGACATCTCATATGGAAGGAATTCAACTTCCTTTCCTGTCTTGAGTATAGGGTCCAGGATTCAGACACATACAGTAGTGTGCTAACAACACAAGCTTTATATACTTGAGCTTTTGTACGCTCTGTTAGTCTATTATTCTCCCAAACTCTTTTAGCTAGCCTGGAAAATGTTGTGGCTGCCTTTCCAATGCGTCTGTCGATTTCTGTCTCTAATGAAAGATTATCTGATATTGTCGACCCCAAATACACAAACTCGTGGACGACCTTCAATTCGTAATTAGAAATTTTGATTGACGGAGGCACACCAGCATCTTGTTCCATCACCTGTGTTTTATTTAGGCTAATGGTGAGCCCAAAGTCTTTGCAGGCGGCAGCAAAACGATTTATGAGCCGTTGGAGATCTTCTGCTGTATGAGTAATCAGTGCTGCATCATCTGCAAAAAGTAGTTCTCTTACGCATCTTGATCTTATCTTGGTCTTTGCCTTGAGTCTTGATGGGTTAAAAAGTTTGCCATCAGATCTTGTGTGGAGGTATATGCCTTCAGTGGCAGTCCCAAATGCCTGCCTTAAGAGAACGGCGAAGAAGATACCAAAGAGTGTAGGAGCAAGCACGCAGCCCTGCTTTACTCCGCTGCTGATGCTGAATGACTGGGATGTTGAGCCGTCAAATAAAATGGTCCCCTGCATGTTTTCGTGAAATGATTTTACGAGACTAAGAAGGGTGGGTGGACATCCAACCTTTTCAAGGACCTTAAAAAGGCCGCTTCTGCTCACGAGGTCAAATGCCTTTGTGAGGTCGATGAAGGCAATATATAATGGCTTCCTCTGTTCTCTGCACTTCTCTTGGAGCTGTCGGAGTTAGAAAATCATATCGATGGTGGACCTGTTGGGTCTAAATCCGCACTGCGATTCAGGTTAGATTCTTTCAGCAAGAATGTATAATCTTTTAAGGATTACTCTGGCAAAAATCTTGCCTGTAATGCTGAGTAGGGAAATGCCACGATAGGTGTTGCAATCGCTTCTGTCGCTTTTGTTTTTATAAAGGGTAACGATGTTTGCATCTTTCATATCTTGTGGTACTGATTTTTCTTTCCATGAGAGCTGAAATATTGCATACAGTTCTGGGATGATTGTTTCTTTGCTACATTTTAAAATTTCAGGTGGAATACTATCTTTTCCAGGTGCCTTGCCGGATTTGAGAGAGTCTAGTGCTTCGCTGATTTCTGTGAGGCAAGGTTCGTTGTCCAGGGCATGCATGGCGGACTGTTGATCGATTGCTTCCAAAGCTTCTTCACTGACAGTGTTATCCACTGAGTATAGCTCTGAGTAGTGTTCTACCCAGCGAACCATTTGTTTCGCTCGATCTTTTATGATTACCCCCTCAGTTGATCGTAAAGGGGTCATCTCATTCTTTGATGGACCGACAGCTTGCTTGATGCCCTCGTAATTCCTCTTATATTTCCAGTGTCTGCACAAGTTTGAATTTGAGCAGAGAGCTGTAGCCAGTACCTGTTCGCACATCTTCTTGCCATCTGTTGTACTCTATTTCTGGCCGTTCGCAATGTCTGCAATGATTTCTCTGAAGGTGATGTTCTATACATTGAGAATGCATGTCTCTTTATCTCCAGGACTGGGAGCATCTCTTCAGAGTGTGCTTCAAACCAGTCGTTTGACTTAGTTTTCTTCTTGCCAAATGTTGATAGTGCTGTATTGTAGATGGTGTCGCAAAAATGACTCCATCTCTCGGTGGAATTTCCATTTGTGGGGCCTGGCAGAGTATCCGCTAGAGCCTTCATGAATTTGTTGACCTTCTCTTTATTTTGGGTGTCGCTGGTGTCAATGCGTGGTCTTCCTTCTGTTCTGCTTCTGTAGATTCTCTTGGGCTTTATCTTCACCTTGCTGGAGACGAGTGAATGGTCGGTGTCGCAGTCAGCACTATGATAGTGCGGAGATTGCTCCGTTTAGTGAGCACCAGGTCGAGTTGGTGCCAGTTCTTTGATCTGGGGTGCCTCCATGACACCTTGTGTTGAGGTTTCCTGTCAAAGAAGGTGTTGGTCACGCACAGATTATGGTGGCTGCAGAATTCCAAGAGACGTTGTCCATTGTCATTGATCGTCCCAACACCAAACTGTCCTAGACATGAAGGCCAAGATTTGTAGTCGGAGCCAACCCTGGCATTGATATCCCCCAGAATAAAAAGATGTTGTTTCTCTGGTGTTTCACTGACTTCTTTGCTAAGGTCGTCATAGAACTTGTCTTTAGATTCTGATGCTGCAGTTAGTGTTGGGGCGTAAATGCTTATAATACTAACTGGGCCTGCCTCTGTCTGGAGTTGGATCTTCAGTATTCTTTCAGTGCCATCACTTGGTGGTATGATGGAATTAAGCAGCTTATTTCTGGTAGCGAAGCCAATTCCATGCTCCCTGGTCTCTCCGCACGGCTTGCCATGCCAGTAGAAAGTGAAGTCCCTCTCCTTGATGCTTCCAGATTCTTGGAGTCTGGTCTCTTGCAGGCGACAATGTCTTTACCAAGTCTTAGTAGTTCGTTGTTTATCACTGCTGTTTTGCGGGCATTCACAATCTCGTTTAGATTGTCTGAGATGCCAGGGGTCATGGTTCTTAAGTTCCATGTTCCTAGCCTTAGGGCCGGTTGTTTTGTTATTTTCTTGTTGCTAGGTGTATATATTGCGGTCCATGTGTCAGGAGTTTCTCCTAAGCTCCACACACCCTCAGGAGCAGATGAACCGTGGCGAGACAACACCTTATTAACTGGAGGCTGCCCAGCTTAGGCGTGTGGTAGCTGTCTAGTGAGATACGATGATCTCTCCCACCGTCGGAAGTAGCCCCTGGCGCCTTGCTCTACGCCAATCGAGCATTAAGACTTATAACCGGCAAATGCTTCTTCCCGTGTTGTGTCACCGCTTTACGCGGTGCTGAAGTGACCTCTTCAGGGCACAAGCCTGGGCAATGGAAATCGGAGAAACAGCTGTTGCCCAGTAGCAAGTTCCCCCTCTCCACGTTGCCGATTTTGACCAAGGGAAAGTAAGTAGCCAATGCAACTTGGCATCGGTGCCGTCGCAGGAGTTGCCAGAACTATGTTGTTTACAACATGGAACTGTCTTAGGGACTCCATCTCCGGATTTGTCCTCAGGGTTTACTCCCGAAGCCTTTCCCACATGGGTATACCCGCAAGGCAGCAAAGGTTTGAGATTTAGAGTTCCTTCTCTTAGAAGAGATACCAACCAAGGCTGACGAGCCTCCTCTGCCCGGGAATCAATAAGGAGGGAAGTCTACCATTCTTCCTTCCTTGCAGTGACCATACTGATCGGATGACCGTAGCCATTGTCTCTACTGAGAGATCCTCTGCCCACCATCACTGACTTGAAACCATAACCAACAGCTATTTGTCGGCTGCTCCCAAGTCCAATCCACCACCTGCTCCCATGGCAATTATCAAATAATATACAACAAAAGCAAACAACGGCATAATTTGCAAAAGAGTAAATCAGCCAACTTCTCTTAACGACTTCACCATTGCTCATCTCATCTCATCTCATCTCATCTCATCATGTTCCTCTTGCGGTGTCGAGGTGAAGTATAAACAGCGGGAAAGTGCCCGCCTATGGGCTTTATGTATCGATATTCCAATGGACTCTGTTATTCTATGCGTCCATCGTTTACGTGGTCGGCCTTTTCCTCTGCTTCCATCTGGTTAGTACATCATTTGCTTGTTGTGGTATATTGTCAGTTGGTAACCTACATTCATGGCAAAACCATTTGACTTGTTGCTTTCTAATAAAATCTAGCGCAGCTATAATCCCCACGTTAATCCCGATTTCTTTATTTCTGAACTTATCTCTTCTTGATACAATTAGTATTTTTCTCAGGAATCACATTTCTGTTGTGATTTTTCTTTTCTATTTTCATTGGCCAGGTTTGGCATTGGTAACATAGAGCTGGTAGGAAGATTGTGTTGTAAAGTGCTTTCTTAGTAGTTATTGACACATGTTTGTTCTTTAATATTAGTGCCATTTATCCAATGAGTTGGTTTGCCTTATTGTATCTTTTTTCAGTCTGGTCTTCTGATTTGCCATTTGATGATATTATACTTCCTAGGTACTTGAAACTCTTTACTTGTTACAGGGAACGTTCGTTTAGGTGAATTGTTGTTGTTATTTCTTCCTTAGTTATAGTTATTACCTCTGTTTTACTTGTGCTAATTTTAATGGAGAAGAGTGGGTCAGAGTGCTAGTGGAGCAGTCAGACTTGTGCAAAGTTATAATCACATTGAGCCGGGAGTGCAGGGAGTGGCCAGCAGGGGTCACGGAAGTGGAAATCCAGCAACTAATTCAGGATAATGCTCGCCCGGGTGATGTGATTATATACACAGATGTTTCGGTGTTGAGAGGCAGGAGAAGTGCCTGGGGGTTCTTAGCAAAAGCTAATGGCCGCCTATTGGAGCAGGAGAACCTGGCATATGATACCACAACATCTAGCTTAAGAATGGAAGTGGAGGCGGTCAGTGCAGCTTTCCGCTGGATGGAGATTACGATACACACACACACACACATCGTGATTGTAACTGACTCAGAAAGCATGCTGAGTAGGGTGAGAACAGGCAAGCCTCGTGCAGAGTGGCCACAGGAAAGAGGCCAACCTGAAGACCCTAAATGCGATATAGGGATGTGTGTAAACAAGATATGAAAACCCTTGGCATAGATCCAGACACGTGGGAAAGAGTTGCAACAGACAGATGTTCCTGGAGAAGAGATGTACGAAACGGACTGGTGCTCTTTGAACGCAATCTGATCCAACAAGATGTGGATAGGCGGCACAGGCTTAAAACACAGTCACTTACTCCGGGACCTGCCTCGTCTTACAGATGCGGAAACTGTGACAGAGATTGTCACTCTCGCATTGGACTATACAGTCACCAACGGTGCTGCCAGGTACCTCCCCAGCAGCACAACTCTATAGTCTGAAAGAGGCCTACTACTATCACTTGTAACTTTTGTCTGATTTTATTTTGTTATATTTAGATGTACTGTCATAATATTGTCAATCCTTTTTGGTGCTGGTCTTAGTTAATCAATTTCATCCACTGAAGTGAATGACTGCTGTTATCAAGGTGTGACTTTTTGCTAAATTAAGCTGTATGTTGTCATTCTGACAGACTTTCTTCTATCTAACAAATAGAAATGTTGCCAGACATAACTGGAAACATTGGTCAGTGCTGGAGTTTTTATTTGATATTTTACATTTTGTGAATTGTGCAGTTACAACAGTGTTGTTGCATTCTTTTGTTGTTATAGTGATGGTATGTAGTCAGTCATATTTACACTTTCCTGTTGCTATGATAGTAATGAGAATTTAATCGTTATGTGAATAAATCAACACCACTCAATCATGACATGTTTTTATTAAAGTGGCTCGTCCAACTGAAGTTCACAAATGTAATTAACATATAATTGTAAACTTCTTAATTGAACCTGTTACTGTCCAGTCTGTGTGTGCTAATGTAAAATTATGAACAGCCAAGCCAAGCCTAACCATGTAGTTTAACTACTGTTTAGTCAAGAGAATTGCTTATAATATGCATTGTCATCAAGATGGGGGGGGGGGGGGGGGGTATGCGTGCGTGCGCGCGCGCGTGCATGCATGCGCGCATTTTTTTTGGTGTTTTTTTTTGTTTTTGTTTGTTAATGCTCTCACCAATGGATGTGAGATTGTCTTACACCATGAACACCAGCTAGCTACAAGTTGAAAACAATGTGGTTTTGTCAGCTGACCTCTGCCAGTTATTACTGAATCCCTTACAAGACATCTGACATACTTTTCAGTGATGCAACCTGGATATTGGATTCTTGTAGAAACTGAACTGAACTGGCAGTCTGAGAGCTAGTGGAGCCTTAGGATGTGACATAAACCAGTGACGAATAGTGTACATTCAGGCACCAATCGGTCCACACCCAGTCATGGATAAATGGCCCTGAGTCTATGATAAATCACCATGCTAAGGGACTAGATGGTTTCTGATGAGCAGTTGTGCATGAGTGGGATGGCACCAGGCAGATGGACACCCATTGGGGATATCCATTGCAACATTTGGTTGCAGCCTGTCATTTAAATATGATGTCTTACAGACCCTACAAAATGCAAACATGGATTGTCAGCAAAAAAGACAATGTCCATACCACATCTAGAGCACCATATTGGTGGTCATTTTGTACAGTTAATTTGTACTGTCTGTAATCAACTAGGAGCTCTGCATACTCATGCTGTCAAAATACTAGTGTGGACAACAGGTGTCTATTAAGAATGAAGTCATCGGAATCAGCTTTAATGCACAAGGGATACCTTCGCTACACTAATGTTTGTACGTGCTTGGACTTCTGTCAATAAGATCCAAGTGTATATCAGTCCAGGCCAAGTTCTATGTGTGTGTAACTGCTGCCAGACACAGTTCTCCACATAAAAATATAGATGCTGCTAAGGGAATAAGAATTCAGCAAAGGAGAGCATGGATGGCAGAAGCAGAGTCTACTTTTGGATGGATTACCACAGTAGAACATGCACTTAGTATGACAAAATGGATACACAGTGGCAGTACAGGTACAGTTACCATCAGGTGATCACATGGAAGAGTGTGAAGTAAATGGTAAATGTGAAGACCTGGACAATAAAAATATAATACATTCTTATATTGCGTACAGACATGATATGCAAGGCTTCTATAAAGAAGGTAGTTTACCAATGCTTTCCTTCTTTGGCAGTGACCATGTTGGTTGGTGACCTGTAGCCATTGACTTTATAAAGAGATCATCTGCCTACCGTTGCGAAACTTGAGACCATAACTAACGGTTTTCTGTCAGCTGCTCCCCAGCTTCATACACCACTGCTTCCATTGCTTTATGTGACTAAAAAAAATACTCTACTTTGCCCAAGGGACACGAAATGATAGAAATAACTGCAACAGAAAGTCAAAACAATGGTCTTAGTCTGAATAACAGAAAAACACAAGATTAGTTATTACAAAGAAAAAGTGTGTACCCAAACATTTCACAAGATGAAGAACATTCTATGTAATTTATCTTTGCCATTAGAGGTGAGGAAATATTGAGCCAATCCTGATGTATGGAAGTGAATCAGGGACAATTAGCAGACAAGTGAGGAATTATGTGGAAGCTGCGGAGATGTGGATTTATAGAAGGATGAGAACACCGTGGATGGATAGAAAGACCATTGAAAGAAGTTGACTCACAAACACAGAGAACTGGTTACTTGCATCAGTAGAAAACAGGGCATGTCATGACAAGGGGAAAGTTGGAGAATGCCATCACAAAGAGAAAGGCCGGAGGGGAAGAGAGGTAGGGGAGACCAAGAGAGAAGAAGCTGAAGTTTCACATCATGGCATGGAGGAACATCATTATCAGAAATGATTTGCAGCACAAGAGGCAGAAAGAAGGCTGTGGACAGGCATGGTCTCCAATGCCACATGGCATGGACTATCAGATATTATTATGCCGGTTTTGATGATGCAATATTGATGAATATGTGCTGCATGATAAAAAATCATGATACAATTTCTCAGCTAGTGTGTTGTGAGAGGCAGAGTAAAAATAGAACAGAATGAAGCGGATCAAATAACAACCTCTTGTATGAGAATGGAGATCAAAGCTGCCACTGCAACATTGAAATTGCTTTCCCCTTAACATACCTTATCTACTTTCAAAAATGATTATTTTCTCTGACTCTTAGTGCATGCTTTGGAAAGTTCACAATAGATGGCTGTGGCATGACTGCCGGTCACTTGTGGAGGCCTGAAACAATTGGGAATTTGTGGGGATCTGTTGTCCCAGTCATGCAGGGGTGCACAGGAACAAAACAGCTGATCATTTTAGCATCAAAAAGACCTATCATTTGGACATTGAAAATAGACAGGGATGAATATACTGTGGGTAATAAACATTGAAAATAGACAGGGATGAATATACTGCGGGTAATAATTAACAGTTTGATGCCTGTTGATAATGAATCTTCTTGATTACGACTGTTGGCTTGGGGAATTAACTATGGCGCTGACCACAATGAACGCTGGTGAGGACAGTTCTGCTATGCAACTAACATGCTCACAACAGGACAATCATCATCCACATACTTAACTTCTTGCAGAAACTGCCCACTTATGGGCTTATCCCAAGTGTAGCACATTGATTCTTTGTCATTATCATAGTTTATTTAAAAATTTTAAATATTCTACTATAATGGCTTGATATCACATTTATATTTACCATTAAGATATTATGTCATGTTTAAAGTTTAATAACTGGAAAATAGCTATATCTTTTAAGATATTTATCTGAAGTAATAATTGGATGCCGGTCTCCCTGGCGAAGGAAGGGGTTAACTACGTTGTTTGTAATCCCATATACTCCTGTAAGAAACACAACTGTGCATGATTTGGCAGCGGATCGCGTCATGTTGGTTACTTATGGAGGGTAGGTGAGCCAGTCGTTCAGAAACAATGGCAAACTACTGAACATAAAACTTGCCAAGACATCAACAGCAGCTGAAAAATGCTTGTGCTGACTGCAATTTCCTGTATAAAGGATATACGGGGGAAAATAATAATCTCATCTCATCTGATCTCATCATGTTCCTCTTGTACCTTGCGGTGTCGAGGTGAAGTATAAACAGCGGGAGAGTGCCTAATTATGGGCTTCATGTATCGATATTCCCATTGAATCTATTATTCCCTGCGTCCATCGTTTACATTGTCGGCCTCTTCCTCTGCTTCCCTCTGGTATGTACTTCATTGCTTGTTGTGGTATACTGTTAATTGGTAACCTGCTTGCATGACCAAACCATTCGACTTGCTGCCTTCTAATAAAATCTAGTGCAGCTATAACCTCCACTTTAGTTCTGATTTCTTCATTTCTGATCTTATCTCTTCTTGATACATTGAGTATTCTTCTCAGGTATCACATTTCTGTTGTTGTGATTTTCTTCTCTATTTCTGTCATTGTCCAGGTTTGGCATTGGTAACATAGAGTTGGTAGGAAGATTGTGTTGTAAAGTGCTGTCTTAGTAGTTAATTATACATGTTTGTTTTTTAGTATTGGTGCCATTTGTCCATGAGTTGGTTTGCCTATTTGCATCTATTTTCAATCTCGTCTTCTGATTTGCCATTTGATGATATTATACTTCCTAGGTACTTGAAACTCTTTACTTGTTACAGGGAACGTTCGTTTAGGTGAATTGTTGTTGTTTTTTCTTCCTTAGTTATAGTTATTACCTCTGTTTTACTTGTGCTAATTTTAATGGAGAAGAGTGGGTCAGAGTGCTAGTGGAGCAGTCAGACTTGTGCAAAGTTATAATCACATTGAGCCGGGAGTGCAGGGAGTGGCCAGCAGGGGTCACGGAAGTGGAAATCCAGCAACTAATTCAGGATAATGCTCGCCCGGGTGATGTGATTATATACACAGATGGTTCGGTGTTGAGAGGCAAGAGAAGTGTCTGGGGGTTCTTAGCAAAAGCTAATGGCCGCCTATTGGTGCAGGAGAACCTGGCATATGATACCGCAACATCTAGCTTAAGAATGGAAGTGGAGGCGGTCAGTGCAGCTTTCCGCTGGATGGAGATTACGATACACACACACACATCGTGATTGTAACTGACTCAGAGAGCATGCTGAGTAGGGTGAGAACAGGCAAGCCTCGTGCAGAGTGGCTTGCTTCGCTTCGGAAGTCACGGGTGACAAGCTTCGTCTGGATCTTTTCTCCGGGGCATGCTGGTGTGCTGGGGAATGAACAGGCAGACAAATTGGCTGGCTCTGCAGAACTTGGTGGAGTACTGATGCATGATAAGGCAGACGTGGTTGCGGCCTTGTGGGAGCACGTGTACACCTCGGAGGAGCAAATAGATCACCATGGTCTGGCAAGAATGCGACAGCGAGGGGTGACGAGGGGATCTGGCTGACGATCGACGCTCAGGGGAAAGGCGAGACGTACATATAATCAGATTGCTACTGGTACTATTAGTGTTGGAACTCTTCGCTGGCTGCTGAGGATGGGGACGGAGCGCTTATGGGAATGCCCCGAATGCCGTGATGTCGGTTCCTAAATCAATCAGTCAATCAATCCCTACACATTTCGTTTAGATTATTCATGTGGTCTTGTAATTCAGCTTATGATTTTGCTATTAGTTCTTGGTCGTCCGCAAACAGGAGTTCCCTAATGGTGTAATTTGCAGATGGTTCTTCTTGTGTGTTCTCGTCATGCGGTGTTCTTGCGGTCTCTGTTTGGCTGGTTTCTTTATATATGTTATCTATATATGTTATGAACAAGAGAGGGGACTGGACACAACCTTGTCGTACTCCGGATCTTATGGTGAAGGGTTCTGCGTGTCCTCCAGTTGCTCTCACTATGCATTCACTGTTGTTGTAGAAGCTTCTACATAGGTTTGTTAGATATGTACTCACTCCATATTGTTTAAAGGATTTCTCACAGCTTGTTTTTATCTACTCTCTAAAATGCCTTATCTTGGTAGACCAAGGCTAAGTAGAGTGTTTCATTGAATTCGATGGATTTTTCTCTAAGTTGTCTAAGAGCAAAAATGGCATCTGTGCATCCTTTGTTTTTCCTAAATCCAAGTTGTGTTTCGCTTAGCTGGGGTTCTATAGTAGTTCATAATCTTTCCTCAAGAATTTTGCAAAATAGTTTCCCAGTGCCCTCTGCCGTGTGTCCACCTTGACGAGGTAGAGGGGCTTGTGTGTTCCAATGACCCCAAGAGCTATGCCGACGGTAGCACAGCTACTGGCAGGGTCACCCATGTCGGACAGGTCAAGGGAGAGGGACCAGACCAAGTGACACACAAACCTGCTGCCTTGTAGGTAGACGGAGGACAGTCAAAGGCTAGGGAAAGCACCCTGTTCAAATGCTTGTCGTAATCAGATGTACTGAGCCACAGGGTTGACAAAGCAGTGCAACGTAACTTAATTCATGATGTCACAAGTTAAAATTAATCGTTATGGTGCTAATCCCGCGAAGTCCCATCAGGCGGTGATAGTGCCGGGCCCCCTGCCTCGAGGGGGTCCACCCATGACGACTGGTGGTCACCTTCCCCTGTGCTGTGGAGTCAAGGCACAGAGGAGTAGGTTAAGAGCTATTGACCAAACACCCCGGACACTCAACATACTACAGTGGAAAGCCGAAGGAGTTTATAACAAGAAAGTCTCCCTAACACAGCGCCTTCATAAAGATAGAATAGATGTGGCATGCATTCAAGAGACACACCTCAACGCCAATCGCAAATTCTCAGTCAGAGGATATCAGGCCACACGTTTCGACCGCGAAGGATACAAAGGAGGAGTTCTAATACTTACACTAAATACAATACCTTGCAGCGAAGTATCTGTGATCTCTGACAACCAAACGGAAATTATAGGTGTTGATAAAGGACGTGAAAATAAGAATTTACAATCTGTATAGCCCGGCAGATAAGGATCTTACACTCTCAAACATGAAAATAACTGACACAAATTGCATTATTGTCGGAGACTTTAATAGCCGTTCAGAAAGATGGGGATACCCAAACTGACAAAAGAGGAGATGAAATGGACTGTGAAATAGACTCAAATCTCCATCTACTCAACAATGCGGATGACACACCGAGCTTCTACTCCAGAAGATGGATTACCACTTCTACTCCAGACTTAGCTTTCTGAGGGGGATGAGTGGTCTCGAGGTATGGTGTCCGCCTCGAGTGCTGGAGGTCCCGGGTTCAGGCACCGGTGAGGACCAAGATTTATTTAAAAAATCCACCTGGACTTCCAGTAATTTCCCCTGGTCTCTGGGTAGTGAGATCGGACGTCCGTGTGTATTGTTGCGCAGGTAAAAAATCCCTTGGCAGTTGGAAATCGAAAAAGAGTAGCGTAACGACGCTGCCCGGGCATAATTTCGAGTTAAAAATCTACCCAAAGTATTTCAGGATCCTCGCCGATGCACCGGAGTTCGTGCATTGAGCTTAGTTTCTCCAAATTCAGGCTTGAGTTAGGAGGAAAACGGAGCACGTATGGGTTAAACAGTGTGCCGTGATGTTGATCCAACGACTAAAACTTAAAAAAAACAACAACTAAACCTAGCTTTTTGCACAGGAGACATCCTCCACAAAATCGATCGCCATGTGCTTGACCAATTAGCAGGTAGTGACCACAGACCAATCAAGCTTGTAATGAATATGGAGTATGTTCCACAGGAGCAAAAGCCTTTGCCCCGCTGGAATAACAAACGAGCAGATTGGGACAGATTTGCCATACTAACAGACACATATTGTGAAAACATAAATACACGATATGGCAACATGAAGCAAATGGTGGAAAGTCTAAACAGAGCAATAATACAGGCAGCCACTGAGTCTATTCCAAGAGGAACGAGGAAAAATTACAAACCATACTGGACTGAAGAACTACAAATTTTGGAGGACAAAGTTGAAGATGCCAAGAAGACCGCAGAGAGAGAATAAACAACTGAAGCGAACATCTCTCTCAAAGCCATCTCAGCAAAATATAAAAGAACAGTAAATCAAACAACAAGAGATTGTTGGAGGGAAAAAACAGAAAACCTTAATTTTGACAGGGATGGAAACAAACAATGGAAACTAGTGAAAGCCATGAACAATGAAGGACCTAGAAACAAACAAATAACAATTAAACAAGGAAATGCCTTGCTTACAGGGAAAAAGGCTGCAAATGCACTAATGGAACACTATGCCAGTGCAAACCACATTGATATTACAACCGAACAGAAGAAAGCAATCAAAGATAAACAGATACATCATAGTAATACAGAGACAGCAGCAGAATATATGATGACAAATCTAACAATGGAAGAAATGGAACAGGCAATGAGTACCCTAAAAAAGAAGAAATCACCAGGAAAGGATGGAATCACAAATGAAATGCTAATAGGACTAGGCGCTAAGGCAAAAAAGAAACTACTAGCAGTCCTAAATTACAGCTGGAAGAGGGGAATAGTCCCACAGGCATGGAAGGAAGCTATACTAATACCAGTCTCAAAGAAAGGAAAAGACCTGGAAGAACCAAATGGCTATCGACCTATCAGTCTACTTAGCTGTGTAGGAAAATTAATGGAACGCATTGTCAATGGCAGGCTAACATGGCATCTGGAAGAAAACCAACTCTTAACAACACACCAAACAGGATTCAGAAAGTACAGATCCACTGAAGATCAAATAACCTATATAGCTCAGGAAATAGAGGATGCCTTCCAAGAGAAAAAGCACACGTTAGAGGTCTTGATAGATTTAGAAAAAGCATTTGATAAAGTATGGAAGGAAGGACTAAAAGTAAAACTGCAAAAAATGCATGTTTGTGGAAAAATGTACAAATGGATCAGCAACTGAACTGCCAGGACAAAAGTACAAGGCAAACCAGCAAAATGATGCTGTTGGAGCAAGGTGTCCCCCAAGGAGGAGTTCTTTCACCACCATTATTCCTAGTATATGACATAACGGAACATTTTCCAGCCAGTCTACACACATCATCCTTTGCAGATGACCTAGCCATATGGACATCTGAAGAATATATTAGTACTGCTAACAGCAGAATACAGCAAGCCCTATTAGCGCTAGAGGACTGGTCAAAATCATGGCTAGTAAAGATAAGTGAGGAGAAAACAACATGCACGGTGTTCTCCCTCTCAAATAAAACTCAGCAACCTAAGCTGGCATTGAATGGAAAAATATTGCGCCATGAAGAAAATCCAAACTATCTAGGAGTCACCTTTGATCGTCGCCTGACATGGAAGACACAGGTTGAGAAAAATCGAACAAGAGCAAGGCAAAGAATAAGCTTGCTCGTACAACGTGGGGAGCAGATGAGAAAGTTCTCAAGAAGTTATATACTGGACGGGTGATGTCAGTACTGGAATATGGCATTGCAGCTTGGTCAACAGCAGCTAAGTCAAACTTTAACAAAATAAGTAGAGTCCAAAATCAAGGAATGCGAATCATAACTGGAAGCCTGAAGACAACGCCTATTAATGAACTTGAAAAGATCACTTGTTTACAACCAATGCAGGATAGAAGAGATAACAGAGCCCAGCAACAAGCAGAAAAATTTAGAAGATTGACAGACCACCCTATGTATAAAAGGTTTAATGGTTTTGGAAAGGGAAGACTGAAGCGTAGCAACTTTGTAGAAACTGCAAAACGAAAGATTAGGGCAGATCCTATACTTAACATATCAACAGTCAAACCCATTTACAATGCACACAAGTTCCCAGCTTGGAGACAGCAGCAACTGCCTGAGATGACAGAAAACATTCCTGGTATTGAGAAAAAGAACACTCAGCATGAAACCGAAAGAAGAGAAATAACCCTAAACTACATAAAAGAACATTACATAAACAGTAATTGGACCCATGCATATACAGATGGATCAGCCAAAAATTCAATAGAGAATGGAGGAGGAGGAATTCTCCTAAATTTAAAAAATGGAGTGAAAAAGACACATTCAGTTGCAACTGGAAAATTTTCAAGTAACTTCAAAGCGGAGGTAGAGGCTCTGAAAACTGCAGCAGAAATGCTCTTGGTGGAAGAAAATAAAGAGAAGCAAATAGCTATCTTCACAGATGCAAAGTCAGCTGTCTCAATACTGAAGAGCAATAACAGCACAGAATTAACTGACCTAAGAGCAGCACTCCATGGTCTATGCCAGAAATCCAAAAAAGTTGTAATACAGTGGATCCCATTACATTGCAGTATACCTGGAAATGAAGAGGCTGACAGACTGGCAAAAGAGGGCGGACGACTACCACAGCCTGACATAGACATAACCTATAATGAGGCAAAGAGGTTGATGAAAAGCACTTATAGAACCAAATGGGAATCAGAGCATCCAGGCCACCAGAAGGATGATGCATATTACAAACTCGACCGAAGAGAACAAGTAGCAATCTTCAGACTCCGCACAGGACATAACAGGCCGAAATACCACTTGTTCAATAAACTAAAGATAGGAGATACCGATGAATGTAATTGTCGAGCTGGAAAAATGACAGCAAAACATTTGCTGCAGGATTGCCCAACATATGCAGAACAGAGAAAGATATTTTGGCCCACACCTGCTTCATTTGAGGACAAGCTCTATGGAGATATCAACAAGCTCAAGTTGACCGCAGCTTACTTTAACTACATACAGGTTGACATTTAACGGTGCATGAAGAAGTATCCAGACTGCCACACTTCATACCACAGGTATGTCGGTTACAAAAGCTACCCAGAGGCATGAAATGGAATATTGCTTGGATAACAAATCCATTATGTGGAAAGTCCAAATCGAAAGCTCGCTGTGTGGGATTCATAAAAGGTGGAAAAGTGTCCTAGTGGCACGAAATGGAATATTGCTTGAATATTGCTGCGTCTATATCTATTTGGGTCAGTCCGTTTATACTTCTTAGTTTTTCTACGAGCAGTATGAAGATCCTCTGCCGGCCTGCTAGGCCAGTCGCAGGTGTAGGACAAAAATCTGACCATAGGGAATCCATCCACTATAGCTAGCAATAACCCCGTTAGCCCGTGACCTCGCGGTCATGGTTTCAATGACTACAACACGTGAGTAGTATATAATGTTGTAACTATGGAGGAAATTAGGCGCAGCACCTTCGCAGTGACGCCATATTTTACTATACGAAGAGTATAGCACCTACGCGTGACGTCACGAAACTGCATCTACGGTGACTTTTAATTTTTTTAAAGTCGCGGGTATTTTCTTGGGTCTGGGTAACTACTTCCGGTTGACTACTTCCGGTCACTGGGTACCCCCTACCGACCGCCCCGACCACAGGTACCCTTGCTGTCCGCCTCGGCTTCCCTCGACCGCTCCTTAGACTATTAAAAAACAGCGAGGCATGCCCCGGGCATGTGGAACACTTATATAGATTAGTAGACCAACTAGTCGCCGGGCAACCGGGTTCAAGTCCCAGTGTGTGTGTGTGTGTGTGTGTGTGTGTGTGTGTGTGTGTGTGTGTGTGTACGGGGTAGGCCGATGTGAGGGCGCGAAGGAATAGGCCCCTACCCCGGATATTAGCCTTTGCCATCCAGAGGAGGGCCATCAAAATTCTCATCGAAATGGGAATAGTGTTATTCAAGTGAGGCCTTTGGATAGACCAAAAGGAGTATTTTTATTTTTAAAAAACTTTTATTGAGTGTTAAGAAACATTTGCATTTGTATTGTTAGTATTTTAACAGGCGTGCTGTGCGTATGGTATTCGTGAAGATCTATTTAAACATGCGTTTGTTCGTGTCAAATTGATGTACAAATGCGCTTCAACATCAAATTACAAAGTATACGTACCTAATATAACTAAAGTATTAGCAGTAAATTAAGACAAGAAAGTATGGCAGACCAGGATTATGGATTTTCGCATACTCTGTGTAGCATGATGGAGCAGAACTCCCCATTCCCAGCCCCACACATTCATAAGGATACTTTCGATTTAAGTGGCGTTTCCAAATAGAAGGACGATTCTTGGAAATAGTATGTTCTAGAACGAGTTGGGGGAGGGCGGCGGTATGCGCTTGCTTTGTCATTGGTTAATAAGTAATGAGCCCACGCTATTCCTGGGCCATATTTTAAAATCTAATTAGTTAAGCGGGGATTTCACCGGGAGCGGTCGCTAGTGTGATGTGATGACCCAACAACGCCCTTAAAGATTCAATAATATATTGTTCTCTGGACAACAGGTACCACTTTAAAACATACTTTAATGTTGTAGTTGTGCCTGGTGAACGAATGAGAAGAATATAAGAGTATTTTGTGAATAAAATGTGAAAGTGGAAAACCTAACTTCTGTGCGCCAGAATTCTGAACACTGCATCTTCAACCTTGACACGTCTTTCACGCTGTATACTCCAAGTGCAAATCAATCCCTTGTTGTGACTGGTTGCGTATGCTTGATGAATGTATAGTACACTCAATGCAAATTCGCAAACCCAAACCCCTTGTGCATTCTTCATGCCTAGGATGACTCATTCTTAAATCAACTGTACCTTTGCTCTCGCGAGTTAACATATGGCAGTCTGGATTGGAATGAGTGATGTAAACATGTACAAGTTCCTTGGTAAAACGCTGAGAATGTTGGAGTGAGTGAGTTGGTGATTTAATAAATAGCCTCTCACATCTAGTAGAAGGAAAAATGCTTCAATATCCATATGTAAACAGGTTGTGTGTGGCACGCCAGAATTGCTAAGTCCATGTGATGCCTGGTGGCTACATTATGCTCAGGAGAATTAATACCATTTCTCCCTGAAGTATTACACTATTACCTCTACTGTTGGTTGGTTCATATAAGCTAGTTCTTAAGAGAACCATAGGTGTGTGAACCTGTGTCTTAGTTGGCTGAATATAATGTATGGCTCATGCAAATTTACAAGGACTAAACATGTTTTTCCCATATGTGCTTGGTGCATATGTGAACAATTGCTATGCAATTGAGCTTCTGTTACCTACTATGAACATTACTCAGTGGGGAAACAGCACATGATGATGATGAAGATGATGTACCTGTGAGCCAGGTCTGTCTGAGAAAAGGGGTGAGGTCTGGCATTGCTGAGTAAGTGTATATGGAATAGGACATTCATGCACCAACATCACAGCCATGGGAATGGATGTCTGGTCTGCTAATTGGGTAAATGCCATTAGTTAATACATAATGCAGATTGCAGTTGTAAATGCCTATTTTCCATTTTCCTTCACAATGCCTGTCCCATGTTGCTATGTCACAATGATTGCTGTACTGTGTCTGGTCCTCCTTGTGCCCAGGTCTACTGTGGTTAAAACATGGTGGAACTTAGACCACATGAATGCTTGTAATTGTGTTAAGCTACCCTGTCTCAGCATATGGTCTTGTGATTACCACAGATAAGGGTGAATTGAACACATATCACCCACAGTACATCAGAGTGAAATACACTGCATCATCAAACTAGGAGAGGTGTGTTTGGACCACACCCATCCTTTTCCTCCCCATCCCCAGTCTGTGTCTGTTGATGTATAATAACATTATCTTTTAACATATGTAAAGAGATGTTGTGCCATTTTGTATATCGACAGAGAACAGTATGGTGGAGAGGCCATCCATATATCATCTGGGACCTCTAACCAGAAGTCCTAGATCCAGAAGTGACTCCCTATCAAAATGTAGGAATCTCAAGAAGAGTTTCTCTCTCAGCTCTCTAACAGCTGAATGCACAAATGGGAACAAAACACAATCTGAAGCACTACAAATGTGGTGAACTGGACAGTGATCTTTGAGTCAGTCAAAAGGTCAAATGAGACTAACAGCAAGTCTAGTAGAATGAATTACATTCATGGAAAACTGTGGGGTAACTTGGGAGTGTTTGTTTATCTAAGACTAAACTTGGAAAATATCCAGCCTGATGCTCACACAGTGATTCTTGAAGAATGTGATTGAACAGTAGGGAAGTTGATCTGGCTAAGTGAGTAGCTGCAATGTATGGGACATTATGTATGTCATTATTGAAGTACCCAGTGACAGCCTTCACTGACAGCCTGATCAACCGCGAGATGCAGTACCATATCATCATACCAAATCTTGCCTTCAAGAGGAATGAATCTGCCATGAAGCTTATTCTGGGGAAGCTGCTAACTGGAGCTTGTCCAACATCAATGCTGATGATAAAAGGATTCAACAGACCCAGAACAGTAGTTTCTTCCTTGAGTTGCCCATGGATAGGATTTCCTAAATTCCCAAGAGTCAGGAAATGATGATAGATACAGATACTATAACGGAGTGGTGTAGATAGATATTAGAGAGGAGGAGGAGAGTTAGTTATTGGGTGGTGGAGTAAAAGGGGAGGTGTTGTATCTTGTTTATCAACATGCATGTGTGGCATATTTTATGCATTTTCAATGTAATTATTAAGGTGTTGACATGCCAGAAGATGAAACAATGGTCCTCACCTGACTCACCATCAGCTCAATAAATTATGTGTTGAATGAATCAGTGTTTTAAGTACATGTCTCAAGAGAATGTCTTGTACAGTTGCTGTCAAGTTTTGTCTCTGGTGACTGTCTTAAGTACTGTGGTTGGTTATACATATTGTGAAAAGTCCTGTATAGATGTTGTCAAGTATCTTATGATGTATGTCTTGTACAATTGTGGTGTAAACAATTCTATGTGAATGTATGTCCCACTTTTGTCAAGAAACTGTCATGTAGATGTCTTGTCCAACAGATGTAATGTACAGTTATTGTTGAGTTTGTCTAAACAAGAACTGAATCCTACAGTCCTAGAAAAAGTGGACAAAACTGATATAGGTCATACTGACAAAATAATTAAAGATCTAATGTGACGGACGAATAGCACACTGGCAACATTATGTTGAGTGAGAGGGATCCTCAGTTGTACAGGCGCTAATAGTTCAGATCTTCTCTGGCCTTGGGTGAACTATTTTATTTCTTTTATAAATTTCTGTGTAGATACATGGTAGTCTCACAGTGGGGGTTTGAGCCAAAGAAAAGTGGTTCTCCAAAAAGGCTATTGCGGGAATGATTAGCTCATTTGAGTGACCTCTAGACAAAACGTGCTAAATCATATCCTTTATCTTGTTATTTATTATTCAAGATATATCTCCAGAGAACACTACAAACTAGGTCCTGTGTCAATCATCTAATTTGTCACACTCTGCCAATCATCTCATTTTTACATGATTGATGGTAAAATGAGTATTTAAAAAAAAAAAAAAAAAAAAAAAAAAAAACCTTTATTGAGTGTTAAGAAACATTTGCATTTGTATTGTTAGTATTTTAACAGGCGTGCTGTGTGTATGGTATTCGTGAAGATCTGTTTAAACATGCGTTTGTGCGTGTCAAATTGGTGTACAAATGCACTTCAACATCAAATTACAAAGTATACGTACCTAATATGCATAAAGTATTAGCAATAAATTAAGACAAGAAAGTATGGCTGACCAGGATTATGGATTTTCTCATACTCTGCCAATCATCTCATTTTTACTTGATTGGTGGTAAAAAGGTGGTGATGATGGTGGTGATTTCGATAATGGAGACAACAACGACTATAATGCGGTGATTATTTCTTCCCTTATTCGTTCTAAACCCATTCCTGCTTTTTCATACACCATGCACCCTCTTTCATACCCATAGTATATACATAAGTTGAATTGTTGATGTCGACGTTGAACGTAGCCACGCCCAGTGACTACAATTAAAAAACAAAAATGCTGTGTTTGACCACCACGTTCACAAAGGGCGTGCATCCATCTCTTTCAGAGCATGCATATATATACACACTGACATATGTATATCTGTGAACATACCAATAAGAACAGATTTTTTTCGCCCTTCAATTTTTACAACCTTTATTACAACATTTTTACATTGAAATGGGAGGTGGGAGGAAGGGGGTGTAAAAGAAAAAAAAATTATATTTACATAATATAAATTATGAGTAATAAAATAAAAATTTAAGCATGTATTACTTTGTAGGGACAGTGATTGATGATATTTATAATGATGATGTTGATGATGATGATAATTATGATGATATAGATAACAAACAAATTTTGGTGAGTTGATGATTTCTTCCCTCACACACCCTAAAAATCTCCTTTCCTCACTCTTAACATCTTACCATGCCCTCATACTAATATATACCCATAAAATGAGAAGTTGGTGTCTAAGGTGGAGCCACAAAAATAGTTCACCTCTCGCCGTCCACACGCGTCGCAACGGTTTGGGTGTCAGTAGCCTAGAAAGCGATGCAGATTATGTCAGTGTGTCTGTGAATATCCGTGTAATTTTGTTTTGAAACATGTGCAGTATTAAAGGTGAATTGTACGTTTTAAATTTATATGAAGCTGCATTTCTACAGGACCACACTAGGTACCTGTATTCTGCCAGTGAAATTAGCAATTTCGTGTGGTTGTCCTTGGTAGTTTTAGGAATAGTATTTAAAAAGATTGCTTTATACATATCTGTTTTCTTTTTAATGAATTTTTCAATGAGTTGTCTAAGTGTGTCTAGTGCGGCTTGGACTGTTGGACATGTGTAATAAATGTGATCTTCAGTTTCCTGTATGTTATTCCTGCAAAGTTGACATTGTGCTATTTGTTTTGACATGTGTGCTTGTTTTTCCGTAGTTGGGGACATGTTAAAGATTAAACGATACATAATTTCTGTGGCTTTGGGTGTGATGTGTGGGTTGTGAAGATTAGAGAAAGTACATGTGTAGTCTTGTATGTAGTATTTTTGTCCTCTTTTTATTCTAAGTCGTAGTGGGGGTGCTTGTTGTTTGACTAGATATTTGTAAATCTGACGTGTTGTCTGGTGTATTAGATGCTCGCGTCCTTGAAGTGCATGCATACATGTCTTGTAGAAAGATGGTAGTGTTCCAAAATGGTGTGGAGAATTGAGTTGCATTCTTCTAAGGTGTTGTAGTCTGAGTTCTATGTAATAGAGTGCTAGTGGGTGCTGTTCTGGTTGATTGAGGATATGTCCTATGTTTTGGATTCTAAGCGCTTGTATTTTGGTGTTTATGTCTTGTAGTGCTATCCCCCCTTGTCTTTTGTCCTGTATGAGTGTCTTATGTTGTATGCAATAGATTGTGCTGCCAAAGATGAAACGTCTGATGTGTTTGTTGATGTCTGTGATTGTCTGTTTAGGTGGGTCTAGCACTGTGACTAAATATATAATTTTGGGAATGATTAATGTGTTAACTATAGTGCTCCTACCAAATATTGTGGATGTCTTATACTTGTATCTGTGCAGCATGTCTATAATTGGTTGTGTGAGATTTTTCCATGTATGTGCATGTATTTGTCGGGAGTTGTTAGGGAATGTTATCCCATAAAGTCTGATGTTGTCTGTCGCTGTTAAGTCGGGAGGAAAATCTGCTTTGTTCCGCCACTACCGAGACCCATTATGTGTGATTTGTGTATGTTTAATTTTGCTCCATTCCCCTTACCAAATCGTGTAAAAGTGTGGAGTATATTTGTGATGGATTTGTTGTTGATGGGGAAGAAAGCGGTGTCGTCCGTGTACGCGAGCAACTTCCTCTCTCCTCCCCCAGGAATAAAAATGCCTTTGATGTTCGTGTCCTGTCTGATTGCTTCGAATAGTGGTTCCAGGGTCAGCACATAAAGCAGCGGTGATAGGGGACATCCTTGTTTCACCGATCTTGTGAGCCGAAAGCCAGCAGTAAGAGCATGGTTTACCAACACCTTACTTTCAGGTCTCCGGTATAAGATCTCTATCCACTGCCTAAAGTACTGGCCCAAGTTGCAGCGTGTTAAAGTCTTATATAAGTAGGAGTGGGAAATTCTATCAAAGGCCTTCTCCTGGTCCAAGGACAAAAGGGCGGCCTGACAGTCTTTCTCCTGTGTGTATGTGATGATGTCTCTAATAAAATGTGTATGCTGGTGGATGTTCCTATGTGGTACCCCGCATTGTTGGTCTGTGTGTATGAGTGTTGACATAAAGGGTCTCAATTTATTAGTCAGTGCTTTAGCAAGTATTTTATAGTCTGTGTTGAGTAGCGATATGTTTCTGTAGTTCTTCATGTGTGTCTTATCTGTATTTTCCTTAGGTATTAGTGTTATGTATGACATGTTACAACTGTCTGGTAGTTGTTGTTTGTCAAAGGCGTCTTGAAATACTTTAAGAAGAAGGCCACATAGGATAGGAAGGAAATGTTGGTAGAATTCTACAGTCAGGCCGTCTGGTCCTGGTGTTTTGTCTTTGTTCATTTTACTGAGTGCGCATGTTATATCAGTCAGTGTTAATTCTGCGTCTAGTATGTCCTTGTCTCCGTCTGACAACTGTTTACTATACCGTAAAAAATTGTCTTGTATCTGTGTATCTACTGTTTCTGCTGTAAATAGATGTGTGTAGTGTTGATTAAAAGCCTCTGTTATATGTGCTGGGTCTGTTTGTGTGTTACCCTGCATGTCTATTATTTTACTTATCTTTCTGCTGTGTTGTACATTCTGCTCAATTGCCAAATATTGTTTACTCGGGGTCTCTTGCGTGATTGTGTTGAGTTTTGTTCTGAGGAGAGCACCTAGATATCTGTGTTGTTGGTATTGCTCTAGTTGTTCTTCTAATGCGTGTAAGTGTGGAGAGTTGTTGTCTACCTGCTTTGTTAGTTGGATGGCTATTTGTGTGATTTGTTCTTGTCTTAACCTTTCTTTATGTATAAAGGATGCAAGTTGTTGTGTTCTACTTCGTATTGTATTTTTCAATAAATCCCAATATTGTCCTATGTTTTCCGTTGGTATGTTGTCCGTGTATGTGTGCAAAAGTTGTGTCATATATTGTACGTATTCTGTATGCTTGAGAAGTGTGTTGTTAAATTTCCAATGTTGCGACCTTTTAGATGCATGTGTGTTTGATGATTTGTACTGATGTGTACTAATACTGATTTATGATCCGTGTACTGTAATGTTTCCTGTATGTGTTAGGCGGGTATATAAATCCTATCTAATCTAGTTGCCCTGTTGCATGCTTTGTTTGTGTGTGTTGTTTCCCTACTATGTGGGTGCAATTTCCTATTAGGTTGTGTGTGTCTAATATGTTTTGCAATGTCTCTAATTGATTCATGCCCTCTCTTGTTGGTTCTTCTTACCTGTGCCATGACATCCCCCCCTACTATGTCAGAGTCTTCTAGGACACAGTTGTAATCCCCACAAAGTATGACATTCTGTCCCCTGTATGTGTTTATGAGTATTGTGTCTAGTTCTTCGTAGAACTGTGGTTGATAGTTGTAGTTTGGGGCGGTGCATGGATATTTACTATAGTGTATGTGTGTGTATTATTTCCTATTTGTACAAAAGTAATTCTACCCTGATTATCCCTGTTTGTGTTTAGTATGTTCCATCTGTCTGATGTTTGTAATATAGCTGTCCCCGAACCTATGTTGTGGACCGCTAAACTGAAATATGCATGTTTAAATCCTAATTGTGTTTTAATTTGTGCACCTTGTACGTCTGAATGTATGTTTGTTTCTTGTATTAGGATAAAGTCTGGTTTGTACTTGCGTGTGAGTTGTATTATATGATGTTGTTTTGTTCTCAGCCCTGAAATGTTAATGGAAATTATTATTAAATCATCCATTTACAGAAACAAACAATACAGAGATCTCTTTTTGCGTTATCAAGTTCGCACTAATTTTCGATGCACACGAATTTCCACAGAAATACAGACACAGTATTGCGGTGATAAGCGTTCACAGTTTTTGGTTCAGGCTTTTTCTTCTTCGGAATCCGTGTCGGTATCAATTATCAGATTTTGAAATGTTAGGGTGTCATCGTTTCCCTCTTCTGGAGAGTTGTTGGTTGCGTTTTCCGATTGTCCTTCTGTTTGCTCATTTTGTTTTCTCGTTTGTTCATTCTGTTTGCTCGTTTGCTCATTGTCTTCCGGTTTTGTTGTTCGGTTTTTCCCCTTCTTGTGGGGTGCGACTATTGACGAAGATTCGTGTTCGTCTAACTCGTTGGCTTGTTCTTGATCAATTTTCAGAGTGTGAAATGTTATGGTGTCATTGTTTCCATCTTCTGGAAAGTTGTGGGTCGCGTTTTCCGATTGTCCTTCTGTTTGTTCTTTCTGTTTGCTCGTTTGTTCGTTCTGTTTGTTCGTTTGTTCATTCTGTTTGCTTGTTTGCTTCTGG
>OY992897.1:50798925-51016425 GCA_963921405.1 Cepaea hortensis
TATTATACTAGTATTGTTAGGTTACCCATATGCCTACTTGGAGAAGCAAAACGAAAATGTTAAAGCTTTATCAAAAAGCCAACTTACCGTTAGTGACGTGTAACATTGTGAGCTGGTTGTTGTTCACTGAGACCGGTACTTCTAGACGGTGAATGGTGGTCGTCTTATACACTCTATTTGCTGACGTAGAATGACTCAGCAGAATATTATGCACTGTCTGTTCATGCGACCGGGTGCGACTCCATCTTTGACCAATTGAGTCATTAGTAACTTGTTTCGGATGTATCCCATAAGACACGTGACCGGCTACAGCGCCATCTTTGAGCGGTTTTAGGCACGTGATTGTACCCTTACACATGTGATCGAGTGTGACGCCATCTTTAACCGGTTCTAGTCACGTTTTTCGATTGTATACCTTAGCCATTTGACCGGAAGCATCACCATATTTGATCGGCTGTGACCATTACCCAAGTGTCTCGGCTGTATCGTTACTGTCCGTACACTCTGAATGCTGGGACTCACTGCGATGTCCTGTAAATGCAATGCATTAAAGCTTGACTGCAATATTTAAAAGATAGACATATAGCTATAGTACGAAGCATACATTTGTTCGTGATATTGTAACAGAGCAGGAACTCACAAGACGTGTTAGTTTTATGCAAATACTGTTTATTCACTTGATGGTGACAACATGGCTCCTCTCTAGTCAAAGGCTTCATGTTAACTGCCCTTGCCAACCCAATACGTCACGATTGAGCATCCCCCATCCTTTCACTCTCAATGCTCAATCGTGCTGTATCTGTTTCCCACTAGATCCTAATAATACCCCAGTACTCTATTACTGTTACACCTCCCCATGTTTATTAAAGAATTTTCCTTATAAAGGAAAAATCTTTACTCCTAATCCCCTTACTCTATTCCCTCTTTTTCCTCTAATCTTCCATAGTTCTTCTAATCCTCCCCAAACCAACTCCAATTTAATTAAACATTCTATTTCTTTAACTCTTTACCCAGCTATATAATCAACCCACTTCTTCTTCGTTCTTGGTCCTTTAACCAAACATAACATATTTACATATCTTTAATAACATTTCAAATTCAACTATATACAATACATCATAACATCATAACACGTCTTCTTAAATACTCCATTTCCTCTTCATAAGTAAATTTCAAACTCTAACACCAACTCCTTATTTTTATCACCAACGCTACTAATCCCCCACTTTCAACTAACCTGAAATTACTTTCACACGATAGGAAGACAAAGAATCGGTGGCCACCGGAATTTTAAAGAAGAAGTATACTCTTTCACCCTAAGATCACACTCATCTAAATCACACACCCCTTTTACCAAACCATAACCATACTCCTTTACCCTCCTATGTCATTTGAGACTTTATGTAATAAAGTCTAAAACCACACTCACCTAAATCACACACCTTTACCACTCATTATGGTAAACGTTTACGCTGCTATCTACAGCATCAAAAACATTATTCACATCCAATAATATTCTTCACTTCTAAGTGTCTATATAACAGACACTACATTACCTCAACCTCACATAGTAATGTAAACTACAAAACACATCCCGAAGACACAATTAAAAAATCTATTATCCCCTAAGAACACCTCACATAACCTCATCCTCGTATAACTAATCTTCTCCAATACCTCAGGTTCTCTCTTAATGTCCATTTCTTATGGGCATATCTACTAAAATGCTCTACTTATGCCGTCATCAACAGCAACCTAGTAACCTTGAAATCTCCCCTTAAATATTAACCATCAAACACAACATTGTAATCTGACCCACTTATAAACATTTACATCCTGCCCAGGCCATGTAACCCAATGTCTCTCTAAAATCTTCCACCTCTCAACTCATAATTCATGCCGTAATCTACAGCAACCTTAAATGTCTATTTATTACAGACACCCGTAACTTCACAACATCGTAATCTGACCACTATATAGACTACTCTAGCAACCCACTTCTATCTCTGAAACTTAATACACCCAAAGGGATAACCATTTACCTCCCGTCTTTAACGGACTCTCAAGAACCCCCTGTCATTATGTCTCCACTATGTTCATCAACTTACACTCCCTTACTATTGTAGTGTTATCCACAGTGTCTAGTTAAACATGGATCCAATTCATGTTTACTCTCTGGGGTAATTCGTTACCCTCTTCTTCTTCTATAACCGCGCAATCCTGTGTACATCATGGTTCTTCTGACCCCATGTAACCCATGTTTAAAACTTTCTCCTCATTAATCTTTTCTTCCCCCATATGGCTTCTAATCCATATATTTCCAATCAATGCTGACTTTAGTGTAACTCTAAACTTCCCCATAACCATCCATATATTTCCACTACTTCATAACCATTTTAACCTCTCTACGCTGATTATCACAGCAACAAAATTCCCATGAACTTATTCTTCACAAAGAGAATGTGTCTCTTTATTAGCTCTCAGTAGTTTTATTAACTCTTTTCTGAACGAAGGATCCCAAATAAATGTCTCTCTTCTAGTCCCCAGTAGTTTATTACTATTTTCTAAACGAAGGATCCCAAATAAATGTCTCTCTTCTAGTCCCCAGTAGTTTATTACTATTTTCTGAACGAAGGATCCCAAATAAATGTCTCTCTTCTAGTCCCCAGTAGTTTATTACTATTTTCTGAACGAAGGACTAAAATAAAGCCCATGTATTGTCTTTATTCTAGACAAAACCCTGTACTTAAACATAACTTAACTAACTACCATTTAACATACAAAACAGCGAAATAAAATCACAACAGAACATCATACCCCCCCAAATTTTTGTAACAATCATTTATGTTTCCCCGCAACTCAACTAAAGGTATGATGATGATGGTGATGATGATGGTGATGATGATACAACATACATCCTATTCTATTTTTACCTAATACTACTGGTCTCTTTTACGGACCAGTAGTTCACACATAAAGGTCTACGAACACAATAATCCTATTCTAAAATAATAACAGGACCAAATCAAGCAAAAAAATTTTACATATGAGGCATTGAGAGCTCAATTTCAATAAACACAACTGAAGGTTTTTAAAAAAAAAATATATAATTCACTTAGAATTAACCACTTAAAGTGACCCAGCAACATTAGCCTCCTTTTCTAACCAATGTAACACCTATCTATTTAGCCAAGTCATGTATAACAAAACAACTCCCTTCAAATTACTACACACAGTGGCCCATCAATCTTGGCCTCCCCTAACCGAGAAAACAAAACACCTCACTGCTACGTATGTATATCTGTTAACCACAGACTAACTTCTTTAATTTAGAACAATATTTGTTCTCCTCAACCACAATCACCACTCCACAACTGACCGTTCCATTTTCTGGAAGTCAACCATTGATTATCTCCCCTCACAATATTTTACAAAACTAACTCCTTACACTTGAATTATTTGGAATTCAATCACTGTAAACTACAGTATCTTCACCATGCTACTCCCATCAAAAGAACTTGTCTATTTATTATAGACCTCTCACCAAAACCACCAATTCCACTTCCACTTTCTCGTCTGCCCGACGCAATTAATATTTCGTCCTCCTGCTTCAATACTTTCACGTCTCACCAACACTACTATAGCTATCCTCAAGTCTCTCTTAGCACTCTTACATCGTGACGACAATCAAACCGGTCACCTCCTCGGAACACGTTCTCCAACACTCATTTAACTAACCATGTTTACCTCTGCATCTTTCATTCTTCTTGTTATTTCTCGGAACTCTTTCAGAACTGCAACCTACGCCACTTATAACCAACAGCAGACCTCTCTTTCTTCGTTTCTCAGTCTTAGGCACTCTTGCTTCGCCATTTTCCTGTCAAGAATACTAAACATTCATAATGTTAATTCAGCATATAACTTCCATAATTTCCTTCCAAGTTCAGATATTCTACGAAAAGACATTACAATTTTCTTTCTATCTCTCGATTTTCGCATGTTCTATGTTCCACCACGATTTATCAACGTCACTTATCAACCGCTCTTCTCATATTCACACGGACAATGACACACAACCTCGCTCTCATCTCACGCCTACTCTCGCATCGCGACAACCTAACGTCTCCATACTATTATTACAACAAAATACTTTAGATGCCACCTCAACATTCCAGCAATCATTCACCACATATCTACACGTACTGATCTCCTCTACACACATTGACACAAGACATATTAATGCCACTCTTACATTCTATCTACGTATTTCACTTAGGCGACTTTATCACAGCTCTATCCTGCCTTACTCATCACGACGAACACCTGTTTGACTACAGTTATACTCATGTATGAACAACGCATACCCAGACGAATTTTTCCACAGGACTTTCACAATTCACTTCTTCCTTATTTCTATTTTACTTAATCATTCACTCCCATATGAAAGTCAGACGCTGCCTCTCGCAAGTTATATCGCTTTCACAGCACTACCTACTATCTTTTCAAAACAAACTACATTCCGCTTTCTATATTTCTCCACACAATAACTCTTCTTTCTCCACAGTCTTTTACTCTTAATACTCTTCGCGTTCAACTGACTATTTTACTCACAGGATACTTAATTCCTTCTCAATCTATTTCTCCTCATCAGACATTCTCGGTTCAGCTGTCATACAATACTATTCTTTCTTCTCAAACCAACAAGCAAATCTATCTCAGACATCACGTCCTAGCTCTGAGTCAAACCATTTATCACTCACCTTCTACTAATTTTGTCCTGAATCTGCCCTATTTTACTTAATATACTCTCTCTACATCGTGACCCAATAGTAGATATCCTGTATTACGTAATCCACGTGGAATATCATTTGCCGTACTTCCTTAACCTCAACATCACTACCACCTACCCTGTACCATGCTACCCCAAAAATTCATCTATCTATTTTGGACAGTTCATATACCTATACTCTCAAACCGGAGTTCTTCTCATAAGCCCAAAACTATTTCATTTTTCTTCTTCACCCAAGGAACTTTAACCGTTATATAGTGTGTCCAAATTAAACACTTCACTGTCTTTCAATACATTCACCCGTCTTTCGCTTATTATGTCTTCATCACTATCTGTTGTCAACCTGTTAAAGTATTCAGGTCTTAAGGTCATAAGGTCTTCTATTTTCCTTAAGTCACTTTCTGTCGTTGAGTAAATTCCCGCTAACTGTCTACCACTATTCTTTTTCTTAAATGAGTTATTTCTATTTCCTTTATTTCTGTCATCGGTCTGCTCACTGTTTCCTGTCAACCTTACGTAACGTTTATACTTCCCCATCTCGTCTTCAGATGACACACTAATAATAGTTCCTTCATCAGACTCATTATAGTTTACTGCAAACACGTCGGCCCTATTTCCATAGTCATCTTTAAAACGTCTGGCTTTCTTTCTCTTTCTCGGTCTTCGTCCCTTAGCCTTCCCAATATAGTCACTAACTACAACTCTGTCCGTCTGTCCACCAGCAACTACTCCGTATGAGGGAACATCACGCCTCGATTCAGGATCTGCTCTTAGTGCAGCACTCTCATTCTCCGAATCCTCAGTAATGATATCCGTTTCAGCATCACTATAATATTTGGCTGTAGGAATATCTTCTCCATAACTTGAACTCTGGCAGCTAATATTCCTACACCATTTGGGAATTAGTTTCCTGTCTATAGCTGAAGAACTAGACATGGCACTACCTCTATTTACAACCATACTATTTCTTTCTTCAATACTTCTCCTCTTTATCTTTCTTTCGTTCTTGGTCCTCGTCTGTCCATCTTTCCCAACTTCAACCTTGTCTCTCTTAGTCAATTGAGTTGGTTTTGACTGATTCTCTATGAAGTCAGTTTGAGTTCCCTTTGTTATCTTGCTGACTGGTTGTACCTGAGTCTGCGTACTACTTTCTACTGTATTATTTGTCTGCGTCTGTGTCTCTCGGTTTATTTTCCTTACTAACACCGTCGTCTTCTTTTCCTGTTTAACAGTCATATTTGCAATCACCTTGGGAATAGTTGAATTTTCATTTACGTTTTCTACTTTGTTCTTTGACCCTGACTTCAAATACTGTCTCTGTCTCTTTTCAAACCAGTCGTTACGTCTTTTTCTGGCGGTTTCACTATGAGAGGGCCAGTTCCACGATTTCTTTGCAAGATTTCTGTCACGCCCACTACTATACCAGTTTGACCTTTCACTATTATGTCTGTTCTTCTTACTGTCTCTTACCCTATAAGCATTTGGACTTGGTTCGTCATAACCAGCCGCACACATAGACCCATATCGTCTTCTGTCTTCATTAAGCACTGGCTGTCTCTTGTTATTCCCTCCTACTCTGTTGTTCCCTTTTATCTCATTACCTCTTACATTGCTCTGTAACCAGTGTACAAAACATTCTACCTCGCTGACTGCCACCTTTAATTCTCCTAACCATGCAGTCACGTGTCCTAAGTCTCTGTTCAAGTACATTTTTACTCTTTATGCTATCTCAGCCGAAATAATTCTCACTTGTGTCGTGATGAATCTGCTCTGCTAAAATATTCCTAAACAGAGCTAAACTTGTGCTAAGGTGTCCTGTTCCGCCATGCTGAAATAATACTGAAACAAGGCAAGCAAAGGAACACACAATTTCAACCTCTAAATTTAAAGAATACACTTACTTATTATAGACACAATTTTACCTTCTCAATTTAAGCAATGCACTCACTTATTATAGCAATGCGCAGTTATTTTCTGGGTCTAAGTATCACACAAATTTACTTCTAAATTTAAATAATGCACTCACTTATTATGTAGCAATGCGCAGTTATTTTCTGGGTCTAAGTATCACACAAATTTACTTCTAAATTTAAATAATGCACTCCTTGTAGACATTTGCTTCTTAAACCACAATAATATCCTGTACTCCGCTCTAATTAAGAAATTCGGAACATCATGGGAGACCTCGAAATACACAATTTTACTCTGACTCTATCTCCTTAATTAAGCAGTTACCTTCTTTTACTCGCTGACGGATCCAGTTCAACCAACAAGAGCCCGCATCAACTGAAATTTAGTCTCGGAATTCAGGTGGCGGAGTTCAGATATACCTTCTCTTCCCTCAGGTAATTTCGTCCTTCTCGTGGGCTGCCAGACAATCTTCAACCCCTGGTCGGGTCACATCTCATGGGCTGCCAGACAAATCTTCAACCCCTGGTTGGGTCCCTTCCTTGATTCTCGAGTGGGTAATTCACCGTTAAATGGGTCGTAGGAATTACGAGGCCCAAAAATGGATTAGGTGTGTTTGGGTCATAGGAATGACGAGGCCCAAAAATGGATTAGATGTGTTTGGGTCATAGGAATGACGAGGCCCAAAAATGGATTAATATCAGCCAACGGCCAGGGTAGGCTCCTTTAAAATGATAAAGTTCAGACAACAGCCGTGGTAACGAGCAGGCTGTGTGACAACGATTCAACCTTGAAGTCCCTGCAACAGTGGGAGGTACGATCAGAAGTAGGTATCCCCATGTCGTCCGCCAAAATCAATCTCGTCAGCAAACCGCTCGAACAACAATGCCACAGTGCCCGGCGAGGACTTGACAGTGATAGCGGCCTTCACACACCAGTAAAGCTCGAAAACGATCTAGAGCTGACTCAGCGAAGCGGGCTTCACAACCGCATAAAGACAGTGGAACTGAACTTGCAAAGCGGGCTTCACAACCGCATACAGATTCTTGTAGAAACTTCTTGAAATCTGTTCAGCAGAGGTTTGATAACGTGCCAGTGTCAAGGGCACCGCATTTTCCCAACAAGCGCAGTATGAAGTATTGGCGGTATCGAATATAGTGGCCCAGTACCTCCGCTATGTGCCGCGACAAATTGAAGTTGTTGTTAAACCTGGTCACGGCACCATTTCGAGTCCTGTAACAGAGCAGGAACTCACAAGACGTGTTAGTTTTATGCAAATACTGTTTATTCACTTGATGGTGACAACATGGCTCCTCTCTAGTCAAAGGCTTCATGTTAACTGCCCTTGCCAACCCAATACGTCACGATTGAGCATCCCCCATCCTTTCACTCTCAATGCTCAATCGTGCTGTATCTGTTTCCCACTAGATCCTAATAATACCCCAGTACTCTATTACTGTTACAATATGACACTGCACATACACACATGCGCACGCACGCACGCATTCACACGCACGCACATGACATGGGTGTCGTTCGTTCAGAAAGACATCTGCAAACTTGCCCAGGAAGCACGTTCATCCACAGAATGGTGGGACTGCCTGCGATGTCCTGTAAATGAAATGCATTAAAGCTTGACTGTGATATGTAAAAGATAGACACATAGCTATAGTACGAAGCAAACATTTGGTCGTGAAGTGACACGGCAAATACACACACACATGCGTACGGACGCACGCACTCATACACACTCACGCACGAATGCGAAGCCATATACACGCAGACACACACACATACACACACACACGCGAGTGCGCCGCGCGATGTGGGGCAGAACAATTTATTGTGTAAGATCGAGAGTTGTGAAGACCCTACGCCAGTCGGCACGTCACATGCCGCTGATGATGGTTTATCATTACATTACATTACAACAAGAGCCATTAGTTAGCGGCCCAAGCATAGAACCTTACAATATTTGATTACACCTTCGACGGTTTGCCAGCAGCATGATGTTTTACAAACTCTTGCGATACTACGTCAAAATATAAACCGAATGGTATTTCCGGTCTTTTTTTCGTATTGTTTACATAATCAGCACCTAAGCACCTCACCTGACAATATGTGCAACTTTGGCGGTTTGCTAGCAGCATATATGTTCTATACATAAGGCGACTACGGTAAAATAAAAGCCGATATGTCGAACTTCACGCCCTTTCAGACACTATTTGTTGATTTTCTGCTCGCACTTCCGGTAATTTTTTCTGTCGGGGAAAAAAATAACATCCTAACCTGCACAGTTCGCGGCGGCTGCACTAACCAGGTGGCCTTATTTCCTCAGGCTGAAAGACCCCACTGTCATACACCGCAGGGTACTATATTGGCAGTATCGCCATTTGCTATTTCCGGTCTTTTTTGTATTGTTTACATAATCAGCACCCACGCAAAGTACCTTACACTCTTTGTTTACAACTTCGGCGATGTGCTCAATCGATTTAGCGTCATTTATACCCACTATATTTCAAAATTCATTATCAGGCATTAATTCTAAAGCAAGATATTTTCATCAGTCCTTCTCAGTTGTGTAAAATACTGCCATTTCCTGCAGACATCAAGAGACACAATTATTTCCAAAAACAAGGGAAGTAACTGGCGTTAAGTTAAGCAATTATTATTTTAATGATTAATTTGGAGATTTCACTGATTATGTTAAGTTAATTGAATGTGTACTATTGAGACTGGTCTCTAGTGTTATCTTGTCTAGAAATAATCACTATCTATATGTTATTGCGTGTTTATTAATTGTGGCAATATATCCATATATAGAATAAATAGCCGTATTCTGGCTTCAGTCTTTTTTTCCTAAAGCTGAATGTGCCCAAGCGATCTTTTGGGTCTTTTTTGGCTCAGATCAAAGAGTAGTATTACCAAATACTCCTTTTGGTATATCCAAAGGTCTCACTTGAATATCACTATTCCTATTTCGATGAGAATTTTGATGGCCCTCCTCTGGAGGGCAAAGGCTAATATCCGGGGTAGGCGCCTATTCCCTCTCCCCCTCACATCGGCCTACTCCGTACACACACACACCCACACACTGGGACTCGAACTCAGGTGCCCGGTGACTAGTTGGTCTACTTATCTATATAAGTATTCCACATGCCCGGGGCATGCATCGCTGTCTTTGAATGGTCTCAGGAGCGATCTGGGGAAGCCGAGGTGGCCAGCAAAGGCACCTGTTTGCGGGGCGGTTGGTAGGGGATACCCAGGGACAGGAAGTAGTCAACCGGATGTAGTCATCCGGAAGTAGTCACCCAGACCCAAGAAAATACCCGCCAATTTAAAAAAAAATAAAAGTCACCGTAGGTACAGTTGTGAGACGTCACGTGTAGGTGCTATGCTCTTCGTATAGTAAAAAATGACGTCACTACGAAGGTGCTGCACCTAATTTCCTCCTTAGTTACAATATTATATACTACTCACATGGAGGTGGGTGTTTACTTGTGTAGTGAGCGGGTCATTGGCAGGCTACTAATTTTCACTTTTCACCCCTCCTGGGAGAGACTAGCCCAGTGGTTCTCAACCGGTGGGGAATTCCCCCCCCCACCCCCCTCCCAGAGGGGAATTTTGGGTTTCCAGGGGGGGGGGGGGGGCTGAATGAAGATTATTTCAAGATCTCGTTAATACAAGAACTGATTACTTGATCTTGTTTTTCCCTTCATAATTTATGGTTGTGTACGTCTCACCCTTCTAAAATTCATGTTATAAAGTAAGTAGACCCACAAATCACGTTTTATGTGAACATCTAGACTTGTTTTACTATGTGCTTCCACTATTGCGTATACTGTGTGTCAAAGAGCTGGATATATAGATAGAAGTAGGACAAAGATAGAAGTAAGGAAAGGACAGAGACAAGGACATTTACAAGAGAATAGATAGAGAGAGACAGTGTAAAGAGATAGAACTCCAAACAGTCTAAGACAGAACATGGATAGGACACGCACGTGTCATAACTAGGACCTGGCGGGGATCAACTCTCAAGATAGGACAGGGGACGTTGGCCACAGGGAACTACCCGTAAACAGGCTGAACGGTAGTACAGCTGTAGGGTAACGAGTACTGGACTACTGAACTACGTGACAAGTGACGCAGCACGCAGCGCTGCTGACCGCACGAGGACTAAGGACTAGTAACTGAACGAGACCTGTAAACTCGGGCAGACCGGACTTGACAGTTAGTGCAACAAGACCTGTGTGATGTTACTCTAGCCACTGTGTAGTTTAGACGGGACGCAGTTAGACGTAGCGAGTGTGAATTGAAGAATGTGTTTGAGTATTTGAATGCGTTTAATGTATGCTCGAGAAGAGAGCTGTATATATCTGTGTGGACATATCGCCTGATAGTAATTGTGTAGAATAAACATTGATTTATTATATACCATTCATACCATCGTGTGTGTGATCGTGAGGGATGAATGAAGTGACCAGCATGCCTGTATGAAATCAGGTTCTTGAAAGGCGGCCAATAGTGGTGTCAGAAGTTCGTAATGAACCTATGACCTACTGGGTGTACAAGAGTGTGTGACAAAAGAGTGATTGTTTTTCATCAATACAACACCAAGAGTGAGATAGAAAGTTTAAATGAACTATGATTTATTGTGTGGTTGTTTGATAACAGCAAGAAGGTGATTACAGCGTGATTGTAACAGAACGTGTGAAAGAACTCATTGCCTAGTGAAAAGCAAGAGCAGTGTAAAAAGAGTGATAAAATCTACGAATTAATTCACTGTGTACAATCGAAAGATTCAAAGTGTAAGAGCGCTTACGAAAGAGTGACAAAGAAAGATTACGTTAGGAAAATTGTGAAATATTGTGAACAATTGTGAAATATATAATGAAAATTAACATGTTTCACAGAGATGTTTCAGCTGATGCCTCATGCCAGTGAAGACTACATGACAAAGACGAGACAACTGACACAACGACAGACAAAATTTAATACACGAATTTCGCTTTTTTCAGCATCCCGTCGGAGAGAACGACGACACAGAAATATTGTTAATTAAGATATCAACTTGCATGTGTGTGGTTTCTGACTATTAATTGTTGCTGCTCTATATAACAGAATGCAGAGCAGAAGCATTCAGAACAGCATTAGAAACTGAACTGAGAGAAGACAACAAATCCCATAGAACAATGGGCCAAGAATGAGTACCGAGAATAAACAGATAAGAAAGCAGCAATGGAAAAGGAGGAAAGAGATAGAAATGCAGCAATTGAAAAAGAAGCTAAAAACGCAGAAAGAGAGGAACGAGCCCAGGAACGACAGCATCAAAAAGACCTAGCAGAGCTGGCTGAAGCCACTAAATTAAAACAGTTAGAACTGGCTAAAGCCACTAATTTAAAAGAGCTAGAACTGGCTGAAGCTACTAAAATAAAACAGCTAGCTATAAAAGAATTAGAAGTAGCTCATAGAGCAGAAGAAACAAAAGTAAAAGAAAAACAACTGGAGATTGAGTCACAAACCCAGTTGAAGATGAAAGAGCTGGAAATCGAATCTCACGTACACATAGCAACAACTAAACTGAAGAGTAAAGAAGAAGAGAATAAGTTTAACAAGTACAAGGGGATAGTCAAACCCTTCTGCCAAGGAGACTCAATTTCTGCCTGGACAGAGAATGTGGAATTCCTGCTAAAATTCCAGGAAGTTCCACGTGAACATTGGGCGATGATATACATGAAAAATCTCTCTGGGGAGCCCTTAAACGTAATAGAATCCATTCCCCAAGAGCTAAGAAATAATTATGATTATATCCATCAACGCATTATGGAACATTTTTTTTTCTAGACGCCTCAGGTTACCAAATTCAGTTTTCAAAATTAAAACCAAAACCTAACGAAACATTCATTGATTATGTATCTAATGTACAGAGTTTATACAGTAAGTGGCTGAACGCTGCAAAGGTAAATAAAAGCTTTGAAAAGCTCAAAGACCTGATGATAATGGACAAAATTATCTCGACGGTCCCAACTCCCTTTGCCAAATTTCTACAGCAAGCTGATGTAGACTCGTTAGAACAGCTAGAGAAACGGGGGTCAGCATATATTTCTTCAAATAGGGACATATTTAAATCAACCATAGAAGAAACTGAGATAGTGGTTTTGCAAAAAGTAAACCTCAAAAACCATTCCAAATGAGGGATAAACCATTTCAAATGAGGGAGAAACCAAATAAAAAGCCACCTCAATGTCCATATTGCCATTTCTTTCATGATCAGTTTGCTATGTGTGACAAAAACCCAGGCTATTCATCTCACCTGGAGATGATGATAAAGTAACAAGAGGACAAAAGAAACACGTATAGACGTGCAGTCAAATGCTTCTTTTGCCGGTCGTTTGGTCATTATAGTTCCAGGTGTGTTGGACGTCAGAGATTAAGAGCCACTAATGCTGTGCTTATTGATACATCATCTGAGAGTGAAAATGAGCTTGAAAGTGAGAATGAAAGAATGTTACAATCCGGAGAGAATGTGGTAGCTGCAAGTGACGTACTTAACTTTGAAAGATATGATATATGTCAAAAATTCCATGAAGACGGAATGCTGGAATGCGGGGATTCAGTACCGTGGACAACTGAGAACGCAAATACAGCAGTTGCCTCCATAGGTAAATTATAACTCTACAATGGAATGGTCAATGATAAACCTTGCCAACTCTTAATCGATAGTGGAAGTACCATGATCGGTCTTAGAAAGGATCTGGCCAATCCATAAGACTATACAGGCCAGTTTGTAAGCTGTCGAACTTTTTCGGGGAACATAGAGAAGTACCCGTTAGCAACGGCTCGTATAAATACTCCTTTCTTTTCTGGCACATTTACATGTGCTATCTTGGATGACCCATGTACTGATCTTATAATATAATCGGGTGCCTGCCTCAGGTAAAGAAATGTTCCATTAATGACATAAAAGCATGGAATGAAGTCCATGCCCACAAAGTGGCGAACGCCGTGGAACTTCAACCTGAACAGGAGGTTATAACGCTATTACCCGATAAGAGGGGTGTATTAGCAATGACATGGCAAGGGCCATTCAAAATAGTTAAGAAATTAACACTCGTTGAGTATGAAATATCTCTGAACCACAAACTCAAGATATTCCATATCAACTTACTCAAACCATATTACTCAAGACAAAAACAGGAGACAGAAGACGAACACAATGCAATCACACAAAGCAAACAGATAGAAGACAAACAAGAACATCTACCAGACATTACTAAATTAAAGAACACAACCAGGGATAATAAAACAAAACAACAAAAAAGCGAGCATAATCCATTTGTTGCTCATGCAAATTGTTACACTGTTGTGTATAAAAGTGATAAACACCTAATATTTAAACCAGCAGAAAGGATGATCACCAATAGAATAACATCAGATAACAACAGTAACATGTACAAACAGGACACACAACAGACAACACATACATTAGACACAGGTCAAAACTCATATATTCATCAAATAGACACTGTTAAGCCACTTGACGCACAACACATTATGATTAACACAGAACACACTGACAGTAGTCTTAAGGGACACAATCAAAATGGCAGAGGAACTACAGAAACTCAAACACACGCCACAAAAATGGCCCCAGAACGATGAGATTATTAATCTTGTGGAAAGTTATATGGACAATATGCTATATATACAAACTACACCATACAGCAAACAAATGTCCATGGGAAGTGATACTGATATTACTTGCATATATTGGGAGAGGACATATTTTCCCACCATTTTTGCAAATGTGTAACATTGTGATGTCATCTTACAATACAATATAATCTTTGTGTGTTATGTATAATGTGATAAGCTATACAGGTAAAACAAATTGTTTAGGCCATACAATATCTAAAGGCCAACTGAAAACTGATAACAAAATTGTGACAAAAAGTTTGAACCTCACAATGCCAACCAGCTAAAAGCAAGTGAGAAGTTTATTTGGCTTAGTGAACTATTACAACACGTTCATTCCCAATTTGGCAGAAATCACCAGTGTTTTTTCTAATCTATTAAAGTCTAATGTCAAAATCTATGTACAAGATGCTATTTTAATGAGTGCAATGTCAAAACTTAAGCATCTTTTTAGCAATGTCCCAATCCTTCGGTTACCTAACCCACATTTACAATATTTTCTTAGGACAGAAGCCAGTGCAGTATCCATCGCAGGCGTATTAGGTCACAAGTATGACGACAGTCTCCACCCAGTAATGTATGTAAGTCGCAAGATTACCCCTACTGAGGCTAAGTATGATGTCTCTCAATTGGAGGCTCTAGCTATTGTGTACTGTGTCCATAAACTACATAGATTTTTGGCAGGGACACACTTTGTCATCGAAACTGACAACTCCCCGCTCACAGTCATGGAGACAGGAGTCCATAAGAACAACATGATCTACAGATGGTCCCTGATACTCCCTTCATTTTCGGTCAGACATATTAAAGGTAGAAATAACACACTGGCCGACATGCTTTCTAGACGTTCGAACTTTGAAATATCTGAAGTGCAGCAGAAAGACGATACAACACTATTATCGGCATTAACACCAGCAGCAGCTTGTTCTCGAACATAGTGATTACTGTGAATCAGACTTTGTACATATATGAACGACGAGCAATGTCGATACCATTACGTATAGTCGACACAGATGAAGAGAATATTGTAAATAGACACTTCAGGAACATCGCGTCGAATATCGAACAGTGTAAATAGAAACTGTGTGTAGAATGAAGATATTCTAAGGGAAAGGACGCGACATCATCACCTTGCATGGAGTAACTTAGTTTAACTATTATACTAGTGTAAAATGCATGTATATTTGATATGTATGATAATATTTTTATTGAAGTTTCACATCATAATTTAGTTTTATGTGTAGTTTAGTGTAGAATTACATAACAACTTTTCTTGTCAGTAAATTAGTAACACCAGTTTTCCGACTCCCATGTAGATACAGGAATAATTAGACGTAAATGATTGATTGATTGATTGATTGATCTAGGAACCGACATCACAGCATTTGGGACATTCCCATAAGCGCTCCGTCCCCATCCTCAGCAACCAGCGAAGAGTTCCAACACTAATAGTTCCAGTAGCAATCTGATTATATGCCCGTCTCGCCTTTCCTCTGAGCATCGATCGTAGGCCAGATCCCCTCGTCACTCCTCGCTGCCTCATTCTAACCAGACTATGGTGATCCATTTGCTCCTCCGAGATGTACACGTGCTCCCACAAGGCCGCAACCACATCTGCCTTGTCATGCATCAATACTCCACCAAGTTCTGCCGAGCCAGCCAATCTGTCCGCCTGTTCATTCCCCAGCACACCGGCATGCCCAGGAGAAATGATCCAGGTGATGCTTGCTACCCGTGACCTCCGAAGCGAAGCAAGCCACTCTGCACGAAGCTTGCCTGTTCTTACCCTTCTCAGCATGCTTTCTGAGTCAGTTACAGTCACAATATGTGTATGTATCGTGTTTTCTATCCAGCGGAAAGCTGCACTGACAGCCTCCACCTCCATTCTTAAGCTAGATGTAGTGTCATCATACGCCAGGCTCTCCTGCACCAAACGCCGACCATTAGTTTTTGCCAAGAACCCCCAAGCACTTCTCCTACCTCTCAACACCGACCCATCCGTGTAGATAATCACATCACCCGGGCGAGAATTTTCGTGAATTAATTGCTGAATTTCCACTTCCGTGGCCCCTGCTGGCCACTCCCTGCACTCCCGGCTCAATGTGATTATAACTCTGCACAAGTCTGACTGCACGGCTGGCACTCTGAACCACTCCTCTCCTCGCCTAATGTTCTCCAAGGGGCACACCTGTCTGATCGTATCCTCCGCCTGAGCCATCCATGATTTCCCTCTTATCAGTCTCTGACCCTTAACTACGTCCAGCGCCTCATGCAACGGGTGATCTGAGGTATGCCTTCGCTTGCATCACCTTGTGCCTACCAGCAACAGTAGGCAGACCAAGGATGTAACGCATACACACTACTGGAGTGTCTCTGGTGCATCCCAGAATGACCCGCATAGCTTCATTCTGTATGCGCTCTAATTTCACCAGCTGACTCTTTGAGACAGTGAGCAGTCCTAGTCCATAATCAATCACTGAGAGGATCAAGTGCTGGTATAGTGTGAAGAGCATTCTCTGCTCTGTGTCCATTGCAGCCATAATTTTAAGTGCATTGAGTCCCTTTTGAGATCTTGTCACAACCGTCTCCACATGGTCCTTGAAGGACAGACTCCTGTCAAATGTGATTCCCAGATACTTCAGTTTGTTCTCTCTGTTGACGCTTCTACCATCTATCGTGAGGCTTGGGGCATCATCTCTCACAATCCTGTTGTCCAGAGAGCACCACAACACAGCTGCCTTTTCCGGGTTGATGACAGCACTCATTTCAGTGCACCAGTCAATCACTTTGTCCACTGTCACCTGTAGCTCCTGGGCTGTTTGATCCCTATTTCTCCCCTGCCTGTATGCAAGAATATCATCTGCAAATGTTAGAATCCTTCCAACCCCTGGTGCTTCTAGGTATGCAATCTTGCTCGTATACACATTAAAGAGCACCGGTGAGATTGCAGATCCCTGTGGCAGTCCCGGGGTTAAAATATGTGGCTCTGAGGTCCATGCGCCCAGACGGAGAGCAACCTGACGAGAATGCAGGACGGCCGCTATCCAGTTCACAAACCAGGGATTGACCCCTTTCTCCATAAGTGCGGTCATCAAAATATCATAGCGAACTCTATTGTACGTATCCTCGAGATCAAGCGCTGCCGCCATCGTTTCCTGTCTACTCTGGAACCCCCCATAAACGTCAAAGGCAAAGGTGGCCGCATTCGACCAGGTATCTTTTCCTGGCCTGTAGCTCCCCAGGCCTCTTGGAAGAAGCTTCCCCCCTTCCAAAAAATCCTGCAGCTTAACAGCGACTATCTTCTCTAAAACATTCCCAAATGTATTTTGAAGGGTGATGATCCTAAAGCCGCCAAGCTTTGAATGATCCTTGTATGGTTTTGGGAGAGGGATGAGATAGCTATGTAGCCAATCCTGCGGTACTGACGCTGTCCTAATGCTCTGATTAAAGCAGCCGGCCATCTCCTTCAGGTCTACATCGCTCAAGGCCTTCATGTGGCCATACCTGACACCATCAGGCCCTAGTGCCGTGTCTTTTGCCTTTTGCAAAATATGTTTAACATCTTCAAACAATATGATGTCTTCGTAAGGCATATTCTCTATTGTGCCAGATAATTCCACTCTAACTGCATCCCTGGTTCCCGTATCACTGTGATTGGTCTGCTCTAAAAATCTCTGGAGAAACGCCTCCCCTTTCTCCTTGTCTGTTGTCACCCGTACCCCATCCTCTTTATAAATTGTTCCTACTGTCATAGGCCGATCTTTTCTTTGCATTTGTCTGTACAGTTTCCAGAATTTAGGCAGTGTTTTATCACCTCCAACCTCCTTCATAAAACATTCCCATTTTACTTTCTTGGCCTCTGCAGCACATCGCTTGAAAGCCTCCACCTTGTCTTTCTTGTCATTTTCCGCTATGTCCACTCCCTCTCGTGAACTTAGGGGTGTCTGTCGCAATTTCCTTAGCTGCTTCACTGCAGCTCTCTTTGCTTTCCACGCATTGTCCACTTCTGGGGTTCACCATGGGGGCTGCAAAAAAGGAGTTTTAACAGTCCTGTTGCATGCCCCATGTCTGAGGCGTCCAAGAAGGCTGTAGCTCCACTCATACCGGAAGGTCTTGCGCGCTCTCCCAGCCTTGACTTTCTTGGACTTAGAGATCAGGACTGAGCATGGCATGGGATCACTCCCATGGTCATTCAAAACAGTCCACTTTTCATCAAGGACTGATGACTGGGAGACAAGTGCCAAATCAATAGCAGTATCTGCATCGCCAGGCCTCATTGCCATTCTAGCCGGCCTACCATCATTTATGCAGACTACATCGGAGTCCACCATGGCATCCGCAAGTGCAATTCCTTGTCGATTTTCTCCACTACTGTCCCAATCTCTGTTTCTCGCATTGAAGTCTCCACATATGAGTAGCCTATCACCTGGTAAGTCCTCTAATTCCTTAAGCCAGTCCCATTGTTCCTTTCTGACAAAACAGTCCACTGTGGCATATACATTTATGATGTTCCAACTTAAGCCACCAATCTCCATTTGTATACCCTGGACCTCTCTTGCACTATATATATATATATATAAGTACATTACTTAAGTACATCGTATAAGTCTCGTAATAGACTATCATTCCATCGCTAATTATATAATAGTTAGGACATGTTAGTTTCGTTAAGACAGACTAGTTTAAAAGTATAACGTAATTAGAATTAGGGAACAATAGTAGATTAAGGGAACCAACACATTTCACTTCATTTCATTTAGTACTTAGATTATCTTCCCTTAGTTAATAAATCTCAGCACACCAAAGTAGAGTATAGCATGATATTAGAATAGTTAGTATACTTAGGATTAGCCTAGTCAATCCAGTCAACTTGTAAATACTATAAATAAGATAGACAGTGCTAATATACAGCACTATTATTCGGCTCGACGGATGTTTAGAGTGAGCCAAAACTATTTTTCAATTTTTGTTTTTTTTTTTCTCTATTTTATTTTATTGTATTATTTTAATGACATAAATTTTTTCTAAACCTGTGATGAGTGAATGTAGAGAGAGAGAGAGAGAGAGAGAGAGAGAGAGAGAGAGAGAGAGAGAGAGAGAGAGAGAGAGAGAGAGAGAGAGAGAGAGAGAGAGACGAGAGCACCGATAGAGTGAATGTATTAAATAATATGTGAGTGAACAATGGTGCATTTTTTGTGCCGCACCCAAGAGTTTTTATAATTTGTATTCGTCTTATATGTGACACATGTGTTTGTGTATTTTTATGTGTGTTGTTGCCATTATTACATTACACGTATAGGAATATTTTACAGCATCTCAGCTCGGCAAAGCAGTCACAAATTAAGCAAACGCATTCATTCGTGACTGCGTAAACCAATCTGCGATGCTTGAAAACGTAATTCAGTAAATTATAGACATACATCTATGTTTGTGATTTAAGCATGCACTAAGAGTTAAATAAACACGCAAACAACCAGATATACTTACAGATAAAGATACAGACAGCAGTATAAAGGAAAGGGGGAAACTCATGAACAGGGGATATAACAGACTTGGGAAACTTTGAGAACATAGTGAAAGATTTACCCACAAACGGAAGTTAGAGAGGTGAACATTAGCGAACACACAACATGTAATATAGTTGGAGAAACATTACACGGAAGCCATGAATTTTATTCATGTTTTGTACCCGTAACAGGGACAATTTGTTCGGGATGTCAGTCAATCGGATTTTGAAAAGCAGGTCTTATTGACATTTAGGCTTTGGTTCGATACAGCTTCCATATGTGTAATGGAGATGATTGTGGACTCTGGCCAACAATACAGTTGTGCGACGCTGATTATAAGCCAGTGGATAAATACAACAGTGTGACATCAGACTTTTATAAGTGATTGATTATACCCAGGGCATGATTAGTTAACCCTAGCCAGTACTTTGACAAAATTAGACCCAACTAATTTTTTTAGATGTTACGACAGATTGCGTCACACCCAATAACTTGAATTTGGTGACGCAATACAGGGGGGAGGGGGACGAGAGCGTGTCAAAGAGCTGGATATATAGATAGAAGTAGGACAAAGACAGAAGTAAGGAAAGGACAGAGACAAGACATAGATAAGGACCTTTACAAGAGAATAGATAGAGAGAGACAGTGTAAGGAGATAGAACTCCAAACAGTCTAAGACAGGACATGGATAGGACACGCACGTGTCATAACTAGGACCTGACGGGGATCAACTCCCAAGATAGGACAGGGGACGTTGGCCACAGGGAACTACCCGTAAACAGACTGAACAGTAGTACAGCTGTAGGGTAACGAGTACTGGACTACTGAACTACGTGACAAGTGACGCAGCACGCAGCGCTGCTGACCGCACGAGGACTAAGGACTAGTAACTGAACGAGACCTGTAAACTCGGGCAGACCGGACTTGACAGTTAGTGCAACAAGACCTGTGTGATGTTACTCTAGCCACTGTGTAGTTTAGACGGGACGCAGTTAGACGTAGCGAGTGTGAATTGAATAATGTGTTTGAGTATTTGAATGCGATTAATGTATGCTCGAGAAGAGAGCTGTATATATCTGTGTGGACATATCGCCTGATAGTAATTGTGTAGAATAAACATTGATTTATTATATACCATTCATACCATCGTGTGTGTGATCGTGAGGGATGAATGAAGTGGCCAGAATGCCTGTATGAATTCAGGTTCTTGACACTGTGTAGAGGAGGGAGGAGGGAATTTTAGGTAGGAAATACGAAAGAGGAGGGGGGGGGGGGGGTAATGACGTTCTGAAAATATGGTGAAGTGGGGCACGGGCCAAAAAAGGCAGTCCACACCTTGCTCAACACTTAAAAATAATGTGAGGGCAAAAAGTTTCCCCTTCTTTTATTAATAGGAAACTTAAATTATTTAATTTCACGTTGACCCCTCTCAAGCAGTATTTGACGAGTTTCAGATGACATGCAGAAAGCATTCCATTGCTTAAAAAGTCGCTTAAAAGTCTACAGGGTCAACTTCATTGCACCGGGTTTTTATCCCATATGGCTCAGTCTCACATATGGCGTCGCACAAAGCACGAGCCCCGTAGCTCCAGCGATGACCCACAGGAGTCTCCGAAAAATTTCATTCGTGAACCGAAGGACACGGCTCGGAATCGAACCTACAACGTTCGGAGCCTGAGTCAAACGGCTTGACCACTTCGCCACGGAAGACTATGAATAATCTGCGTTGCCCCGGGTGAGGATCGAACTCACGACCTTAATGAATTTCGTATAATAACTGCTGACTGCCACTGCTATTGCTACCCGGCTCTTGATGAACTTCTGATGGTGTTAATTTTTGGCTCTCTTCAACAACTTCTTCTGGAAGTGATTGGGGCGGTACTGAGTTTTCATTTGATAAATCCAAAGCAGTCGTTTGTTGATGTGGATGTGGACGGCTAATCTAAACAGGACCTTTGTACTAAGAATTCCTTCATAACATAGCTTTTAAGAGTTTACTTTTATATTGACTTCCAGACAATTACTTTTTCCTTTTCTGTTCCATACTGTAATACAAATATTAAATAAAAATTCACAGTCCTTCACAAAGATACAACCGCAAATGCGTATATGCTTATCATGCTATTAAAACCAATAAACGTGTTAAAATCGCTGGAAGCCTTCCTTCTTCACTTGTTCTGCAGTGGATTAAAAGTGCCATGATTTGTTAATTGTACGAGCCAGAATTGAAGGAAAGCACAACAACCCCTAACTACACCATGGCACTCTATCCTTTCCCATATACACCATACACTTGTATGTATACTAATGTATGAATGTTTGTTCATTTGTATAGATCTATGTATGTGCGCCCACACAGATCAGTACACCCAGACTTCAGGACTTGCTTCGTACACACAGAATGAGTTTTATTAGTATTACCATCATACTCTGGTGCACACGTCATTGCTCTTTAAAATTCGTGAATATGTCACGAAGTACTGTTATATCTCTCTATATGTTCTGATATGATATGAGTTTAGGCGCTATAATGAGTTAACGTTCAGATAGTACCTCGAGATCTGTGTGGCTCTGGGGTATGATCCCTGATCAGCTGAATGGCATGCGCCAATATGACTGCACACACACGTAAAGGACAGTATAACTGTGGTAACTTCAGAAATAACTCAGTAGACACGCTGATGGAGTGCACAGTGATGTAGTAAACCACCGATGATATCGGATGACGGCTTTGAGCGTGTGTGCAGATCCAGGCTTCAGTCTTTCACTCACATCTTCCACTCCCGCTCCTTAATCATAAAACAACTGCCTCTCAGGTTAGAGTGTTGGGCACTAAGCTTACTGCTCGCCACGCTGGTGTGATCATAAACTACGACTGCCTACCTTCAACAGAAGATTACCACGATCGAGCTCTAACGGCCAATGTCGCCTGCCTGACAATTAATGGACCCATGCGCATCGTTGTGAGAATAATACCTGTATGTGATCGTGACGTCTGTGAAGCTGCGTGTATCAACTAACAATTGCTGGATGTAGATACTAGTGATCCCAAATGGAGACTGGTGAACTATGTGATGATAAAAGATTGTAGTCTGCGTGTATGCTGGTGAAGGACAGCCCCGACGTCCTCACACTCTGTCAGCTGGCTCACAACTCCCCGAAACTTACGGTTAAGTTGTCAAGCTACGCACTACAATGACGTGTCACTTGTTTATTACAAGTGCCACAACGTGCGACGTTTATGAACTATTCTATTAATATATCTTGATGCACCAACTCATCAAATTAATTCTATGCTACTGTCATTTGCTATATGACAGCTTTGCCCTCTCCACGATGAAAATGTTTGTTAAACATTTTCCCCTTTTACTATATTTCGGCATGTACGCAAATGATGGCTGCGACGTAAATTACTGTAAGTCGTCATCGACTATGAATGTGTCATCCATGACAATCAGTATGTCAGCAAAGACCTATATAGATCGTGGGGATTTCACACACTGGATAAAAAAACCACAAGTCCCAATCACCGTCACCTCATACATTCCAAAAAATGATCATCGAGATTTTCTCGCGTTATCATGATTGACTACTTGCAACAAAAAAGCAAGGTTCAAACACCGCCAGTCACTATAATTAAAGTGCCGTTTTCGCGTATATATACTGACCCCTTGAAACATTACCTCAGACCTCTGTAACCCCGAGTGTCTTTGGTGAAATGAAAATGCAATCCTGTGTTGTAAACCCGACGAGCTTCTGAGTCAAAAGAAACAAACAACTGATCTCCATCAATTTCAGAGACGTATTATGTCAACTTCCCTCTGAGTTAACATACTCACTGTGAGCTGTGAGTTTCGTGTGAAATGCTTTTGAATCTGCCTGAGGTATTTTGGAACGTGACTGCATGTTCGGAACGATGGCAGCTGGCTATGTCCCAGAGTTGACCGGTTTTTGCCTTATACAGAAATGCGTGGCTGCTGGGCTTCTGGTTGACTGCCACTGCCATCGACGATGAACTGTATTTTCGCGGACTGTGTGGGTGAACATCTAGGAAACATCCAGATAGGAAAATGACTGCCGATCCCATCAGAGATAAACTGGATGTTTCGTGGGAGACTATTGTGTTGACATTCTGGCGGCGGCATTATGCACAGTGTATCTGTGCGGGCTGTTGTTTGTCGAGACTCCTGTATTTTCCACTTTTCACATTGGGCAGTGGGGAGCGTTTTATGTGATATTCACTGGCACAGGAACGGAGCATAATGGGGACAACCCGTTGCTGTGAAGATGGAACCGTGACTAACTAACTAACTAACTAATATTCGTCCACTATGGCCGACCCATTCACCGACACCCACACATGCATTGTTAGTACATTCACTGGGACTCCTCAGCTCTCACTCTCGGATAACTATCACATCTCCATTACTCCCAGTTTCCCACCTCACCTCCCTGCCCCCTCCCCCCTCCCTTTTCACGTATCACTTCCACTCATACACCTGGGACTTTCACTGAACCGTGACCACCCACTACCCTGGTATCATATCCTACCTTGGTCCCCATGACCCACAGACTCACACGGCCATGTATGAAAGAGGATAAAGAATACATTCATGGTAGTAGTACAGCCTGGGACTTTGAGATAAGTAATACATTTTTTAAAAAAATTTCATTTTCTCTTCATTGCTCTAATTTTTTCATCGGTTTAATCTTCTCAGCCGGTCCTTATGCCTTAATGTAGTCACCGGAGGATCTTCTCCTGTACTATATGTTGTGTTTTGTGCATGCATTTGTTTGCTGATGAAGGCTAGTCACCGCAACGTGCTGTATGTGTCATAATTTTGTTCTGTAAAGTAGCATTACTTTGTGTCATTTCATATTATTTACATTTCCACAGCTTTACCTTCAGTTCTACCAAATTGTATTCATATTTTCCGTTGTTTTGTAACAATATTATACTATCTTTATATACCCAGCAATTTATTATTTAAACTCCAATCTATCACAACGAAGGTAGGAAAACAGACCTTTAAAGAGGCACATTTCCATACGTTTACAAGGCATTGACATGCACAGTTAGAAAAGCACGTCCGAATTACGTTACCAATGCCAATTTTGTAATGCTACAAAAGGTACTTTTAAGATAATAAATATATTCCTATTCTGTGAATTACTGTTTTAGCACTGGAAATTGCCAGATCTCAGAACATAGCAATGGATATAAAAGAACACGCAACACTCGGAAGTAAAACGTTTGTCAACAGTGGACTTAAACAACACATGACAGACTATCAAAGCAATCATAAAGAGGCAATGCGATTATCATTAGAAGGCTTTGAGGAACTGGCAAGGTAAGATTTTAATTGGGACAGCTTTAATGAGTTAGGTGATGTTCTAAGGTTCTTTTAACAGCTCCTGCCATCTTATGTAGCTGCCATAGTCCACCTTTATGTTTTACCCTCTGTTCATCCATCTGTTTCATTGTATGCCACTTTTTAACTGTCCGTATATCTGACTAACCGTGTGGTATTTTCAATTTCTTTATTGTTAATTGTGATCTCTAGTTGGCATTTTCATAGGTGACTACATTTACATTATTGATGCGCCATCCAATATGTCGGTTAACTAATTAGCTTCAGGACAGGCAACGAATATATCATATCGCGGGATAGCAACCCAGTATGTAAGTGATTTGACTAAATTGTATTTTGGACGTGCTAAAGAATATGTAAGAAGTCACTGTTTCCCACACTGGTGTTTAGTTTGGCGTGCAGATACAGTTTCCTTACACTCCAGATCCCACGGAGAAATCTTGGGACCGATGTCGGTATGGTTGAAATAAAGACCAAGTCCCTGGATACTCAAGTTTACAGCTGGAAATGGCTCGTTAAAAAAGGCAAACGTAGCTGGTCTTGGTATCTCCAAGGAGTAGGAAAGAGAAGGTTAGATGCCAAGATCTCTAAATGGATCAACGGCAGAGCAGTTATTTTCCCTGGCAATCTCCCCTCCTTGTATCCTTGGCTAAAATGATTCCCCCACCAAGGTACACAACACAACTAGGTACACTTGGGAAAACTGAGATAGAACTGTGTTAAAACAAACTACTACTGGATTTATTAACGTTTCATGAGGTTACTAGGATGATGATGATTAAATCAATACATAACTTGGTTTTCCCTTCTGTCGAAGAATCAGATCAACCTCAGCAGCGGGCTGCACGATGAGACGCGTTGCACATTCAGTGTGCAGGATTCCCAATGGGCCCTTACACGAGGATATGCCGCTCCGGTTTGTGAGTGGATTGCTGACTGTCCGTTGCTCCTTTGAGAGCTATAATGAAACAATGGGGATGGGCAGTTCCTAGTGTGTACACTTCACACACACACACATACACACACACACACACACATACACACACACACACACACACACATATATATATATATATATATATATATATATATATATATATATATATATATATATATATATACTAGCTGACCCTGCCCGGCTTCGCCCAGTCCCTGGAGGGGATCTATCTGTCTGTTTGTCTGTCTATCTGTATGTCTGTCCCGGACCGGCTTCATCCAGTCGCTGATGGGGAGCATCTAATTTAGTTCATATAAGTAGTCATATAAGTTCCCGTTTCCGTCTGTCTGTCTGTTTGTCTGTCTGTCTGTCTGTCTGTCTGTCTGTCTGTCTGACCAGGCCCGGCGTTGCCCAGTCCCTGGTGGGGAGCATCTCATTTAATTCATATAAGTAGTCATATAAGCTCCCATTCCCGTTCCCGACTATCTACTGTCTGTCTGTCTGTCTATTATTAGAAAGAGCACTTGAAGGATCTTTACATCTTCCCCCAACAATTAACTTGGGTAAATGGAGCGTCTAATTTAATTCATATTCGGCCCCTGCTCCCATTCCCGTTCCCCAAAAAAGACGATCCGGCCCGGCTTCGCCCAGTCCCTGGTGGGGAGCATATCATTTAATTCATATTCGGCGGAGGGAGGAGGAGGAGGGAGCAGGAGGGAGGAGGAGGAGACAGGAGTAGGAGGGAGGAGGAGGGATTAGGAGGAGGAGGGAGGAATGAGGGGAGAGGGAGGAGGAGGAGGGAGTAGAAGGTAGGATGAGGGAGGAGGAGGAAGAAGGAGGAGGGAGGAGGAAGGAGGAGGACGGAGGAGGAAGGAGGAGGAGAGAGAAGGAGGGAGGAGGAGGAGGGAGAAGGAGGAAGGAGGAGAAGGAGGGAGGAGGAGGAGGGAGGAGGAGGGATGAGGAGGAATAGCGAGGAGGAGGGAGGAGCTAGGAGGAGGGAGGAGGAGGGGAGAGGAGGAGGAAGGAGGAGGAGGGAGAATGAGGAGGGGGAGGAGGGAAAGGGAGGAGGAAGAGGAGGAGGAGGGAGGAGGAGGAGAGAGGAGGAGGAGGGAGGAGGAGGGTGGAGGGAGGAGGTAGAGGGAGGAGGAGGGAGGAGGGAGAGGGAGGAGGAGGGAGGAGGAGGAGGGAGGAGGAGAAGGGAGGGGGAGGAGAGAGGAGAATGGATGAGGAAGAGGAAGAAGGAGGGAGAAGGAGGAGGAAGAGGGATGAGGAGGGAGGAGAAGGAGGGAGGAGGAGGGAGGAGGGAGGAGGAGGGAGGAGGAGGGAAGAGGAGGAGGAGAGAGGAGGGAGGAGGAGGGAGGAGGCGGAGGGAAAAGGAGGAAGGAGGAGGAGGGAGGAGGAGGGAGGAGGAAGGGGGAGAAGGAGGAGGGAGGAGGAGGAGGGAGGATGAGGAGGGGGAGGAGGGAGAGGAAGGAGGAAGAGGAGGAGGAGGGAGGAGGAGGAGGGAGGAGGAGGAGGGAGGAGGAGGAGAGAGGAGGAGGAGGTGGAGGGATGAGGTAGAGGGAGGAGGAGGAGGGAGGAGGAGGAGGGAGGAGGAGAAGGGAGGAGGAGGGAGTTCGCCATTCCGAATTCATACTCGTCTAGGTTCTGTGATTTCGGTCCTTCCATTGATTGTCCTTCCCTTCTACATGACTGTAGATAACTTCTTTACACATAAAAAGATGAATTGTTATTGACATTGCCGTGTGACGATTCTGTGTATTCACGTCATTTTCTTCGCTTTTCCTAGCGTTGTGGTTCAGGGATTCCTTGATCTCTTCTATTTACGTACGTATTTAGTGAGGGGGAGGAGGGAGGATGAGGAAGAAGAAAGAAAAAACTATAACAGTTGGCAGCGCCGGAATGAGAGGAAGACGTGTAGAAAATTTCATCTCAATCGGATGGACCACTCGCGAATGCATAAAGGACATACATACAGACAGACATACAGACAGACGGAGATTGCCTTTTATATATATACTAGCTGACCCGGCCCGGCTTCGCCACGCCTGGTGGGGAGCATCTAATTTAATTCATATTCGGCCCCCGTTCCCGTTCCCGTTCCCAAAAAATGACGACCCGCCCCGGCTTCGCCCAGCCCCTGATGTGGAGCGCTCATTTAATTCATATAAGTAGTCATATAAGCTCCAGTTCCCGTTCCCGGAAAAATGGCGAACAGATTGGAAGAGAACAATCTTCATCCCAATAACTAAATAGGGCAATCTGAAACTACTGAACGTAAACTTACCAAAATATCACGAAAACCCAATAAATGCTGGGATGACTGTATAGAGTGCCTATAAAATGCCTTAAAGATTTTATCGTTATATATTATAGGAGGAGAGGAGGAGGAGGGGAGGAAGAGGATGAGGGAGAGGAGGAGAGGAGTAGGAGGAGGAGGGGAGGAGGAGGAGGGGGATGAAGAGGAATAGGAGGAGGGGGAGGAGGAGAAGGAGGAGGGGAGAGGAGAAGGAGGATGAGGGAAGAGGAGGGGGAGGAGGAGGAGGGGAGGAGGAGGAGGAGGGAAGAGGAGGAGAGGAGGAGGGGGAGGAGGAGGAGTCAGGAGGAGGGCTTAGGAGAGGAGGAGGAGGGGGAGGAGGGGGAGGAGGGGGAGGAGGAGGGAGGAGGAGGAGGATGGGAAGAGGAGGAGGGAAGAGGAGGAGAGGAGGAGGGGAGGAGGAGGAGTCAGGAGGAGGGCTTAGGGGAGGAGGAGGAGGGGGAGGAGGGGGAGGAGGAGGGGGAGGAGGGAGGAGGAGGAGGATGGGAAGAGGAGGAGGGAAGAGGAGGAGAGGAGGAGGGGAGGAGGAGGAGGAGTCAGGAGGAGGGCTTAGGGGAGGAGGAGGAGGGGCGATGAGGAGGGGAGGAGGAGGGGGATGAGGGGGAGGAGGGGGAGGAGGAGGGAGGATGAGGGGATTAGGAGGGGAGGGGAGGAGGGGGAGGAGTAGGAGGAGGAGGAGGATTATTATTATAATGCATGTGCCTGTAGATAACTGTAGCGAAAAGGTCCACCTATTTTAGAAATATGCAACAATTTTACATAGATAGCAATGCTATTAAAAGTTATGTCAACTCGCTATATATAAATTATAATGTAAATTAAAATATAAAAGAATTTTAAGTAAATAACTGTTTGTACACTAACAATTTATGACAGTTGGCAGCACGGGAATGAGAGGAAGACGTATAGAAAGTTTCATCTAAATCGGATGGACCGTTCGCGAACGCATAAATAACATACATACAGACATACTTACAGACATACATCGCCTTTTATATATAAGAAGATATATATATATATATATATATACATACATATATATATATATATATATATATATATATATATATATATATATATATATATATATATATATATATATATATATATGGGAAAGAGCACAAACAATGCAATATATACATTACGGACACTAATAAAAAGGTTAATAGAGAAACAGAAAGACATATATTTGTGCTTCATAGATTATACTAAAGCATTTGATAAAGTAAAACATGATGAACTGATTAAAATGTTAGAAGATTTCAACAATGATAGGAAAGATTTAAGAATAATAAAGAATATTTACTGGAACCAAGTAGCAGCAATTAAAATGGGAAATAAAGAGGGTAGTTACGAACAGATAAAGCTAGGAGTACGACAGGGGTGTGTCTTGTCACCGGGTCTCTTCTCCCTCTCTAGCGAAGTAATAATGAGAGAGATCAAAGAGATGCCAGGAATACTAGTTGGAGGTTATAATATAAATAATAAACGCTATGCAGATGACACAGTATTGCTGGCGAATAATTCAACTTACCACAATTGTTGGACAATTGTAGTAACAGAGAGTGCAAGGAGAGGCATCTCCTTGAATATGAAAAAAAAAAAAAAAACAGTAACAATGGTGATATCAAAGAAAATGGTGACACCAAAATGTGACATAGACATAGAAGGGAAAATTATTAACCAAGTTAGTTAGTTAGCCTTTCCTCTAGAGCAGTGGTTCTCAACCGGTGGTGAATACCCCCCCCCCCCCCCGGGGGAATTTTAGGGTTTCCAGGGGGGGGGGAATGAAGATCATTTCAAGATCGTGTTAATACAAGAACCGATTACTTGATATTGCTTTTCCCTTCATACTTTACAGTTATGCACGTCTCATCCTTCTAAAATTCATTTTATAAAGTAAGTAGACCTACAAATAACGTTTTATGTGGATGTCTAAACCTGTTTTAACATATTTACCTTCCATTTTTACGTATACTGTGTAGGGGTGGGGGAATTTTAGGTAGGAAATATGAAAGGGGGGAATGAAGTTCTGAAATATGGCGAAGGGGGGCACGGGCCAAAAAAGGTTGAGAACCACTGCCGTAATGTATATATTGTATTGTTTGGGCCCTTTCCCTCCACAAATCCATTTTGTTCTTCACTAATTTCCATTTTTATTTTCTTTCTGATTCTTCTCATTATGATTCTGAGTGATATGGTTTATGAGATTAATTGTACGAAAATCTTCACATTTAGTTGCTCCTGGTATTTTTGGTATAGCTATAAATACAGATTTCAGCATATAGCTCGGTAAATATCCACTGCTGTAAATATCATTAAACATTTTGGTTAGTATATCTACTCCAAATTTTCCCAATACTTCTAATTCTTCTATTGTGATTTCATCTGGCCCAGCTGTTTTTCCTTTCTTCATATGTTTTATATCGTCATCGACTTCTTCTTTTAGAATAGATGTGCCTTCTAAGTTACTTTCTTCTGTTTATTCTTCCCTTTCTCCATCATATAATTCTCTTATATACTCATTCCACCTCTTCATTATAGCACCTTCCTCCAATAATATCTTTCCTGTTTTTGACTTCAAACACGCTGTATTTATTCTTATTTTTCTTCCCTTGAGCTGACTGATTTGTCTGTGCATATCTTTTGTATCTTTAATGGAATATAATTCACTTTTTTTGCGCTGTTTGTTTAACCAACTTTCTTTTACCTTCACACATTTATCTTTTATTTCTTTATTTATCTTAGCGTATTCTTGTTTGTCATGTTTACTCTGTTTTCTTTTGTCCATCAACATTAAGATTTCTTTATTAATCCATTCTTTTCTTAGCTATTTGGCTTCTCTCCGGTAATATTTCTTTGATAGTTTGATGAATGGAGTCCCTTAACATTTCCCATTGTTCATTTATACTCTGTATTTTAGCTATTGCATTGTACCTATTTTTCACAGTCACTCCGTATTGTTCTTGAATTTCTTTATCTACTTTCAGAATCTCTTTATTAAGTCTCACATTCTTAACAATTTTTTTCCCTCGCTTTAATCTTACTTTTATTTGTCCGCATAGTGGTACATGATCACTATTACAGTCAGCACAGGCATTGTCTTTAAATTAATTAAAGCATTTATAAATCTATTATTAATAAGTATGTAGTAAATTTGTCATAACATCTGATGGGAGATGCCTTGTAGAGATTAGAACAAGAATCGCCACGGCGAAAGTAGCTTTAGCAAGATGAAAAACATACTGACCAATAAAAAGATGTCAGTTGAAACGAGAAAAAGAGTGTTGAGGTGCTACATAGAGCCTATTCTTGTGTATGGATGTGAAACTGGACAATGAGCAGTCAATCTGAAAAACATATGATGGCTGCATAAATGTGGTTTCTGAGTAAAATGCAAAGAATACCATGGGCAGACAGAAAAACCAATGACCAAGTACTACAGGAGACAAATGAAAATCGTAAACTGATTAGAGAAATTAGACGGAGACAGTCAAAATTTTTTGGACATGTTATGAGAAGAAATGGATTGGAGAACTTAGTGACAACTGGCAAGATCGAAGGGAACAGATCAAGGGGAAGACCGAGAAGTAAATACCTGGATGGCTTGGCCATATGGCATGGTCGAGACAGGAACACTGAGCTGATCCACGACTCTGGTGATCGAGTGAAATGACGAGCAATGACCGCCCACGCTTTCCAGCATGGCACATGATTGATTGATTGAGTCAATTTGGTTGCGTATTTTCTTAGCAGGGCTTTTCCATGTATATAGTCGTCTTTTATGGTGTTTAAACCTCGTGCTCCCAATTATCATATCATTGATATTTGCCCATTGTATTAGTTTTTCTCCTCTTTCATTTTTTGTACCTAAACCATAATTCCCCACTACATCCTCCATTTTCCCCTTTCCTACTTTTGCATTAAAATCTCCTAGTATTATGTTTATTTCCTGTGATCCAATTTGAGCCATCGCCATGTCTATTTCGTCTTAAAAGTGTTGTATTTCTTCATCACTACTGCTACAACAAATACACCCACAAAATAATAAAATACAAATATGAGTACCACGACACAACGAACGACGTTTCAATTATACTAATCTTCCTCAGGTGCAGCATAAACAGATCTAATGAAAAAAAATGACATTTAAAAATAAAATAACTTTAAAACAAATTCCTCGGTGTTAATACGGCGGTGCAGACGTTCATGTGTGAAAGGTTGCCAGATAAGAAAATGTGGAGCCAAAGGCGTGCATACTGTTAGACAGCATGGTTATACTGTCACATGTACAACAGTGTTGATTCCCGCTGAATTGATGCTTCCCAAGGAGTTGATTAACTGACTTTCAAATTTAAGCCTAATTAAGTTATTAGAGAAGCATGGCTTCAATGCTGCGACCCATACAGCGTTGACTCTATTGTGATATATTGTAAGCACTATATAAGAAAGATACTTCTCAGGATCACAAGGAAGGAATTCAATGTAAAATGCATAGTTGCAGAACAATTTGGTTTCCATAAAACCAGAGAAACTAGATGTTGAATGAAAAAAAAAAAGAAGAAAGAAATACGGAAGAAAACGAATGTATGTTTTATCAATCAATCAGTCAGGTGCCGTCTCCGCAATGAAGGTAGGCTGCAATGTATATCCAAATATCCAATACCGTCTCTCGCCCAGACTGTATATTCTGTCAAATTGCTGTTCATCCATCAATTGATGTTATCTTCCTACTCTTTTGTTGTTGTCAAAGACTCGATAGTACCACACCTCGTGAAGCCATAGCACAGTTGAGTAGACACTCAACAGGCCACGTTTGCCAGCAGAGTGCGATGTGAGGTAACACGCACGAAGGTGAAGGTCACCCCGCGTGGTGTGTAACCACGGGAGAGAGGTTAGGTAGACGGGAGACTGGACTTGAGGCGTTCACATCGTTTAGAATAGCGTTAGGAGTTTTGTGTTCACTAATAGATAGAACTAGCATAGGGTTAGCAGTTTGTGTTAGATAATTCTGTGGCTGTATATTGTGTATTGCATTAGCGACTGTTTACCGCTTGTAAGCGAGCCAACGGCAATAAAATGGACCATACATTTTGCCTCCCACACGACTTGCAAGTTGTCTTGTATGGGTGTGTGAGAAGTACCCGTTGAGGCCTGTCAGTTAAGTTGTTGACAGGCCAGGGTAATTGTGGTGTCAGAAAGTGGTGCTTGGACGAAAGCGCCAAGCTAATACCCACAGTAAAAGGGTAATTGTGGTGTCAAGAAGTGAAGCTTGAACGAAAAGTTCAAGCTAATCCACTCATCCACGGGCTCCAGACTAGGGATTAATTTTTGTAGTAACGATAATTTGTGCAGACAGGAGAATTTGCGAGCTAGAAATATGCCTATCGTGACAAAATAGTGTTTAATTGTGTTTATGATATATTTATTCAATGAAATCATGTATTCTTCGAAGCTGTAAGTATTAATATTCTTATTTTCTTATATTTATTCATATATTTACCAATTTATTCTTGAATAAGCACCAAACATGATTCACGGCGCAGGAATACACAGGCAGCCGACAATATTGATTTTTGAGATCTAAAAATAGCGCTGCGCGATGACGTAAAGTGATTGACAGACAGTTGTTCTGCGTCATTAGCATAAAGCAGTCGAGTGTTTACAAGATCGCTTAGCGGAGGCCCGCCTGAATCTGTGCTGTATATTGTTTATTATTTACTTATTTAAGTTACTAAATGAATATATTTATTTGTTGACACATTATTATGTTATTTTGATTTCTTTACAAGCATTTATTCATTTTTGGGTCTATTTTCTCTTTGCTTATCGTCACGATGGAACTATTTTCGGGCTAAGCATCTGATACTTAGCTGCACAACGTTTACAGAAATTAACTAGGTTAGTAACGAAAGGCAATTATTGTTTAAAACAAAGACAGGACATTGACATTAAAATTAATTAATACATATTCTAGGTGTTCGTAAGTCTGTCATTGTCTAAGTCATTGTCCTTAGTTGTCGAGTAAATCATATCGTTTAGTAGGCGTGTTTACTGCTGCCCTATATATCAGAGGGCAAACAACAGCTGTGCACATACACCTGTGGGCCAAATACCGTGTGCTACGTACGAAACGTGTCGCCACCCCAGTGTACCAAACAAGGTGACCTGTGTCAAAGGAGCTTCGTTCCCACATTAAGCTGAGTACACTTATATATTTTGTCATGCAATTTGATTAATAGTGCATCTCTTTTTCAGCGTGTAACGCGTTGACATATTTGTATACTCTGTTTTTCTGCAAGATAAATCTGGGCAGGGTAAAAACAGAAAGCACAACTGATAGTGATCAGATAAGAACAAACATAACATATCAAAGATAAATAACTGATTAAAGTCATCATTGCCTATCACTGTTAGCCAAGTACTAAAGTAAGATGGCAACTTTATCAGATTTCATAAAAGCAGGCAAAGAACTAGAATTAACAGGAAAAGAACTACAACAATATGCTGATCAGAAATTTAAAGAAACAAAAGAGGAACAAACACGAAAAGACATTGCGGAAAGGGACGAACGCGCACGAGAAAGAGAACATGATAAGGAGATGAAACAAAAACAATTAGATCAAGAGAAAGAATTAAAACAAAAGGAATTAGATCTAAAGCAAAAAGAGATAGATGAAATGGCAAGAGTTAAAGAAAAACAAATTCAAGTAGAATCAGAGACACAATTAAAGATGAAAAGCATGGATGTAGACTCACACGCAGAGATCTCTGCCACTAAACTAAGAAGTCAACAAGAGGAAAATAAGTTCAACAAATACAAAAATATTATCAAACCATATTGTAAAGAGGACTCCATATCTGCCTGGACAGAGAATGTAGAGTATCAATTTAAATATCACCAAGTTCCTTTAGATATGTGGGCTCCGATTTACATGAAGAATCTAAGTGGTGAGCCCCTTAAAGTAATAGAGTCTATTCCTATTGAACTTAGATCTAGCTATCAATACATCCATGATAGGATTATGCAGCACTTTTTACTTGATGCCCCTGGGTATCAGGTTCAGTTCTCAAATTTAAAACCTAAACCTAGTGAAACTTTTATAGATTATTTTTCAAATGTGCAGAGTGTACTAAACAGGTGGCTTAAAGCAGCTAACATAGGAAAAGACTTTGATAGATTAAAAAACCTAATAGCTATGGACAAGTGTATATCTACTATACCTTCTCCTTTTGCTAAGTTTTTGCAGCAGTCAGACATTGAAAACATCGAGCAGTTCGAAAAAAAAGGCTCAGCATATTTTTCTTCTAACAGAGAGATTTTTAAGACCTCAAGTGACTCTGAGATAGTTTCCTTTGTCAAAGACCAATCAAAAAACTATCAGGGTAACAGAAAACCTTTTCAGAAGTATGATAAGAAAGACAGAAAAGTTTCCATATGCATGTACTGTCAACTAATGCACGACACTTATGCTATGTGCGACAAATCGCCGAATTATCCGGCGCATCTTGAAAATGTGATCAAGAAGCAGCAAAGCAAACGGTCTGCATACAGGCGTGCAATCAAATGTTTTTTTTGTTCCTCTTATGGCCATTATTCTAATAAGTGCCTTGGCCGCCAACGTTTGAAAGCTAACAACGCTATGTTGATTGACACCTCTTCAGATAGTGGTAGTGAGAATGAGTGTGAGATTGAAAGTGACTTACCAACTAACCAAGCAGAGGATGTGTGTGCTGCTAGCGATATGTTAAGCTTTGACAGCTGTGAACGATGTCACCAATTCCATGCAGACGGAATACTGGAATGTGGACATACAGTACCATGCTCATCTGAGAGTGTGAATGCAGCATTCGCCTCCAGAGGCAAGTTAGTGTTCCACAATGCAATGGTCAATGATGTACCATGCCAATGTTTGCTGGATAGCGGCAGCACCCTTATTGGTCTTCGAAAAGAACTGGTGAGTCCGGGTGATTACACAGGTGACACTGTGAAATGCCGAACCTTTTCGGGTAACGTTGAAATTTACCCTTTGGCAAAAGCCCGTATTGATTCTCCTTTTCTTTCCGGTACCTTTACTTGTGCAATACTTAACAACCCTTGTACAGATTTAATTTTGGGGTGCTTACCTCAACTTAAACAATGTACTAGTGAAGAAATAGTTGCATGGGAGAAATTAAATGCAGCTAAGGCAACAACCAGAGTTGACACTTCAAAACATCATGACCCATTGCAAAATGAGACACTACTAATGCTTTTTCCAACCAGCACAGATGACAAAAACACACAAAAACTTATACACCAGCAGAAATCTGATTTTAATGTGTCTCCATACTTAAAATTGTCAAAAGGCAAAGCCAAAATGACCAAGAATGCATCTTGGTTCGTTAGACGTAATAATGGCATTTCAACTATATGTCATATTACTAGTAACCATGAACAGGTGTTACTTGGACAACATCAGTTAGGTGTGCTAAACAATGCACACAAAACACCATGTGCGGGTCATCGTGCATACAGCAATGCCAGGCCAAGTTTTTTCAATAACGAATTATTTTGTCATGATCTATTTGCTGGTAATGGCTGTCATCAATTGATACAAAAGTTGAAGGGTAAACATCCTACAGCTGAAATACAACCCTCTACACTGGCACCCAAGCCATTTGATAGAGGAAGGGTCAGTTCTACCACAAGCACACAAACAAATGTGCGAAAACAAGTAATCTGGAACTTGATCAAGACAGATTTAGGCTACTTCCATACAAACGAAATGGCAAGGACCATTCAAAGTAGCACATAACCATGGTACATGTTGACTATGAAATATCGATAAACAGACACTTAGAGATATTCCATGTCAACATGCGGAAACCTCACTTTTCAAGACAAGAGACAGAGGTAGTGACAGACGAACAGATTGCACCAACACCAAGTAATCAGACAACAGACATACACAACGCAACTACACTAGTTAGTGAGACTGGCAGATCCGACGAGGGGCATACATGTAGTGAACTTATAGAATACACATGAATAAATCAGAATACTGATGACTGGACAATACACCTACTGAAACTGAGACATGCCTTTGACAGAGTGCGACGCTTCGGTCTCACTGTCAAACCAGCAAAGTCAAATTATGCCTAAAATAAATTCATTTTTGGGTCATGTCATTTCTCAAGTCCAACTGTAGACTGACCTGAAAAGTAGTACCAAAATTATGAATCTGACCATGTCTAACAGAAAGAAACAGGTCAGAAACCTTTTGGGATTAGTAAATTACTCAGAAATTACAAATATATTTTCCAATGTCTTAAAATCTTCTGGAAATGAAATGTGAAAGATGCATTATTAATTCCTGCATTGTCAAAATTGAAGATCCTTTTTTGTAAATATTCCAATCCCTCCGCTTGCCTAATCCTAGGCTCATTTATTATCTTAGGTCATATGCCAGCAGAATCTCCATCACTGCAGTACTAGGCCAATTTTTTTTTGAGGGCATCTTCCATCCGCTTTGCTGCGTGAGCAGTAAGATCACACATGCTGAGTCCAAAGATTCCATATCACAGTTGCAGCCCTAGGCTTCATCTATACGGTGAGAAGGCTCCATCGAGTTCTGACGGATGTTCACTGCATTGTCCAGACCGACAACTCCCTGATCACGGTCATACATAGTGGTGTGCATCAAAATGACCGGATATTCAGGTGGTCACTAGTTTTACCATCTGGGGTAAAAATACCTGAAATCCAACAGTAAATGTAGAGTGATGGTTGGTACATGAATATCTGATAATATAAGATGTAAAATAGCTTACATACATATCCACATTGTTGGTGTAGTCATGTACCAAAACAATGAACTATCATGTGTCCGTGGACATCAGATTAAGAACTGTGCTGCTATACTTAGATACCACCGTGTGAACTAGGACAGCTCATTTCCAACTAAGCTCCATTCCGGTGTATCATATATATGAACCGCAGAAAACAGTGTCAGAACAATGCTTAATTACAGACACGAAAAGACAGAGCTACAACACCAGCGAACTCTACACGTGCACTACCGAGAGAACATTAAGATGACTGTGTAATGTATTTCAGATACCCAGGCAAAGTGTGTGGTTATATTATGCCTATACAACCATTGCACATACATGAAGGCAACTACTAACCTGTGTAAACCAAATACTATGTATATAAACTTATTGTGATATGTAATATAATATTTTAAGATAGTGATAAATTAGATGTAGGTTAGGAACTATAACAGTTCTCATTTATTTTAATAATGTAGTTAGTACAGTAATTAACCCATTAAAATTAGATTAGAATATTAGTTTAGACATAAGAATAGTTTATTACAAGTTAAATTAAATTTATGATATGAATAGTACCATTTAGATTGTTATATTTCACTTAGTTTCATTGTAGTTAGTTTATTCCATCTTAATGAAACCATACCATCTTTCAAATATTACCATTTATTAGTATCATCATTTTACATCATAATAGATTAAAAAGAGTAGATAAGGTAACATACAGCATTTACACCAGTTAGATTAAGAACATCACTCATATAATTCCTTTGTGCATTTAAAAACATTATTTAGCATAGTATTTAGAAAAGTACATAAATTGTGGTCACATAATCCATTTAATTAAGTTACATAACTCACATCACAACAATTGCATTTAAATAGTTAGATTACATCACTTAGATTAGAAAAAAATAAGAAGTAATATAATCATATCATATAATTAACATAACAAATTTAATAAATTTAGGTAACACATTAAATACTTAGTTATAGAATTAGAATGGTATGTTAGAATGTAAAGTTTTCGTTAGTGAAATTGTGTTAGTGTGAATGTGTTGTCTGTAATATAGTTTAGAACTTAGATTACAGTATTTTGGGTTTCATAACAAGTGAATGTAGTCACGAATTAGTGTTATACACCTGTTTGTGGCCACATTGAACCAAATTATGACACTCAAAAAACTAACATACATACACATAGAATTTATAAATAGAGGATAGAAATTAGATTAGTAGATTTATTACATCCAAACACACAAACAAACAGAAAAACAAACATATAAATTGCATACACTATTTGTAAATCAAAGACAGATAACTATGGGGCCAGGGGACATAATAGACAACGAAGAACTAAATTAACAGTGAAATAAAGTCTTACGCGCGGAAGCGAAGGAGGTAAAGCCTGTCGCACACACTCTTGTAGAATGGTTGTTAAATATTATATGGGGGACATGAAATAATTCATGTGTTGACCCTAAGAAAGTCAACTTTGTATGGGTAGTAAGTTAATTTACTATGTGAGGGCAGGTCTTATAAGACAACGGTCCGGTTCAGACATACCTCTGATAAATATAATATAGCATGTGAGAAGGGGCTCACGCCAACCAGTCAAGTTTGTGGCGATTGCCAGTAGCCAAGTAAGGCTTTGCTACATTGTGACAATAGTTATTAATAGTTCATTGGAATGCCCAAAGCCAGGTTATCTAGAGTCTTTGACAAAAATTAGAGACACTAATTTTTTGTTTAGGAACCTCTTGCGTCACAACCAATGAGTGAAAGTTGATGACGCAACACAAGAGGGGTGGGTGTGTGTCAAAGACTCGATAGTACCACACCTCGTGAAGCCATAGCACAGTTGAGTAGACACTCAACAGGCCACGTTTGCCAGCAGAGTGCGATGTGAGGTAACACGCACGAAGGTGAAGGTCACCCCGCGTGGTGTGTAACCACGGGAGAGAGGTTAGGTAGACGGGAGACTGGACTTGAGGCGTTCACATCGTTTAGAATAGCGTTAGGAGTTTTGTGTTCACTAATAGATAGAATTAGCATAGGGTTAGCAGTTTGTGTTAGATAATTCTGTGGCTGTATATTGTGTATTGCATTAGCGACTGTTTACCGCTTGTAAGCGAGCCAACGGCAATAAAATGGACCATACATTTTGCCTCCCACACGACTTGCAAGTTGTCTTGTATGGGTGTGTGAGAAGTACCCGTTGAGGCCTGTCAGTTAAGTTGTTGACAGTTGTCTACTCTTGTTCGCTTGCGTTCAACCTTACCACCCCCTCCCCGACTATGGTTAGACACTCAAATTTATGACACAATTTTACTAACACAAGAGAGTAGCAATTACAACACCTCGTTTTCGTTGAGCTATTAGGCAGAAATAAAACACCACCACGTGGATATGGTAGGGTGGTAGGAAATGGGAATTTCCGCAGGTCTCAGAGAACGACGTTAATGGCTGTCTTTGGGCAGCCTCGGCCATTAGGCACAGCCACCAGCCACAGATCAACGTACTGACGGCAAAACTAAAATAAACAAGTTTAAAACAGGAAAGTAGAATGTCAGACCACTAAGTGAGATAGGAAATTGGATCATGTAATAAAGAAATGGGGGGAAAAAAAAAATGAAACTGAATATCCTAGGCAAATAAATGAGATGAGATTTTAAACTAGTAACAAATATAGTTTATTCAGGAAGCGATAAACATGAAAAGGGAGTAAGACTACTATTTGATGAAGAAACAGCAACAATTAATTATTATTAGGGTATTTCAGAGAGATAGTTATTATGATAAAATTGAAAGGTAAACCAACAAATATCAATATTATACAAGTGAATATACAAACAGCAAGCAGTAATGATAAAGAAATACAAAAATTTCAAGATGAAGTAGAAATAGCGATATCTCAAACGAATTCGCAAGAAATAAAAATGATACAGTAAAACCTCGGCTGTCATGGATAATCCGTCCGAAAACAATCGGTGAAATCTCAAACTGACGAAAACCGAAACAATTATTTCCATATGAATCAATGTAACTCCAATTAAGTCGTTCTAGACACTCCAAAATATACCAAAAACACATTTTAAAGATAATAAATATAGTGTTTGATACTATTTTTCGGCCACAGACTTATCCAAACTAGCAACTTCGCCGTGCTTAGTAACACTGTGTATGCCAGTGTGCCTCTTGAATTTTTCAAACCACTATCTGCTTGCCTTAAAATCACAAAGTACACTAGTACTCGTCCCAGGCATTTTCTTAATGAGATCGCATACGTATGATTTCCTTCGAAACAGAATTGCCATCTTAATGTTTTTGATTTATCCAAATTATTAATAACTGTTCATCTGCAATTGTTTGCGATCTCTTGTTCGTCAGCATATTCACACCTTTCGCTATATTAGCCTCATTTATTTCTTTCTTTTTCGCCACAATGGAACTTATCGTGGATGGCGATCTTTATGCCGCTCTCGTATTTTATCGTATTAGCAAGTGACGCTCACACAAGGAAAACCACGCTAAACTGAGCAGAAGAACGCGTGGGTCACTTTGTTTTCGCAAATTAGCAGCGAGGTTACGAGGGCACGCCGACGAAATCCGAGGCAACCTACGAATACCGAGACAAATATTTCGCGGAAAAAATCGACGAAAACTGAAGGCAACGAAAACCAAGGTTTGACTGTACTTGGAGACTTTATTGTAAATGGCGCAAAAGAAAGAATGGAAGGTGTAATAGAGGGGTGGGGTGGGGGTGGGGTGGCCGCGGGGGGGGGGGGGGAGACAATGGCTTAGAAACAAGAAAGAAAAAGAGGAGGAAAACTGATAGAATGATTTTTAAAATATGCTATTTTGTTTGTAAACACATTGTTTAACGACCACAAGAAATCTATTTACTAATGAACAAACCCCGATAAGAAAAATATTTATAAATGCATTATTAAATGTTAAGACAATAAACATCTGGTACTGACTGTAATAATGATCAAGTACCACTATGTGAACAAATAAAAGTAAGAGAGTGAGGACGGGCAGACTTCGTGCGGAGTGGCTTGCTTCGCTTCGGAGGTCACGGGTGACAAGCATCGCCTGGATCTTTTCTCCGGGGCATGCCGGTGTGCTGGGAAATGAACAGGCGGACAGATTGGCTGGCTCTGCAGAACTTGGTGGAGTATTGATACATGACAAGGCAGACGTGGTTGCGGCTGTGTGAGAGCACGTGCACACCTCGGAGGAGCAAATGGATTACCATGGTCTGGCAAGAATGAGACAACGAGGAGTGACGAAGGGATCTGGCCGAAGCTCAACGCTCAAAGGAAAGGCGAGACGGACTTATAATCAGATTGCTACTGGTACTATTAGTGTTGGAACTCTTCGCTGGCTGCTGAGGATGGGGACGGAGCACTTATGGGAATGCCCCGAATGCTGTGATGTCGATTCCTAAATCAATCAATCAAATCAATCAATAAAAGTAAGATTGAAGAGAGAGAGAGAGAGAGAGAGAGAGAGAGAGAGAGAGAGAGAGAGAGAGAGAGAGAGAGAGAGAGAGAGGAGAGGAGAGATTAATAACACGAGAATCAATAAAAATATTCCGAAAGAAGGTGTTAAAAATGCAAGACAGATTGTGAAAAACAGATATAATGCCTTAGCTAAACCACATATTATATCTTATATGAGCAGGTGGAAATGCTAAGGGACTCAATTAATCAAACTCGCAAATATATATCGGAGAGAAGATAAAACGGTAAGAAACAATGGATGACTCAAGACATTTTAAAGTTGATGGACAAACGAATACAACGTAAATATAACAAACAAGAATATGATAGGGTAAAAAGACATAAGGAAAACACGTGTAAAAACAAGAGAAAGCTTATTAAACCAACAATGCAACAACATTAATTTACATTTTATTAAAGACATAAAACATGCACAGACAATTCAGTGAGCCGACAGGTTTAAAATCAAAAGTCAACACACAATGTTAAAAAAAGTAAAAGAAAAAAGGAAAGATATTATCGGAGGAAGGTGCTATAATGAAGATGTAGAAAGATAATTGTAGGAAGGTGAAAGAACAGCATTAACAGAAGGTAGTAACTTAGAAGTCATCATCATCATGTGTCATGCCGATAAGCGTAGGGGGTCATGTTTCGCCATCTCATGCGATTACCAGAGTCGTGGATCAGCTCAGTGCGCTTGTCTCGACCATACGACGTGGCCAAGCCACCCATGTATTTACTTCTATGTCTTACCCTTGTTCTCTTCCCCTCATTCTTGCCAGTTGTCACCATGTTCTCTAATTTATTTCTTCTCATGACGTGACTAAATCTTCAACTGCTCCAACATCATAAGGGAAGAAATACAAACTAGAATCAATTCTGGAAATAAGATATACTATGCACTACAACCTCTACTAAAATCAAAAGCGCTATCTCGTAACACCAAAATCACAATATACAAAACACTGATCAGACCAGTTGTGCTGTATGGCTCTGAAACCTGGAGTACAACGAAAGGGGACGAAGCCTTGTTACAAACCTTTGAGAACAATGTTTTAAGACGCATCTTTGGACCCATTTGGGATACACAAAGTGGAGAGTGGAAAATAAGAAGTAACAAAGACATTTATGATCTGTTTAAGTCTCCGCTAATCACTGGTATCATGAAGGCTAATAGACTACAATGGCTGGGGCATATAGAAAGAATGGAAGATAATAGGGAAACAAAACTCGCTTACACTCAGGACATAAATGACCGCAGACCCTGAGGAAAACCAAGAAGACGGTGGAGAGATAATATATGTACTGACCTACAAGCACTTGGAATCAGTGACTGGCAAGAGAAGAGTAAACAGAGAGACGAATGGAGACGGCAGTAGTATATAATGTGGTATTTACAACGCAAATTAGGTGCAGCACCTTCGTAGTGACGTCATATTTTACTATACAAAGAATCTAGCACCTACGCATGACGTCACGAAACTGCACCTACGGTGACTTTTATTTTTGAAAAATTGGTGGGTAATTTCTTGGGTCTGGTTGTCACATCCTGTTGTCCTGGAGACTACTTCTGGATGACATCCGGTCATGGGAACGTGCGGGCGGGCGACGGCGGGCGGGGCGGACAGCGAGGCAAGCCCCGGGCATGTGGAATACTTATATAGATAAGTATTGTCACTTCCTATTGGCTACTTCCGGTTCATGGGTACCCACCCTCGGTACCACAAGATGCCTTCGCAGGCCACCTCCACTTCCCCGACCGCCCCTGAGACCATTCAAAGGCAACGAGGCAAGCCTCGGGCATGTGGATTACCTATATAGATAATTAGACCTAGTCATCGGGCACCTGAGTTCGAGTCCCAGTCTATGGGGGAGTGTGTGTGTGTGTGTGTGTTTGTGTGTGTGTGTGTGTGTGTGTAGTGGTAGGCCGATGTGAGGGGCGCGAGGGAATAGTCCCCTCAACTCAACCTACTAAGAGGAAAACGGAGAATGGCGAGCCACGAGGTCCCGATCGTAGTATAAACTACACTTTGATCTTTCCCAAAAGATAGCTTGGGCATAGTCAGTGTCAGGAAAAAAGACTGAAGCCTGATTATGGCTAATAATTCTATATATAGGTATATTGCCACAATTAATAACCATACATACATACATACATACATACATACATACATACATACATACATACATACATACATACATACATACATACATACATACATACATACATACATACATACATACATGCATGCATACATACATACATACATACATACATGCATGCATGCATGCATGCATACATACATACATACGCACGCACGCACGCACGCACGCACGCACATACATACATACATACATACATACATACATACATACATACATACATACATACGTATGTATGTATGTGTGTATGTGTGTATGCATGTATGTGTGTATGTGTGTATGTGTATATGAGTGTATGTGTGTGTATGTGTGTATGTGCATTACGTTGTACTACATATCCATTAAGACATTAACACTTTATTTCCACAGCATAATAATGTAAAAAAAAAAAAACGTTCTGTTGCGTAATACTATAAGTAGTACATATGATCATGATTTTCATAACTCACTATTCATCATCATCAAGTGCCATACCGATTGCCGTAGGTTTCATAACTTTGCACAGATCTCGGTCTTTAGTTTTCTGCAACAACTGCTCATGATATTCCTCCTTGCCACAGTCTCAACCCATCCAGCATTATTTCTATTGATCTGCCTTCCTTCCCCTCGATCTTTCCACTTGTCACGATGTTCTCCAATGCCTCTCTTCTCATCACATGACCAAAGAAAGCTGTCTGTCTCTTTCTTATTGTTGTATATAATGTTCTAGTTTCATTACCCTATTTCAGGCAGTCGTTGTTAGTTACTTTGGCAGTCCATGGAATTGTTCTTTGCACTCTTCTATTACTACAATGTCCAACAATTGTTGTAGGTCTTTTGCATTATCCGCCACCAATACTGTGTCATCTGCATAGCGTATATTGTTTGTATTATAACCTCCGATTAGTATTCCTGGTTTCTCTTTGATATTTCTCATTATTACTTCGCAATAGATGGAGAATAGATCCGGCGACAAGACACACCCCTGTCGTACTCCTAGCTTTAGTGTTCGTAATTGCCCTCTTTAATTCCCATTTTAATTGCTGCTACTTGATTCCTGTAAATATTCTGTATTTTTCTGAGCTCTTTCCCCATAAGTGTTAACATCTTCCAAATCACTATTAGTAATGAGTATTCATTCTCATCAGCAATCAATTACAAAATATTCAATCTTGTACCAGCATGGTTGATATGACACCATGGGGTCTTACATGAGTCAGTTTTTAGTATATTTAATATTTTATGACAATATTTTACATCGTGCTCCCCATATTTCTGCTAGTTCGAAATATTTATCTCATGTGAAACTACGTAAGTACTGATCATACTGACTAGTTGATCTCAACATCAGAAACATTCGGCACATTTTTATATCTACTCCTCGTATCATCTGATTGAGTGCTCATTTCTGTATGTATTAAACTGTTTTACACTTATTAACATAAAGCACCATGAACGTTAAATCAAGCTGTCTAAAAACTCATTTCATTAATAACTATTAATATTATTTATTTATATCATTCATACCTACAATCTCAAAAGTTGTATTCACCCTCACCATGTCCACTACACAACCATTGTTTCAAACCTGTATCTTGGCTCACCGTTACATATGTTGATCTCCATACATCTCCATATAGGCTAACTATTCATAGCTCAAAATCATCTCATCATTATCTCATCTCATCTTGTTCTTCTTGTACCTTGCGGTGTCGAGGTGAAGCATAAACAGCGGGAGAATACCTGTTTATGTACTTCATGTATCGAGATCCCCATGGACTCTGCTATTCCCTATTTCTATCAATTACGTGGCCGGCTTCTTCTTCTGCTTCCATTTGGTCTGCTCATCATTGCTTGTTGTCGTATACTGTCAGTTGGTAATCTAGTTACATGGTCAAATCATTTATTTTGCTGCCGTCTGATAAAATCTAATGCTTCTATAACCCCCCCCCCCCCCACACACACACACACACACACTTTAGTCCTGATTTCTTCATTTCTGATGTTCTCTCTTCTTGATACATTGAGTATTCGTTTCAGGAATCTCATTTCTGTTGTAATTTTGCTATTCTCCTCTTCTGTCATTGCCCAGGATTGGCATTGGTGGCTTAGAGTTGATAGGAAGATTGGTAGAGTGCTTTCTTATTAACTATTGATACGTGTTTGTTCTTTCGATGGGTGCCATGTGCCCAATGAGTTGGTTTGCCTTATTGCATCTATCTTTGATCTCGTCTTCTGATGTGCCATTTGATGTCAGTCGCAAGAACTCTAACCTGGAGCAAACACGGCATGGGGCTTCCGATCATCAGAAATACCCCCTTCTCCAAGCATTTCCGACTATTAATTTCTTAATACTCTCTGGGGGCGGTCCCGCCCGGGTCATAACTCCGGGCGTCTTATCTCTGCCATGGAGACGTTCGTTCGGTCATATTCGTTATCCCTGGTGTTAAGCTTGTCCCTTCGGTGTTACCTTGTCCACTCTCAAGCCCTCCCTCCCTCGGTGAGGAGAGCCCGTGCAGCCAGTGCCTGCCCCTTGGCACGTGTGATCGTGGGATGTCAGCCTCATCCCCCGCCACGGCCTCTGTCGCCTCCATATATCTCTATTGCTGTGTTCCTTCCCCGTGCCCCGTTCACGGCGCCGCACCCTATTAGGAAGCCGGAACTTCCTGTCTTTCAGGACCCACCTCTTGGTCTCTCTGCAGCTGGCTGGGTGCGACTTACGGTCAATTATTGCTATATATTGCTATGGAGGTTGGACTTCGGGCGAGATTTGTATGATTGACTGCACTCACGCTCACCGCTCACGCTTGGAGGAAGGGCTAAAGCGCTGACACGAGACGTTGTAAAGTTCGTGGTTTTAATTGAGAAATTGTGGGTACTGCAGTTACCACTTCTAACCATACCAGTTTCGAGACTCATTCCAATCTAGGTTGCAACAATTCCACCGCCAGCACGAGACCTTTTCGGCTGCTTCAAACAGTTGTTTCTGGGCCCGAGCTCTTGATTGTCCTTTCATGCCCATTCGCTTCAGCACATCAAACACGGAGTGGGAGACAAGACCTCTTGCGCCTACCTCGACTGCGAACAGCCTGACGGTGTATCCCTCCCGCTTAAGACTTGCAGCCATGTCATTGTACGTCTCTATCTTGTACACGTGCTGCTCCTCAATATTGGACTCGCAAGGGACGGTCAGCCCAATCAGTGTTAGCTGTTTGGCTGACCAGGAGCTAAATACAATGTCAGGTCGCAAGCCAAACTTTCGGATCACCTCAGGGTATTTGCCACGGTCCTTTAGGTCCACGGTCAGTTCCCTGTCCCTCGCACCATCAAAGGCTGTAGCAAGCGTCAAGTCGTCATCTTTACGATTCTTGCGCCCTTCTCGGACGAAGGAAATCTCCATCAGCTCCGGTCCGTTCCCCTGTCTGTTAGCTTTCGTCCTTGCCATGTCCACTATGGCTGCCAACTGGGTCAGGACTTTGTTATCCCGCTATGTAAACCTTGCAACGAGGCAGCACGTGTTCCGCTGTCTGGACTATTTGGGCTTTCGTACAGAGGGGACAGAACGGGTCGGTGGTTTTCCCCCACGTGGCCAAGTTGGCACCTGATGGGAGGACATCGTAGAGGGATCGGATGACGAAACTTAGACGCAGTGGTGCCATGCGCCAGATCTCATTCCACGTAATGGATCTCTGCACTACCGCCTCCCATGATATCCACTGCGCCTGCTGGGCAGCCTTGCGGACTTTTTCGTCATCTTTCCCCTTGCGGATCTCCTTAACCACCAGGTCCCTGCTTTCCTTGGCCGTCATCTTCGACCACATCGGATCATTCACTTAGAATTCGAACCCTTGCTTGCCAAGCTGGTTGTGGCCCATTACCTCCTTCAACTGGAGTGTAGCCTGGGCTTCTTCGATTGCACTGACGACTTTCCACTTCCTCCCCGTTTTTAAGGCGGGAACCGAGGCACTGACCGTTATATTTGGAGACTCGCCCAGCATCATTGCGAGTCTGAATTTTCTGGCTTTAAACTCTTCCACTAGGGACAGGAACGGGAGGACGAGCTTGCTCTGCTTACAATACAATGCGACAGTCGTGAGGCATGTGGGTACTCCAAGCCACTTTTGTATGTTCCTGCTTGTAGTGCCTTCCATGGTGCTTACTGTGGTCACGCCAATATCATATATCAGCAGCGGCCACAGGAGTTTCGGAATAAGCATAAATTGGAGGACCAAGATTTTGAACTTGCCTATCAGCCTGGTTTTGTCGATGGTACTAAGGCCGTTCGTCAGCATTGCTTGTATCTCCGCCACCGCGTTCCTGTCCGCCAGGGTTGAGTCGTACACACCACCGAGACTCTTCACAGGTTCCTCCATCACTGTGGCAATCGCTTGTCCGGACACCGTGAACCTCCTTTCCACCGCCTTATCCTTCATGATCGACAGGATTCTCGATTTATTTGGCTTGAAGCTCATCCTGCACCAGCGAATCAGATCGTATAGTCTAAGGAGTCCGCTGCGAGCATCACTCTCCTTCGGTGTCAGGATTGTCGTATTGTCCATGAAGGCCTTCAGCGGTGGCGTGTTCATCCCTTCTTTGAGCCTCGGACCGTGTGCATAGCCGGATGCCGCATCCAGTGTGACCTGCATGGCCTTGACAAATAATATCGGCGAAATCGTACATCCCATGGCAATACCCACTGCCAGGTCGATCCATCTGGTCGTGAACGTTTTGGTCGAGAACCAAAGAGAGAAGCCCAAGAAGTACTGCACTAGTATCTCCGTTATGTTCTCGGGCACGTGATAAGCCTTGAGTGCATGCCACAACAACTGGCGTGGCACTGACCCATAGCGCCAGGTCCGACCATATCACGTGGAGTTCCTCCTTCTTCGTCTTCGCTCTCTGGATAGCATCCCAGATCATGGTACTGTGCTCGAAACAACCGGGGACTCCGGGTAGCCCCTCTTTTTGAACCGATGTCTCGATGTACTTGTTCCCCGTCAAGTACTTCGTGATCTGACTGGCCATAATCAAGAAGAATATTTTCTCCTCAACGTTAAGAATAGAGATCGGCCTGAATTGAGTAATGTCGGCAGAGTTTTGCTCTTTTGGAATGTAGATTCCGTTGGCCTTCTTCCACTCCGTGCTGACAAGCTTCTGCTTCCACGCGGATGTCAGTAACCGTTGTAGCTTCCCAAGGACATTCGGGCATCTTTTATAAACTGTATAAAGCACACCGTTGGGCCCCGGTGCTGACTTACCTTTGGCCTTCTTCACTACCGCAACCACCTCGCTCCACATCGGAGGTTTGGCATTGAACTCCACCGTTGGTTCTGCCGGGCTTTTGAGCCCACCGATCTCTCCTTGTGGGACGTTCCATTGGGCATCGGAGTACGTCGTCACGAGGTAGTTCACCAACTCCTCTTTGCTGACATCGAGGACGCCGGATCGTGGCTGCTCAAACAAGCCTCGTGCAAAAACGTATGGTTCCCGGAAGAACCTCTCACGTTCCTTCCGGGTTTTCCGCCGGTTTCTGCAGAACCTTTCCACTCGGGATAGGGTATTGTGCCTCACTCATCCTTCCTGGTGTCGTTAGGGAACTTGTTCTTCACCCTTTCGGATGGTTGCTCTGATACGTCACAGGCGATTTGAGTATTATCAGCACCGCGGGGTTCGCACTGGCTGACATCCTTTTGCGTCTTATCATCCCTTTCGGGTCTGCGCTGTCGTACCTCCTGTGACGAATTATCGCACTTCCAGCGTCCAGCGTGAATTATCATTCTCCAGAAGGAGTCGAAGTTCCTACCACAAACGCATGGGTAGCCCAACGGCTGCTGATCTAAGCTCATGGTTGATTGGACGGTACGTGTCGTCTCCGTGTGGTCACCAATGGATCCTTCAATCTCTCTCCCCCCCCCCCCTTTCGCAGGATCCTGGGGGAATCTTTCGTTAAGTTGTATTTCCATATTTGATTGATAATGAGGTTTATACAGCGTTAGGGGTAATCAGCCCGGCCCGCTGTCGGCCCCAAAGGTGAAAACTTCATCGGTGGGGCCAATTTACTACTGTTCTGTAACAGCCGCAGCAGCAGTCCGTCTCTCCGGACATTTCTGGTGGACCAGCCACACGTTAATCTTAAGAACTCCGACGCGGAACAAACACGGCAGGGGGCTTCCGATCATCAGAAGTAAAACCCTTCGCCAAGCATTTCCTACCATTAATTTCTTAATACTTTCTGGGGTGGGGGGGGGGGCGGTCCCGCCCTGGTCATGACTCCGGGCGTCTTACCTCTGCTGTGGAGACGTTCGTTCGTTCGTATTCGTTATCCCTGATGTTAAGTTTGTCCCTTCGCTGTTATCTTGTCCACTATCAAGCCCTCCCTCCCTCGGTGGGGATTGCCCGTGCAGCCAGTGCCTACCCCTAGGCACTTGTGGTCCTGGGATGCCTTTCTTTTGGGACCCACCTCTTTGTCTCTCTACAGCTGGCTCGGTACGTCGATTATCGCTATATTATTATTGGAGGTTGGACAATTATACTTCCGAGTTACTTGAAGCTCTTTACTTGTTTCAGGGGATGTTCTTTTAGATACATCTTTGTTTTTTTTTTTTTCTTATTTGGTCCGATTATTTTTCTGAATTATGCTACGAGTAGTATAAAAATGCCCTGCCGATCTGCTAGCCGCAGTGTTAGGACGGAAAAGAAAGGTAAACAATACCGCCAAAATCAATCATAACAAATATTACCACATAGCCAAAATACGCTGCAGATTCTTTATTAACTGCTTTTCGCACAAACAAAAACTATTCAACACTTGACATAATGGTATCAAGATCTACTATAACATAACTGCACAGTTCCCTACCTTCTACTATAGTACACTATATATATATATATATATATATATATATATATATATATATATATATATATATATATATATATATATATATATATATATATATATATATAATTCTCAGGTATGTATCTCATGCACTCCATATTTCCTACTACACTTTGCATTTGCAACACCAATTCGTATAACTACCATGTATCTTACACATACGAAGTCACACTTGATTTATGTTGATATATCACTTGAAGCAGTTATGATTACTCTGTATTAGAGCATATTAAAAGTGCTTTATTACATACGCTATTGTGTTTGATACATGGCATTCCACTCTCATATTCCTTCGCAAAAATACCCTGTACTTCACACATATGTATATAATATTTCTTCACATTTTTCTTATACATTTGATTTAAATTACACAATGTAGTTGCATATTAGTGTAACATACTTTTTCTTTACTGTACAATACATATTTGCTTACTTTAATAACCACTCATTTGGCATCATCATAATTAAATTAAATCCTTGTAAAACTACTTATAGAAAGAAAAACGGTGGAAGAATGGGAGATGTTCAAATCAAGTATTTTAAACACTGCACAAATAACACATGGAACCACGAAAAAACGCAAAATATGGAAGAAAATCGCAAGCCATTGGAAATCCGAGGTAAAGACAGCTGTAAAAGACAAAAAGAAAAAGTGTAAAAAGTGATTGAATAGCAAACAGGATTTAAAAAAAAAAAAAAGATTAATGCAATGAGAACAAGACCCAACCGAAATAATTAACAGTGAAAGAGGAGAACCAATAAGAGAACAAAAACAAATCTTAAAAAATATGGAGACAGTACTTCGAACAACTTCTCAACATTCCATCAAAAGCTACTGGAATCCAAGAAACTAACACAGATGCCATCGAAGAACTAGAACCTGACAGAGAGAAGCTAAGGGCCTGCCAACGCGGTTTGTAAGCCAGTATACCCGGGTTCGAAACAGCAGTTCGAAAAAGTTATAGGTGCCGATCGTTCAGAAAGCAATGGCAAACTACTGAACGTAAAATTTTGCCCAGGAATCACGAACAGCGAAAGTGCTGGGGTTGAGTGCTACGTTCTGTGAAGGGCATGCAATTATATATATATATATATATATATATATATATATATATATATATATATATATATATATATATATATATATATATATATATATATATATATATATATCTTCTTCTTCTTCAGCGTTCCGAGCCATCGAGGTTCTTTGCTGCAGATACAATCCGTCTCCATTCGTCTCTCTGGTGGACCTTCTCTTGCCAGTCGTTGATTCCAAGTGCTTGTAGGTCTGTATATGTATTATCTCTCCATCGCCTTCTTGGTCTACCTCGGGGTCTACGGTCATTTATTTCCTGAGTGTAAGCGAGTTTTGTTTCCCTATTATCTTCCATTCTTTCTAAATGCCCCAGCTGTGACATAATGGATCAGGCATCCACATTCCCAGTCCAACACATCCATAATAATACTTTTAATCTTGAACGGAGACCATTCAGATAGTCGGGTTATTAATAGAATCGAAGGTTCTGGAACGCGGTGGGGTAGGGCAGCGGTGTACGCTCGCCTTTTCATTGGCTAATTGTGACAGCCCACGCTATCCACTAGGCCAAATTTGAAAATCTATCAGTTTGAGCTCGGATTCCACCCGGAGCAGTCGCTATCTGTGATGTGGGGACCCAAAAATGCCCTTAAAGATTCCGTAAAATATTGTTCTCTGGACAACAGGTACCACGTTAAAACATACTTTAATGTTGTGGTAATGCCTAGTGAACGAAAGAGAAGAATATAAGAGTATTTTATGAAGAAAATGTGAAGGTGAAAACAGAACTTCTGTGTGCCAGTATTCTGAACACTGCTTCTTCAACTTGTCAGGTCTTCCACGCTGTATACTCCAAGTGCATATCATTCCCCTGTTGTGACTGGTTGCGTATGCTCGATGATTGTAAATTACACTCAATGCAAATTCGCAAACCCTTTGTGCATTCTAAATGCCTAGCATGACTCATTCTTAATCCAACTGTACACTGCTCTTGCGAGTTAACATTTGGCAGTCTGGATCGGAATGTGTGATGTAAACATGTACAAGTTCCTTTGTAAATGCTGAGAATGTTGTAGTGAGTGAGCTGGTGATTTGATAAGTAGCCTCTCACATTGGTAGAAAGATAGATGCTTCATATCCATATGTAGGCGGGACGTGTATGGCACGCCAGAATTGCAAAGTTCCTGTGATGCCTGGTGGCTAGATTACGCTCAAGAGAATTAATATAATTTCTCTCTGAAGTATTACACTGGTACCTCTACTGTTGGTAGGTTCATATGAACTAGTTCTTAAAAAGGACAATAGGTGTTTGAACCTGTGTCTTAGTTGGCTGAATATAATGTATGGCTCATGCAAATTTACAAGGACAAAACATATTTTCCCCATATGTGCTTTGGTGCATATGAGAACAATTGCTTATGCAATTTGGCTTCTTTACCTACTGTAGTAGATATGGACATTACTCAGTGGGGAAAGAACACATGTTGATGATGATGATGTACTTGTGAGCAAAGTCTGGTCTGAAAGGGGTGAGGTCTGGCATTGCTGTGTGAGTGTGTATGGAATAGGACATTCATGCGCCAACATGACAACCATTGGAATTGATGTTTGGTCTGCTAATGGGATAAATGCCATTGGTTTAATACATATTGCATATTGCAGTTGTAAATGCCTATTTTCCATTCTGCCTCATCATGCCTGTTCATATGCTGATTCACAATGCCTGTCTCATGTTGCTATGTCACAATGCTTGCTCATGCTGCTTGCCTTATAGTGCTTGCTTTACTGTGTCTGTTCCTCATTGTGCCCAGGTCTACTGTGGTTTAAACATTGTAAAAAACGTAGACACATTTGTGATTACCACAGATAGGGGTGAATAAAGAAAACATATCACCCACAGTCCATCAGAGTGGAATACACTTCATCATCATACCAGGAGAGGTGTGTTTGGTCAACACCCTCCCTCACCTCCCCATTTCCATCTGTGTCTGTTGATGTTTGATAACATTGTCTTTAACAAATGTAAAGAAATGCTGTACCATTTTGTATATCAACAGAGAACAAAGGATGGTGGAGAGGCCTTCATATTTTCTCTGGGACAACTAACCAGGAGTCCCAGACCCAGAACTAACTCCCTATAAGTGTAATCCAGGAATAATCACAGATGAACACAGGCTGATTTGCCAGCCTTTATTTTCATGACAACCTTTGGCCCAAGTCAACTGAAAGTAACTGTTTTGAACAGGAAGCAGGATTGGTCGACATTGGTGAATCTGTCTTGGTGTACAGGAACAATGCTTTAATAAAGAAGACCCCTGTCTACAGTTTGTCTCGGTCGGGTTCATAGAAAGTTAATCCTGTGCCCCAAATGGACCACTTATTCATTCTCTTAGAATCCAAAATGCGGGAATTTCCTGGAGAACTTTACCTCAGCTCCTCAACGGCTGAATGTCAATGGGAGAAAAACAGTTCTGAAGAATTCCATTATCAGGAGTATAGTGGTTATTATAGGGATCAGTACAGTGATCATTAATTATATCAGTGTCATCTGAGAAATTAATATCAAGTCTCTTGTTATTAACTACATTCATAGAAACCTGGTGAAGTAACTTGCAGTGATTGTTCATCTGAGACTTAACTTGGAGAATAACCAGCCTGGTGCTCACACAGTGATTGTTGAATGAGACTTGAAAAGTAGGTGAAGTTAGACTAGCTAATGTGAGATGCTGCAATATATTGGATTGTGTTCATATCTCTGGGTCTCTTCGGCAAGTCATGTTCTACATGTACCGAGTATACATCTCCCAATGTCAGGAGAGTGCTATCCTCAACCATTTGAAGTACCCCATTGACAGCATTCACAGGCAGTCTGGTCAACAGTGAGATTCAGTACCATATCATCCCAAATTCTGTTCTCAAGAGGAAATAATCTGCCATGGGACTTATTATAGGAAGTCTGCTACCTGGAGCTTTCCCAACATCAATTGCTGATGATAACAGGATGCAACTGATCCAGAACAGTAGTTCCTCCCTTAAGTTTCCCCATGATAGGATTTTTATAAAATTCCCAAGAGACAGGAAGTGATGATAGATACAGGAATCAGTGGTGTAGTTAGAGATTAGAGAGGAGGAGGAGAGTTTATTGATCGGTTGGTGGAGTAATTAGGAGTTGTTGTACCATGTTTATCTGCATGCCTGTTCTGCATATTTATACATTATGCATGTATTTTTTTAAGTGCAGATATGACACAAGGATGATTCATTAGTCTTCACTCGACCCACCGGCAGCTCAATAAAGTGTATTAATGAACCAGTGTTTTAAGTACATGTCCCTGTGAATGTCTTATACAGTTGCTGTCAAGTATTGTACCTGGTGAATGTCTTAAGTTACTGTGGTTGGTGACAGATATTGTGAAAAGTCCTGTATAGATGTTGTCAAGTATCTCTCATGATGTATGTCTTGTGCAATGGTTGGTGTAAACATTTCTCTGTAAATGTATGTCCCACTTTTGTCAAGAACCTGTCATGTAGATGTCTTGTTCAACAGATGTTATGTATAGTTATTGTTGAGTTAGTCTACTAATATTGAATCCTAAAGTCCTAATATATAATTGGACAACTGATATAGGTCACTTTTGACACAAATAAAATAAGGGAAGATCTAATGTGGCGGACGAATAGCACACTGACAACACTATGATGAGTGAATTGGATCCTCAGTTGTACAGGGGCGAATAGTTCAGATCTTCTTTTGGCCTTGATGGAACCTTTTTCTTCTTTTATAAATTTCTGTGTAGATACTTGGTAGTCTCACAGTGGGGGTTCAGAGCCAAAGGAAAATTGGTTCTCCAAAAGGGCTAGGCGGGAATGAATATCTATCTCATTTGAGAGACCTCTAGACAAAAACGTGCAAAATCATATCCTTTACCATGTCTATTTATTATTCAAGATATATATCCAGAGAACACTACTAAATGGGTCCTCTGTCAACTATCTAACATGTCACACCAGACATTGTAGTCTATTTGCCTTCATGATACCAGTGATTAGCGGGGACTTAAACAGATCATAAATGTCTTTGTTACTTCTTATTTTCTACTCTCCACTTTGTGTATCCCTAATGGGTCAAAAGATGCGTCTTAAAATTTTGTTCTCAAAGGTTTGTAACAAGGCTTCGTCTCCTTTCGTTGTACTCCACTTTTCAGAGCCATACAGCACAACTGGTCTGATCAGTGTTTTGTATATTGTGATTTTGGTGTTACGAGATAGCGCATTTGATTTTAGTAGATGTTGTATTGCATAGTATATCTTATTTCCAGAGTTGATTCTAGTTTGTATTTCTTCCCTTATGATGTTGGAGCAGTTGAAGATTGTACCCAGGTATTTGTATGTTTCCGTTCTTTTAATGGTCAAATTATCTATTTGTATGTGGCCAGAGTTTTTAGCCATTCTTTCTCTTGAAATTACCATATATTCTGTCTTATCTTGATTGATAACCAGCCCCATCTGTTGGGCTTTTTCCTTTAAGTGAGTCAATATTTCCAATGTCTTTTGTTCACTTTGCCCTATAATATCTATATCATCTGCATAACCAAGCAGCTTGGATGTTCCTCCAATATCACATTCCTCCTTTACCTTCCTTACAACTTACTCTAGAGCCAGATTGAGGAGTAGCGGCGATAGTGTATCACCCTGTTTCAAGCCAGATGTTATTTGGAAAGGGTCTGATTTCCTGCCTTTATATGTTACTATATTATAAGTATCTTCCATGCATAGTCTGGTCATGTTGATTAACTTCCTTGGTATTCTAAATTCCTGCATAGTATTCCATAGACTATTCCTATGGACACTATCATAAGCCTTTTTAAAATCCACAAAAATATTATGGAGATCTCTTTTATATTCCCAATTTTTCTCGGCTATTTGTCGTAAGATAAATATCTGATCTATTGTTGATCTGTTTTGTCTAAATCCCACCTGGTAGTCACCTAATATGTCTTCTGAATATGGTTTTAGTCTATTTTGTAATACTGCGGATAGTATCTTATAGCTTGTGGACAGTAGTGATATTCCTCTATAATTTCCACATTGGAACTTGTCTCCTTTCTTAAAGATAGGTATCAATAATGACTCTTTCCAGTTCTTCTGTCCTCCAGATTTCTATTATTAGGTCGTATAGCTTTAGATGTAATGCATGGCCACCTGCCTTTATAAATTCAGCAGCAATTCCATCAGTCCCAGGTGCCTTATTGTTTTTAAGTCGTGTGATTACATATAGGATTTCTTCAAATGTAGGTTCTTCAATTTGTGGTTCACATGTTAGAACCTCTTCCTGTGGGAAATTGTTACTTGGAGCTTCAAAATTTAGTAATTCAACAAAATATTCTTTCCATGCGTTGCACATTTCCTCATTGGTATTTATCATATTCCCATTTTTGTCTTTTAAACCATATGTGTTTTGTTGGTGCTCTCGTTTCATTGACCTCAGTTCTTTAAAAAATTTTCTGGATTCATTTTTCTGGTGATTAGTTTCCATATCTTTGATTATATTACTCATATATTCTCGCTTCTGCTGTCGGACTATTTTTGTAGCCTCTTTATATTCATTTCTATAATGCTCTTCCTTTCGGATGTTGTTGATGTCATTTAACCATAAATGTCTGGCATTCTTTTTCCTAATGACTGCTTCTTCACATTTTGGATTGAACCATCTGTTCTTTCTATGCGTGGTTAACATACCGAGACATTCTTCTGCGGTAGATTGAATTGTATTCTTGATGTTCAACCAAGTTTGGTCAACGCTTTCCTCCAAAGGGTGTTGCAGAGTTTCAAGTTTACATTTTATTTCATCTGTAAATTTCTCTTTGACTGTAATTTCTTGTAGTGTTTCTCTGTTATATGTTGGGTGTAATCTTTGTAATTTAGTATAGAAAGCTCTCTTAAGTTTTATTTTAAATTTTGCTCCAACGAGGAAGTGGTCACTGTGGCGCTCAGCTCCTCTATAACTTCTAACTTGCTGTATGTTTGATGCATTTATGTTGTTAATTACAATTGATCTATTTGATTATAGGTTCTCTTGTCACATGATTTCCAAGTTTGTTTGTGTATGTCCTTTCTTTGCAGTCTGGTACTGCTAATCTGCCGTGCTTTGGCTTCTGCCAGGTTGATGATTCTCCGTCCATTATCATTTGATGTTGTATCGAGGCTTTCCATACAGGCCACTTTTTTTATTAGTTTGCTCTCTACCTATTTTTGCATTGAAGTCTCCCAGCACAATCAGGATGTCCTGTTTTGGGGTTTCTTCTATGACATTTTCCAGATCATTATAAAAGTCTTCTTTAATATCATCTTCTTTCTCTTCAGTAGGTACATGTACATTAATCATCGTTATATTTTTCTATTTACCTTTTATTCGTAATTTACTCATCCTGTCATTAACAGCTTTAAAGTTTAAAACGTTCCCTCATAACTCTTTTTTGATTACAAATCCTGTTCCTAATTCATGTTTATTTTGGGTGTTTCCTCCATATATTATAGTCATTCCATTTTGCTCAAAAGTACCCTTTCCTGGCCACCTTATTTCTTGAATTGCTGTTATATCCATTTGATATTCAACCAGTTCCGGGTTAGTTCTTCGGCCGCTCCAGCTCGATATAGTGTCCATACATTCCATGTTCCAAATCTCAAAAGTCCTTTAACGTTCCAAGGTCGTTGTCCAGATAAGTCAGTCCAAAATCGAGGCTCATGTATCTGTTTCGTAACAAAAAAGTTTTTTTTTTTTACAAAGGTGGGGATGTTAACCCCACGCTTCAACCCTCAACCTGGAGGACCAGGGTGTTTCTCTTTGTCTGTTCTCTACCCTTTGACCTGTCCGGCTTGGGAGGCCCTACTGGTAGCTACCGCCGGCATAGCTCTCAGGGTCATTGAGAAACTCAAGCTCCCCCACCACGACAAGGTGGAAACACCATCGGGATATATATATATATATATATATATATATATATATATATATATATATATATATATATATATATATATATATATATATATATATATATATATATATATATTAGGGACGTTCGGTTGAAACCCGTTCCAAAGGTTTTATTGCAATAGCTTGGAAGAAACATTAGCAGGTGTGGTAGAATTATGAATTAGTAGTAGGCGTGTGTGCGTACGTGGGTGTGCTATCAATTACAGGACATCGCAGTCAACCTCACCATTCTATGGCTTATCAGCCATCCTGGGGCAAGTTTGCGATTCTAATTTTGAATGAACGACAACCATGTCATGTGCGTGTGAAGAGGGTGTATCAACAGCTAGTTGTCTATCGATTACAGGACGTCGCAGTCAGTCCCAACCTTGTTTATGCAATGCATTTACAGGACGTTACAGACAGCCCCAACATTGATTGGTTGCGCGTGTACCATCATGCCATTCGTGTCTGTGTATGTGTGCGCGTATGTAGGCGTGTGCGTCCGTGGGTGTGCTATCAATTACAGGACATCGCAGTCAACCTCAACATTCTATGGCTTGTCAGCCATCCTGGGGCAAGTTTGCGATTCTCATTTTGAATGAACGACAACCATGTCATGTGCGTGTGAAGAGGGTGTATCAACAGCTAGGTGTCTATCTATTACAGGACGTCGCAGTCAGTCCCAACCTTGTTTATGCAATGCATTTACAGGACGTTGCAGACAGCCCCAACATTGATTGGTTACGCGTGTACCATCATGACATTCGTGTGTGTGTATGTGTGTGTCGTGTGTGTAAAGAATGAATGTAGTATTAGTTACGTGTTCTTCTTTACCACTTTAGTGTCGTCCCTGGAGTGAAGGGAATCCACACCCACATTTGTTTTAATTCCATATCTCTATTCTGGAGATATCCAGCAGACTCCGTCCACGCACTCCCTCAATCTGAGGACACCTTCTTCTCACTCTTGCTCACTCCTGGATCATACCCCCTCTCATTCTTCCCCAATATAACATACTTGACAACTCTAGCCTCAACAAATACAAACAAGAAATTTATTAAAGCAAAGAGTATATGTAGGAGAAGTGTGTGTGTGTGTGTGTGTGTGTGTGTGTGTGTGTGTGTGTGTGTGTGTGTGTGTGTGTGTGTGTATAAGGTGTAGAATGTGTGACGAATATTCTAATGTTAGACCAGTGATTTAGAAGCAAAGTCTGTAACATCATAGTGCTTAGCACACAACAGCACCATTTATTCCGGACAGTGAACCTCACCCAGAAGATGGTTCTCCGTCCACATGACAACATTCTCCAAACACTCGAACAAACAGAATGCTGGTCATCCGATAGACACTGTTGATCTTGGTCTTTACTCTACCACACGGTGAAGTTACTCTGTTTCATAAGGTTTGTTGAACTGATAATCTTCCAATTAACTGAAATGTCACTTTGGGAAAATCTAATGTTCATAAGTCTCTGGTTATAACATTTTCCCCTCTTTTAGAACACAACCTATTAATGTTTGGTAGGTAGATGTGTATATCTATATATATGTCCTTGGTATGTGAGTTATTAATCTTCGGTGATGAAGCTTATCACTCATTAAACACAACACATATGTTCACTAAGTCCTGATCAGAAGAAGCCAGGTTTCTGCGGAACAACTAGGTACTGAGCCCCGTGTAAACACCTCTCAGCAACCTCTGTCTTCTTTCCATGAGCCATCATTGTATAAAACTTTGAACTGCTTCTTCGTAATAAATCATCTCACACTCACGTGGAACACTCAAGGGGAACTGTAAATGGAACCTGTAGAATAGAGAATACCATGGTGAGGGCAACTCAGTCCTGGCCGGAATTAGGTAAGTGTAGGCCAATAGCAGCACTCAGATCTATAACAGAGATCCGATCTCTGTTATACGGCCAAATCGCGCATCACAATGGTCTTATACATGGCAACACCAGGAAAGAATAAAGGAAAGGGTAGAAACCCAGCAGATGCCCTACTGTAAGATCCAACCATTTCACAATCCTCTCCTCCCTCTCAACCATCCTTATTCTCTCTAATTATTATTCCACTACATTGTCCTCAACTCCCTGAGTAAAATGATATATCACATAAGCTAGTTGAAGCCACACAATAGGATACTAGTGCCGACGCTCCTATGATACTTTCTAGCACCGCACTTATAGAACATTCTATCACTAATAATAATACATTATATCACCCCTAATCATACTCTTAAGTTGGATATTAGTAATAGCCTACCATATGCTTATTTCTGTTGCCACTCGAGAAACTATGCAATCAAATTGGATCTATGTCCGCGGATAACTATCACCACTTAGACATTATAGCTTCACTCATGTAACGGAACTCGGAATAATGCACCTATCCTAACACTTCAGAATGTTTTTCTCGACTCCCTCCACCTGTTTACCGCAACTGGGTTTATATGGGTGCTTGAGTGACGTCACCAAAAAGTCCCGACGCCAATCAGTCCAGAATCTGGCTTTGTCCCCCTGTTTCCAGACTAACCAGAGTCAATTAGCTGTCAAGTTTCCTTTTCATCTGGGGAGTTCTTTGTCTCATCCAACAAATATCCTGTCTGTCTGTGAGCCAGAGACCTTTCCCTCACATCACAGAATCCTTCCGACCTCTAGCAGACATTCTGTCTATCACTTGCAACGGCCAACTCCCGCTGTGTAAACAGATGACGCCAGTGCACATCTCTCGAACAACAACCTGTCAACAAATTGTCGACCGTGTGCAGACATCGCCACGTGATTCACTTTGATCTCACACCCCAATGCTGACCAGGTGCAGACAGTTTTAACAACGTATTTTTCTCAGTCTTTTCAACCTCAAAGGGTTGCTGTTTTTGCCGACTAAGGTCGGGTCTAGTTTGTCATCGATCGACACGAACAAGTTTATTTATCTCGTGACAGTGTGCTCGCATGTAGTCGTGTGTACGTGCGTGCGTGTGCTGCCGAGTGTATTCGTATGCGTGCGAGCGCGTGTGCGCTATCTATTACAGCACGTTGCAGTCACCCCCTACCACTCCGTGGAGTGTCGTGTTTACTGGGTAAGATGTTTGTTGTCTTTTTGAACCGCTGAATTTCGTTTACAGATGACAGTGAAGCTTTAATGCATTGCCTTTACAGGACATCACAGTCAACCCCAACATTCATGCTTCCTGGGCAACGTTGTCGTTGTCTTTCTGAACGGCTGATTTTTTTTTACATATTGCAGTCAAGCTAGCGACTACATGCTAACTAGCTAAAACCGGTAAAATGACGTCACATCCGGGTATAGCTGTAATGTTACAGCTAGAACACGTTGATAAGTAGGATACTACACTATGTCGTGGTGATAGACCACGCCCTTAGTATGTGAATACATCAAGGTCAGACATGCCCAGACAATATTCAACTCAGTCAGGAGTCTTCACCAGCACCATTCACCGTCTAGATGTCCCGGTCTCAGTGAACACCGTTCAGGTCACAATATACCAAGTCTCTAATGGTAAGATGGCTTTTTTGATAAATCTTTCACATTTTCGATGTGGTTCTCCAAGTAGGCATACAGTTAACCTAACAATACTAGTATAATAAAGAGATATATGGTGCTAATCACATATAACTGGAGTATGTGCTCTGCTGGCTGCGACACCAATCAACACGTGCACATGACTGATCCATCAAGCCTGAATACAGAAAGTAGTGTCCTTAGTACCGGCAATGTCCCACAAGGAGCGCCTCGAGCACTGATTTTTTGCATTTGCCAATAGCAACTAATGATACAACCGAGACACGAGTGTAATGACCCAATAGGTCAAAAACAATGGTAATGGAAGACACCAACGTGGAAACTAACCCACAAAATACCCCAGAGGGGGGAAGAAATTCGTTCTGGTGCATGTGTGGGCGGCGAGTGCCGCGACTAGAGATTGTCTTCTTCTGTCAACTAGTCGTTATATACACAGTCATTGGCGTATCACTATTTAATCTGTCTGGAGCCAGCGTCGACGCAGTCGAGGGCAAGTTGTGGATTGCCCTTCTAAGCAGCTGTCTGGGTTACATTCTACCAAACCCTAATATATGAGCTTCTACCTGACGTTACCGAGTAATGCTTAGCCGAACATATTTCCCAAGAACTCACCAAGTCACTATTTCGTCAAGTTACCGCAGACTATAGAGGTGAGTCAATATTTTGAAGTGGGTCTGGCCGAAATTCAATTCCCCAACTACTACTGCAATGTGCTAGAGAATGAAGTATGGCTAAGATACATGCCACCCAATGGTAGAGTGATAAGAAAAGTGTGTCCCTCAGGCCTATGCAGTTCACCAGTCGCGTTTATAGCTGCACCGAAACACCTAATGAAAGATCGGAGGGTGGACGATCAACTCTGTGTTCTATTCCATTCCGACAATACATCAAAGAAAGTCATCGTGAAAATACTCGAACCCTATTACTATTTAGTAACACTATTAAGAACACTATTACATTTAGTGAGAAGTTACAAGAGATACTAGATACAATTGAAGGTGAAGGGGCGATAGACCTGAATAACGACCTGCAAAATGTCTACGTATACTGCGATCTCATTGCGGCAAGACCAGTTGGAGACGTCATGGTCCCACTACTAAGGACGGTTCCTATCATGAATCAGCGATCGACCTCAGTGTTTCGCGCCTTCGACAAACCTCACTACATACCGCTGAATCGTTACTCCTTCGACACGGTGGAAATACTTCCAACCACTGATACGGGCACAAAGGTTGCATTCACTACCGGGACTTCAGTGCTGACGTTACATTTTCGAGTTCGTGAGATATTTTTCCCCTTTTGTTAAGGCATTTTCCTACTTTTCTTAAGTTTTGGATGAAATTTGTCCAAAATTTTTCACATTTGGGTAACAAAGTTTCCTACTTTTTTTTTTTGAGTTTGTTTGACATGTTGTCAAACTTTTCACAGCTGGACAACAAAATGTCCTACTTTTCACAAGTTTGGGTGAGATATTTATAAGTTTGGTTGAACTTTGGCCACAATTTTTCACATTTGGTCAACAAAATTTCCTACTTTTTATGGATTTTGTTGAAATTTGGCCAAACTTTCCACATTTTGGTTAACAAAGTTTTCTACCTTTTATGAGCTTTGTTTGAAATTTGACCAAACTTTACCTATTTTTTTTTTTAAATTTGGCCAAACTTTTAACATTTGGGTAACAAAGTTTCCAACTTTTCATAGGTTTGGGTGAAATTTGGCCAAACTTTTCACGTTTGGTTAACAGATTTTCCTACTTTTCATGTTTGACTGAGGTTTTTATAAGTTTGGTTTGAAATTTTTCTAAACTTTTCACATTTGGTTAACACATTTTCTTACTTGGCCGAGATTTTTGCCATTTGGTTCACAAAATTTAATAATTTTCATAAGTTTGGGTGAAATTTGGTCAAACTTTTCACATCTGGACAAAATTTCACACTTTTCATAAGTTTGGGTGAAAGTTGGCCAAACTTTTCACGTTTGGTTAACAAATTATCTTACTTGACCAAGATTTTTGCTATTTGGTTAACAGGTTTTCCTACTTTTCATAAATTTGATTGAAATGTGGCCAAATATTTTTCCCTTTTGGGTAACAGATTTTTCTTACGTTTTGCAAAGTTTTCTACTTTTCATAATTTTGGTTGAGCTATTTCAGACTATGGTCGACAGTTTTTTTTTTACTTTGGTTAACCCGTTTCCTTAGTTTTATTGAAATGTTTCTTGAATTTGTCATCAGTATGTATCATGCTCTCATCACATGACAACTATATACACCGTAAACACTAACTAAAATTCAACAACCAAGACGTAATTATAATATATGCCTTTTTTCCCCACAGTATTTCAAGTAAATTTTACAGTATTTCAGCACATTTCTCACGAATAAAAATGCATAATGTCATTATACGAAGTGGATGATGTGATATGAGGTGGTATACATAGTATCATCACAACATTTTATTTTCACATACAAAGCGATACACATTGTATGTTGTTTCTGGATCTCTACACGCCATTGTCTGAGTAGGTTGGTTTTTCGGTTGGTAGCCTGGTATGTACATGTCACTTAGCATGCAATCATAAAACTGGTCTCCTGGTTGGTGGGCTGATATCTGAGTCTTGTAGATACCCCAGGCATCAATCATCTGAGTGTCGGGAACATCATGTCTTCGGACAGTCTGGGGTTTCGATGTACCGCCCCGTATTTCACCATTATTCTAGGTCTGATCTCTTCCGAACTCGAAAATGTAACGTCAGCACTGACGTCCCGGAAGTGAATGCAACCTTTGTGCCCGTATCAGTGGTTAGAAGTATTTCCACCGTGTCGAAGGAGTAACGATTCAGCGGTATGTAGTGAGGTTTGTCGTAGGCGCGAAACACTGAGGTCGATCGCTGATTCATGAACGGAACCGTCCTTAGTAGTGGGACCATGACGTCTCCAACTGGTCTTGTCGCAATGAGATCGCATTATACGTAGACATTTTGCAGCTCGTTATTCAGGTCTATCGCCCCTTCAACTTCAATTGTACCTAGTAACTCTTGTAACTTCTCACTAAATGTAATAGTGGCCCCGGGTTCGAGTATTGTCACGATGACTTTCTTTGATGTATTGTCGAAATGGAATAGAACACAGAGTTGATCGTCCACCCTCCGATCTTTCATTAGGTGATTCAGTGCAGCTATCAACGCGTCTGGTGAACTGTATAGGCCTGAGGGACACACTTTTCTTATCACTCTACCATTGGGTGGCATGTATCTTAGCCATACTTCATTCTCTAGCACATTGCAGTAGTAGTTGGGCAATTGAATTTCGGCCAGACCCACTTCAAAATATTGAATCACCTCTATAGTCTGCGGTAACTTGACGAAATAGTGACTTGGTGAGTCCTTGGGAAATATGTTCGGCGAAGCATTACTCGGTAATGACAGGTAGAAGCTCATATTTTAGGGTTTGGTAGCATGTAACCCAGACAGCTGCTTAGAAGAGCGATCTACAACTTGCCCTCGACTGCGTCGAAGCTAGCTCGAGACAGATTAAATAGTGATACGCCAATGACTGTGTATATAACGACCAGTTGACAGAAGAAGACAATCTCTAGTCGCGGCACTCGCCGCCCACACATGCACCAGAACGAATTTATTTCCCCTATGGGGCATTTTGTGGGTTAGTTTCCACGTTGGTTTCTTCCAATACCATTGTTTTTGACCTATTGGGTCATTACACTCGTGTCTCGGTTGTATCATTAGTTGCTATTGGCAAATGCAAAAATCAGTGCTCGAGGCGCTCCTTGTGGGACATTGCAGGTACTAAGGACACTACTTTCTGTATTCAGGCTTGATGGATCAGCCATGTGCACGTGTTGATTGGTGTCGCAGCCAGCAGAGCACATACTCCAGTTATATGTGATTAGCACCATATATCTCTTTATTATACTAGTATTGTTAGGTTAACTGTATGCCTTGTTGGAGAACCACAACGAAAATGTGAAAGATTTATCAAAAAAGCCATCTTACCATTAGAGACTTGGTATATTGTGACCTGAACGGTGTTCACGGAGACCGGGACATCTAGACGGTGAATGGTGCTGGTGAAGACTCCTGACTGAGTTGAATATTGTCTGGGCATGTCTGACCTTGATGTATTCACATACTAAGGGCGTGGTCTATCACCACGACATAGTGTAGTATCCTACTTATCAACGTGTTCTAGCTGTAACATTACAGCTATACCCGGCTGTGACGTCATTTTTTTTATCGGTTTTTGCTAGTTAGCATGTAGTCGCTAGCTTGACTGCAATATGTAAAAGAAATTCAGCTGTTCAGAAAGACAACGACAACGTTGCCCAGGAAGCATGAATGTTGGGGTTGACTGTGATTCCCTGTAAAGGCAATGCATTAAAGCTTGACTGTCATCTGTAAAAGAAATTCAGCGGTTCAAAAAGACAACAACAATCTTACCCAGTAAACACGACACTCCACGGAGTGGTAGGGGGTGACTGCAAGGTGCTGTAATAGATAGCGTACACGCGCGCGCGCACGCATACGCATACACTCGGCAGCACACCCACGCACGTACACACGCCTACATGCGCGCACACATACACACACACGAATGTCATGATGGTACACGAGCAACCAATCAATGTTGGGGCTGTCTGCAACGTCATGTAAATGCATTGCATAAACAAGGTTGGGACTGACTGCGACGTCCTGTAAAAGATAGACAACTAGCTGTTGATACACCCTTTTCACACGTACATGACATGGTTGTCGTTCATTCAAAATGAGAATGGCAAACTTGCCCAGCACAGATGAAGCTCCATAGAATGTTGAGGTTGACTGCGATGTCCGGTAATTGATAGCACACCCACGCACGCACACACACCTCCATGCGCGCACACATACACACACACGAATGTCATGGTGGTACATGCGCAACCAATCAATGTTGGGACTGTCTACCATGTCCTGTAAATGCATTGCATAAACAAGATTGGGGCTGACTGCGACGTCCTGTAATAGATAGACAACTAGCTGTTGATACACCCTCTTCACTCGCACATGGCCTGACTGTTGTTCATTCAAAATGAGAATCGCAGACTTGCCCAGCACACATGAAACTCCATAGAATGTTGAGGTTGACTGCGATGTCCTATAATTGATAGCACACACACACACACACACACACACACACACACACACACACACACTCAGCAGTACACCCCCGCACGCACACACGTCTACATGCGAGCACACATGCACACACTCGGATGTCATGATGGCACACGTGCAACCAAACAATGTTGGGGTTGACTGCGACGTCCTGTAAATGATAACACACACACACATACACACACACATGCATGTGACATGACTGGCGTTAATTCAAAATGACAATTGCAAACTTGCCCGTCACACATGAAACTCCATAGAATGTTGAGGTTGACTGCGACGTCCTGTAATTGATAGCACACACGTGCGGGCGCACGCACACACAGACACACACACCGACGCGCACACATATGCCGCGTGACCAAGTCATCAAGTCAAGTACTGGGACAACCTACATGCAGCTATAGAACTGCATTCATATATTCTTCTGCTTCTTTCGTTCGCTTGAAACATGTCTACAACTGCAATGTCGTCTCTTGTGTGAATCTAACAGTCTTTTTTAGTTCATTCAGCGGTCCATAAAGTTTATCTTCCACTGTTGTCTCTCTAGGCCAGAAGGTTCGTCTGGATATGTTGTAGTTTGGGCAATCCTGGAGTATGTGCTCTGCTGTCTGCGACGCCAAACCACATGTGCACATGGCTGAGTCACCAATCTTGAATTTTGTATACAAGTGGTTGCGTAATCTATTGTGTCCTGTTCTGAGGCGCAGAAGAATGACCTGTTCTGATCTGTCCATAACGTGGTAGTCGTCTTGAGTAAGGTTTGGTGGCTTTCTGATTGATTTGATCATTCTTTTCTTTTGGTGGTATGTAATGGGCACATCAGGTTGTTCTTCTTTTGCTCCTCCCTTAGCCAATCGATCAGCTCTGTCGTTTCCGGGGACTCCACAGTGGGATGGTATCCACTGTATGGTGATCTTACGCTGACTGCTAAGTTCAGAAAGTAGTGTCCTCAGAACTGGCAATTTCCCAGACAGGAGCGCCTCTATTACGGATTTTGCATCTGTCAATATCACTGCAGGTTGTGTACCATTCATATTCATATGATTATATGCATTCATATATAAATAAATAGATACATAAATACATATAAGCTTATAAACCATATCACTAAGCTTCTACTCAGAATCATAATGAGAAGAACCAAAAAGAAAATAAAAATGGAAATTAGGGAAGAACAGTATGGATTTGGGGAAGAAAAGGGCACAAACAATGCAATTTATACATTACGGACACTAATAGAAAGGTCAATAGAGAAACAGAGAGACATATATTTGTACTTCATAGATTAAACTAAGGCATTTGATAAAGTAAAACATGATGAACTGATTAAAATGTTGGAAGATATCAACATTGATGGAAAAGATTTAAGAATAATAAAGAATGTTTACTGGAACCAAGTAGCAGCAATTAAAATGGGAAATAAAGAGGGTAGTTATGAACAGATAAAGCTAGGAGTACGACAAGGGTGTGTCTTGTCATCAGATCTTTTCTTTCTGTATAGCGAAGTAATAATGAGAGAAATCAAAGAGATGCCAGGAATACTAGTTGGAGGTTATAATATAAATAATATACGCTATGCAGATGACACAGTATTGGTGGCGGACAATTCAACAGACCTACAACAATTATTAGATGTTGTAGTAACAGAGAGTGCAAGGAAAGGACTCTCCTTGAATATCAAGAAAACAGTAAACAATGGTAATATCAAAGAAAATAGTGACACTAAAATGTGACATAGAAATAGAAGGGAAAATCCTTAACCAAGTGGATAATTTTAGATACCTAGGGGCATTTATAACATCAGATGGAAGATGTACAACAGAGATTAGGAGCAGAATAGGGCAGGCAAAAGCCGCATTTCAGAAAATGAAGAGTATCTTATGCAATAAGTCGCTATCACTGAATGTAAGAAAGAGAGTGCTGAAATGCTATGTAGAACCAGTTTTGCTGTATGGCAGTGAATCTTGGAATGTAAATGAACAAATTAAAAAGAAATTAGAAGCAACAGAGATGTGGTTCCTGAGACGAATGTTGCGAATTCCTTGGACTGCCAGAGTAACTAACGACGACTGCCTGAAACAGGCTAATGAAACTAGAACATTATATACAACAATAAGACAGAGACAAACATCTTTCTTCGGTCACGTGATGAGAAGAGAGGCATTGGAGAACATCGTAACAACTGGAAAGATCGAGGGGAAGAGAGGCAGAGGCAGACCAAGAGAAATGATGCTGGATGGATTTAGACGGTCAGATTACCAGAGAAAAATGGATGTATTTTTGTCAGATGAATCCAAATTCAGGATAGATCAAAAATTAAACAAGTCGGAGGACCTGGATGCTATTATGAGGTAAGAGATCCAGTCACTTGTGAATGCGGGACTCATCAGTGAGGCCACTGCAAAAACTCTCACACCACGTGGCTCGCATACTCCTCAGATATACGGTCTACCCAAACTTCACAAGCCCGGCATCCCGCTAAGACCTATCCTGTCCATGGTTAACTCTGCGCAACACCGAATGGCGAGATGGTTAGCCGAAATGTTAAAGCCAGTACGACAGTCCTTCGATCCAAAAATACTCAGAGATACATTCCAACTGGTGGAATTATTGGATACTATGGACATAAATAACAAACACATGGCATCCATGGATATAGCCTCCCTATTCACTAACGTTCCATTAGAGGAGACAGTGAAAATAATAAGGGAACGCATTGAAGACAAACAACTAAAATTAGGCATACCAACACCTATTCTGGAGAGGCTACTACTACTATGTACCGCCAACATCCAATTCAATTTTCTAACTAAGTCATACCGCCAAATTGACGGAGTGGCCATGGGGAGTCCTCTTGGTCCTATTCTAGCGGACATCTTCATGGCACACTTAGAAGAAAAGAGATCCTCAGACATCAACAACTTGGCCTTTTACCGGCGTTATGTGGACGATATACTAATTATCACCACAGACGAGCTACAAGCAACATCGTTTCAAGCCACAATGAACAAGACACATAAACACATCTCTCTATCTATGGAACACGAACACAACGAAGCGTTACCGTTCCTAGATATTCTAATGAGACGTAGAGCAGACGGCACAATTCAAAGATCGGTGTATCGCAAAGAAACATGGACTGGCCAATACCTAAATTTTTAGAGCTTCACACCTGTCCAGTACAAACGGGGCTTAGTACGGACCTTGTTTGACCGTGCTAGAAAGATATGCACCCAGGACACACTGACAGAGGAATTTGAAACTCTGAAGAATGTCTTAAACCTGAATGGGTACTCCACAGGATTTATAAAGCGCCATTGCCAACAGTCCAAACCCAAAGCAGACGTAACTACAGTCCCTAAACTCAAGGTATTCATCCAGCTAACCTTTCGAGGGGATGACGTAATGCAACGTCTACAAGACCGGCTTACTACAGCAGTAGGTCGAACATTCTGTGCGGCAACTCCAGTCATTAGATGTAAAACCGTACCCATTCCTACACCAACAGTCAAAGAGCCTGTTCCTCTGTACGCCACAAACAATTGTATTTACCAATTCACATGTAGATGCCAGGCCGTTTACATTGGTCGAACGGAGAGACAGCTTAACAAACGGGTGTCAGAACACATACCTCAATGGGTCAACAAGATACAACACACAGGACATGCTAGCCGCGAGGAGCCGACACACCGGAAGCTCCCGGCGTCTTCAATCGGCAGACACATTGTCGCCAGTGGCCACGTTGTGTCCAGAGACACTGCATTTCGCGTGTTGTTTAGAACACAAAATACTCGCTTGTTAAAATTTGCAGAAGCAATTATGATCTATCAACGCAAGCCAGAATTGTGTAAACAGAAAGACATGGTAGTCAGCTTAAAATTACCGTGGTAGATAGTGACATTACTGTGCGAAATTGTGTATATTTCAACTTGAAGGATTTATCTAGTTAATTTCACGTAAGTTGTGTGTTTTCTGCAGTATGTACCTGACGAGATGCAGCGAAATATGCCAGGCAATAAATCGTGCAATCTATTGTTTGTGTCTTCGTTATCCAAATTCACTACGGGAAAACATTGTTTTGAAAATCATGTCTTGTTGAGTAAGCTACTGCATGAAAAAAAAATGTTTTACTAAGAGTATAGAAATACTACTATTTAAGAGATGTATTGTGCCTGTGCCGGCTCACCTGACCTAGGGGTGTAACGTCTTTCTCCGCGAACCGTTGTACTCTCGTGAGTGGCGTGACGTACGGCGAGAATCTGTAGGGGTTCTGGCCGCGGCCGTGACTTAAGGGGTATGTGAGCCGGACGCTCAGAAAGCAATGGCAAACTACTGAGCGTAATCTTGCCAAGAAATCAACAATCAGCTGAAAAATGCTGATGTTGACAGCGATGTCCTGTAAAGGATATGCGAAATCAAAATTGTGCCTGTATTTTTGCCGTAAGTTACAAAACGAACAAGATAAGATGAGATGATGAGAACACGAATAACCATGAAAAATATGGAGACAACAACAGGAAAATTAGGAAATTGTGCTAAGAGGCAAAAGAAGCGCAGCTTGTGGAAACCTCCAAGAACATTGAAAACCAGTACAACACCCGAATACCGAAGTAATGTACGGAAGTATTCATGACATCCCCAAGAACAGAACACACATTAGCGGGTTGCCTAAAATCCAAAGATAGCAAAATTGTAATAGTAAAAGGTCATATTTTAAATGCATGGTCAGATTATTTGACAGGCCTTTATAATAATGATAAATGAGAGAACAGTATGATATGCAGAACAATCAATCAATCAATCAATCAATCAATCAATCAGGTTCTGTCTCCACAATGAAGGTTGGCTGCAATGGATCTCCAACACTGTCTGTCTGTACATTCTGTCAGGCTGATGTTCGTCCATCTTTTGATGTTATCTTCCCAATGGTATCGCTGTCTACCTCTTGCTCGCTTGCTCTCAAACTTGCCATCCAGTATGGTTGTTATACAAAAGAATAATAATCAAGAACCATCAATCAACTCGTTGCAGTCAACACAAGCATTGTTTGCTGTTGTGATCTCTTGGAAAGTTTACGTTCAGTAGTTTGCCATCGCTTTCTGAACCACCGGCACCCATACCATTTTGTAAAAACAAACAACGTAAGACGGTCTGCTGCCAAATCGCCCACAGATGTGTTTCGAAAGCGGGTATGCGGGATTACAGACTGCGGCCGTAACTCCATCGCCGCTGAGCCTGCAGAATTATGTTAACCATGTGAAAACTTGCAAGACCCCGGACTAGACAAGATCACAACATAAATTATCAATGCCTTAGAAGAATATGGAATAGGCCAAGTCACCAGACTGCTGAACACAATATAGATTCATCATCATCACCATCATCACCATCATCATCATCATCATCATCATCATCATCATCATCATCATCATCATCATCATCATCATCATCATCATCATCATCATCATCAAGTGCCCTGCCACCTGGCGTAGGCGTTCGTGGCTTTCCACAGATCTCGGTCTTTGGTTTTCTGGATCAACTCTGCTGCTGATATTCCTCCATGCCACCGTCTAAATCCATCCAGCATCATTTCTCTTGGTCTGCCTCTGCCTCTCTTCCCCTCAATCTTTCCAGTTGCCACGATGTTTTCCAATGCCTCTCTTCTCATCACATCACAGAAGAAAGATGTTTGTCTCTTATTGTTGTATATAATGTTCTAGTTTCATTAGCCTGTTTCAGGCAGTCGTTGTTAGTTACTCTGGCAGTCCAAGGAGTTCGCAAAATTCGTCTCAGCAACCACATCTCTGCTGCTTATAATTTCTTCTTAATTTGTTCATTTACATTCCAAGATTCACTGCCATACAGCAGAATTGGTTCTACATAGCATTTCAGCACTCACTTTCTTACATTCAGTGACAGTGACTTATTTGCATAAGATACTCTTCATTTTCTGAAATGCGGCTTTTGCTTGCCCTATTCTGCTCTTAATCTCTGTTGTACATCTTCCATCTGATGTTATAAATGTCCCTAGGTATCTAAAATTATCCACTTGGTTTAGAATTTTCCCTTCTATTTCTATGTCACATTTTGGTGTCGCCATTTTCTTTGATATCACCATTGTTACTGTTTTCGTGATATTCAAGGAGAGTCCTTTCTTTGCACTCTCTGCTGCTACAGTGTCCAACAACTGTTGTAGGTCTGTTGATTAATCTGCCACCAATACTGTGTCATTTGCATAGGGTATATTATTTATATTCTAACCTCCAACTAGTATTCCTGGCATCTCTTTGATCTCTCTCATTATTACTTCGCTATATGGGGAGAAGAGATCTGGTGACAAGACACACCACTTCGTACCCCTAGCTTTATGTGTTCGTAACTACCCTCTTTATTTGCCATTTTAATTGCTGCTACTTGGTTCCAGTAAATATTCTTCATTATTCTTAAATCTTTCCCATCGATGTTGATATCTTCCAACATTTTAATCAGCTCATCATGTTTTACTTATCAAATGCCTTAATTTAGTCTATGAAGCACAAATATATGTCTTTCTGTTTCTCTATTGACCTTTCTGTTAGTGTCAGTAATGTATATATATATTGCATTGTTTGTGCCCTTTCCCTCCACAAATCCATACTGTTCTTCACTAATTTCTATTTTTATTTTCTTTCTGGTTCTTCTCATTATGAATCTGAGTAGAAATTTAGTGATATGTTTTATGAGGTTAATTGTACGAATGACTTGGCCACATGGCATGGTCGAGACACGAACACGAAGCTGATCCACGACTCTGGTGATCGAGTGAGTTGGCTGAACATGACCGCTCACGCTTATCGGCATAGCACATGATGGATGTACGAAGATCTTCACATTCAATTGCTCCTGGTCTTTTTGGTATAGCTATAAATACAGATTTCAGCATCTCACTGGGTAAATATCCTCTGCTGTAAATATCATTCAACATTTTGGTTAATATATCTACTCGAAATTCTCCCAAAACTTCTAATTTTTCTATTGTGATTTCATCAATATAGGATACTGGAGATATACCTCCTGAATTGTGTAATTATATATATTGCAATTTCGAAAAATCAGAAGCCTTTGAATGCGATCAACATCGAACATTTAGCATAATGCATAATGAACCATATCACGAACATATTGCTAAGAAAAATCATGCAAAGAGTTAGGAAGAAAATGCAACCTGAAATTGCTGAAGAATAATGTGGGTTCATAGAGGTAAGGGCACATTAAAAGCTGTGTATTTGCCGGGAACATTATTTGAACATTTTATAAAGGTAAACAAAGACCTACATCTTCGCTTCATTGACTAAACAAAGGCATTCAATAAAACACGACATGTCTACAAATGTATGGGAAAGACCTTGGATTTATAAACCGCCTACACTGGAAACAACATGCTGCCATACAGGTCGATAATGAAGTAGGTCGATATCAGCCTATTAAGAGAGATGTGCAACAGTGATGTGTATTGTCTAGTGATCTTTTTTTTTTTTTTTGGTTCCTATGCAGAGACAAAATTTAGAAGATATGTGAGGAACCACCAGTGGGGAACATATCATCAATAACATTAGATATGATACAGTACTGATTGCAGACGATAAACAGGATATGCAACAATTAGTAGATACGGTTATTGCTCACGGCGAACAATTAGGGTTAGGATTAAATTATACGAAGACAGAATATGGTCGTCTCTAAGAAATGCCACAATGTAATATATGGGTAAATGACAATATTCTTAAACAGGTGAATCGATACAACAGTCTCGGAACAGCTATAACATATGATATAAGGTGCCTTGAACAGATTAGAACAAGAATGGCAAAGGTGCCCTTTTGCAAGATGTGAAACATACTGACTAATAAAACGATGTGAATTGCAATGAGGAAAAGAGTCTTAACGTGCTGTACAGAATTTGCACTTTTGTATGGATGTGAAACGTGGACGATGAGCAGACATGCCGAAAACATTTAATGGCGGTGGAAATGTGGTTTCAGAGGACAATGCAATGAATAACAGGGACAGCCAGAAAAACCAATGAGCAAGTCCTCCATCCATTATGTGTTATGCCGATAAGCGTGGGCGGTCATGATTCGCCATTCCATTCGATTACCAGAGTCGTGGATCAGCTCAGTGTTTTTGTCTTGGACCATACCATATGGCTAAAGCTATCCAGGTATTTACTTCTCTGTCTTCCCTTTGTTCTTTTGCCATGGATCTTGCCAGTTGATACCAAAATCTCCAATTTATTCTCATTACGTGACCAAAAATGTTGAGTGTCTACGTCTAATTTCTCTAATCAGTGTACAATTTTCATTTTTTTTTTTTTCGTAGGACTTGGTTATTGGTGTTACTATCTTTCCATGGTATTCTTTTCATTTTCCTCAGAAACCACATTTCCACAGCTATCAGATGTTTTTAACTTGTCTGCTCATTGTCCACGCTTCACATCCATACAACGGTACAGGCTATATACTCTTTTTCTCGTTGCAATTGACATATTTTTATTGGTCAGTATGTGTTTTAACTTGCAAATCTTACAATAGGCAAATGAAAACCGTAAACTCATTAGAGAAATAAGACGCAGACAGTCAATTATTGTGGGTACTTTGTTAAAGGAAATACACTAGAGAACTCTGTGACAGCTGGCAGCTGTGGCATGGTGATTAATCAACTTGCTTTCCAAGACAGTGATCAGGATTCAGTCCCCAGCTGTCCTGCTGGTTATTATTACCTATATTGTCCTACTATTATAGCATTTGGGGTCGATTCGGTCTCATAAAATAGGTAAGGATAATTTTCATAATTGTATGGTAATTTCCCTGGAAGGAAAGGGAGCCAGGCAGGGATCTAGCTACGCCTCTTAAATGTGCCGTGAGCTGTAATTGTGAAGGTGGCACGTCGTGACACGTCAAAAGCAGAATCTACCTTGAGACTAATGTTACCATCTAATGCCGTAACAGGCGATGAGTTAGTTACCTTCATAATCAATATGTCTTTTTGTGTATATGTTTTTAATAATTTTCATATCTTTATTTAAATTGTTGTGCAAGGGATATGCTACTGAACGAACGAACAAACGAACGAACGAACGACCGACCGACCGAACGAACGAACGAACGAATGAACGAATGAATGATTTAAATTACAAACATGTAAAACTAATTCAATTATTAACACACAGAGCACTGCCTAGTCATGACATCTATAGAAGAGCAGATGGCCTTGGAAATAACGTACACAATCCAAGATGGGGTGCTGCATTTCACATCCAGGAACGCCTTTTGCTAAACAGTTATCAGGATGGTTAGTTTTCTGTGGTCATTGTATTATCGTACATTAGTGTTTCTCATCATCAGCGTTGTTTCCCTCCGAATGGTGTGACAAATTTAATTATGGAGGTTCGCACACTTGGTTGCAATTATTTATTGAAAATGTTACCAGAAAACGAACACATATTTATTTCACTTTAGTACACAACAATATGGTTCTAACAGCCTTTCCATTAATATTTGATAAATTACAGGAAATAAATAAAGGGCCACAGTGTAGAATACTCACACAAACACACACGCATACATACGCCCACAAAATTTAACATATACACACATTTACAAATGAAGTTCAAGGCTAGAGAGAAGCGGATTGAATTCAATGCATCGTGTTTTAAACCACCTAGCAATGACTTCCACGTGTCCCCAACAAATTACGCGCATGGTCTGAACTACTCAGATTAAAATAGACTCCACGGACAGATTGACCAATTAGCTGCAGAGCGCGCGCACGCGCGCACAGATACACACACACAATCTCACACACAAAAACACATACATACATACACACACACACACCACACACACACACACACAAACACACACACAGACAGAAGAGAAAGACAGACAGACAGACACACACATACATACATACATACATACATACATACATACATACATACATACATACATACATACATACATACATACATACATACATACATACATACATACATACATACATACATACATACATACATACATACATACATACATACATACATACATACATACATACATACATACATACCCGCCCACCCACCAAACCCATCCAATCATCCATCCATCCATCATCCATCCATCCATACATACATACAGACAGACAGACAGATAGTTACACAGAAATGCATACTGCATGATCTCTACACGGGACAATTCCATTGATTGCATGCGGCACATTCTTGCTTGCATGATCGACATAAGGTGGTCTATGTAAAGATGTACCTGTGAGTCGTAGGCTTTGGCTGACAAAAGGATTCACATGCAGATGAGAGATAGTTCTTGGATGGCACAAGATGAAGACATGTTGAGGCATGTTATGTTTTTAAAGACTTTCGAAGCGTCCTATGTAAACGGAAACTGGTGTTTCACATGGTTCCGTCTCCCAGTTACTGAGTTAAGTGCGTAGAGCGATACTGTGAGCTGTGGAATGCGTTTACGTCTGTCAGTGGCGGTTTTTATTGTGTACTGCATGTTCAGAAACATGACGGATGGCCGGTTGCTTTGTTACCTGGGTTTGCTTTTTATGTAGTGTGTGTAACTGCAAGCTTTCTAGTGACTGCCGCTTCCATCGACAATGATCTGAACATTTATTGACGGACTGTTGTGTCGGAATTCTGGCAGCGACCTTGTGCTTGTATGCGTACTGTTGGTTTGTCGGGACTGCTGTCTGTTCCACTTTTTACAAGGGACAGTGCAGGCTTATTCCATTTCTGTCGACGACAATTAATACCAACACAGAAACATACTGAATGTTAAGGGTGACAACTTGGCTTTCATATAGACATAGCTGAGAATTCTAAAGTTGCTTACCTAGTTAAAATTACAACCATCGAGTTTATTTTTGTGTTAATAGAACACTTTTTACAATTATATTTTGAACATATATAATTGATCTGTTTTCTTTCCTCTTCTACTTCTTCAAATACCTAGTCTGGATCAGATATTAGTAAAGTAATCATGACTCTCCTTTCAATCTTCTTTGTTATGAGATACTTTGTCGAAATTGGTGTTGCTTTTATATTTTAGGAAAGATAAAAGTTGCACAGATGAAAAATTTACCGTAAGGCAATCATGTGTGTTTTTCATGAACACACACACACACACACACACACACACACACACACACACACACACACACACACACACACACACACACACACACACACACACACACACACACACACACACACACACACACACACACACACACACACACACACACACACACACACACACACACACACACACACACACACACACACACACACACACACACACACACACACACACACACACACACACACACACACACACACACACACACACACGCACGCACGCACGCACGCACGCACGCACGCACGCACGCACGCACGCACGCACGCACGCACGCACGCACGCACGCACGCACGCACGCACGCACGCACGCACGCACGCACGCACGCACGCACGCACGCACGCACGCACGCACGCACGCACGCACGCACGCACGCACGCACGCACGCACGCACGCACGCACGCACGCACGCACGCACGCACGCACGCACGCACGCACGCACGCACGCACGCACGCACGCACGCACGCACGCACGCACGCACGCACGCACGCACGCACGCACGCACGCACGCACGCACGCACGCACGCACGCACGCACGCACGCACGCACGCACGCACGCACGCACGCACGCACGCACGCACGCACGCACGCACACAGACACACACACATACACACACACCCACACACACATACACACACACACACACAAACACACACACACACACACACACAAACACACACACACACACACACGCGCGCGCAGATAGTTTGCATGATCTCTACATTGTTCGCAGTTTGTATGTGATTTCTCTAGCTTTAGGAGTTATGTATTTGTTGAGTGAACAACTAGGGTTAAGAATTACATTGTAAGGCGACACCGATTATGATCATCACGAAATACCACAATGTAATATACATACATATATAGTAGAGATGTCGGCAGCAGAGCGGAGTGGCATTTTGTTTAGATAAAATAACTGCAAAAAGCTTTAATTGGATATAACCCGGTTAGTGATAGAATCCTCACTGTCAGACTTAAAGGCCGTCCAAACATAACAACTCTCATTCAAATTTATGCACCAACTTTAACAGTAGAGGAAGACGAAATTGAAGATTTTACAGCATACTACAAGACACATTATATAAGTTTGGTCATAATGACATAACAATAATAAAGGGAGATTTTAACGCAAAGGTGGGTACAAGAAGAGCTGAACAGGAGAGACACGTTTTAGCAAAATTTGGATTAAGAAATAGAAATGATGCAGGTGACAAATTCATTAAATTTTGCACAGAAAATGAATCAACGATAGCCAACACACTTTTTAAACAACACCCAAGAAGACTCTTCACGTGGAAATCCCTGAACAGTACTACCAAAAAAAGAAAAAAAACAAAAAACAGATAGATTATATTTTAATACAAAGAAGATTGAGATCAAGCATAACATCGGCAAAAACCTTACGAAGTGCAGACTGTGATACTGATCAACAGTTATTAGAAACAGATGTCCGCAGAAGTCGGATGTGTCGGCCTAACGTCGCAAGAACGCAGCTCTGCTGTAAACAGGCACAATGCAATCACATCCCAAAAAAAACAAAAAAAAAAAAAAAAAAAAAAACAACTCCGGATGAACGAAGAAGAAGAAGAAGAAGAAGAATAAGAAACAGATGTGATAGTAAAACTCACAAAGCTTACCCGAGGACCAAGGCTACTTCGTTTTGATCTCACAGAAATACCAGATGCATACAACGTAGAAGTGAAGAATCGTTTTAGGGTCTTGATGTCTCTACATGGGGAATTGACACCTGAGGAATTGGCAGTACACGCTAGAGAGATCTTGATAACTGCAGCCAAAGAGTTATATCCGACCGAGAAAAAGTAACATAAGCCATGGATTACATCAGACACGTTAGAATTAATAAAACAACGAAGAGAACTGAAACAGAAAGGAGGTGAATCCCATAACAGCAGGATGAAGTATTCATTTTTAACTCGAGAAATAAGAAAGAACACAAGAAAGGACAAAAACCAATATGTACAAGATTTCTGTACCAGAATAGAGCTATATCATAAGACTAGAAGAGATTACGAAATGTTAAAAAAAATTTAGTTATTGACACCAAATGCTCAGCCAAGTCAGTAAGTTGAATGTTATCTGTGACAAGTTGGGAGATACCTTAACAAAATCTAGACAAAATTCTAGAAAGATGGCAGGAATACAGCAGTGGAATGTATGATATGAAATACAGTGAGGATATGAATGAGATACATGAGTCAATGACAACAGAGACAGAACCTGAACACTCATTAGATAAAATTGCATGGGCAATAAAGAACCTAAAGAATGGTAAATCACCTGGATGTGATGAGATAGTAGCTGAACTAATCAGAGCGGGAGGAGAAGAAAGTATACTAATCTATCACGCATTATGTAAAAAGAGATGGAAATATGGTTTAAGGCCAAAAGATGTTCTCTAAAAGTACTGGAGAGTTTTGGTCATAGACCATAATTTTAGGAAGGGAACATCCCAACTGCACCTCCCCGTGGTAGAGGATGGGAAACACACCACGGTGTGGCTAACACAGCTCTGGGGACCTAGTATCCACCGGAATAAGTGGACAACTCTGCAACTGAGCAGAGCAAGGCACTCACTTGTCCTGACAGTCGGAAATGTCCGTCAAAGGCAGAGGTAATAGACAACCATGTGGATGTAGAAGGCAATTGAAAACCATAACATTATCTTCCCAAGATTTTATGGCAATACGCATTTCAGAATTAGTGAACGACGTTAATGGCTGTCTTAGGACATTTTCGTCCGGTAGGTACAGTCATGATCCACAGGTGACAAAAGATCGTCATCTAGCTACTAATGGCAAAACCATAACTAAAATAAATAAATTTACAGTAGGAACATGGAATGCTAGGACATTAAATGAGCTGGGAAAGTTGAACAATGTTCTAAGAGAGATGGATAGTATGAAAATGAGTATAATAGGCATAAGTGAGATGAGATGGAAGGGATCTGGCAAAATTATAACCGACAAACACACAATAATGTATTCTGGAGGGGATAAAATGAAAAATGTATAGGAATAATATTTGATGAAAAAACAGCCAAATCAATTAATGGATACTGGTATATTTAAGATAGAGTTATAAGGTCAAAATCAAAGGCTAACCAATAGATATAAATATCCGGGAAGGTTAACCCGGTCAACAAATGCCCGCAGAAGTCGGATGTGTCGGCCTAACGGCGCAAGAACGCAGCTCTGCTGTAAACAGGCACAACGCAATCACATCCGAAAAAAAAAACTCAGGATGAACGAAGAAGAGGAAGATATAAATATTATACAAGTATATGCACCAACAATAAGAAGTAGTGATGAAGAAATACAACGCTTTTACGATGAAGTAGCAATGGCGGTAGCTCAAATTGGATCACAAGAAATAAAAATAATACTGGGAGATTTTAATGCATAAGTAGGAAAAAGAAAAATGGAGAAAATAGTTGGAAATTATAGTTTAGGTACAAGAAATTAAAGAGGATAAACTAATAGAATGCGCAATTAATAATGATATGATAATTGGAAACACATGGTTTAAACACCATAAAAGACGACCATACACATGGAAAAGCCCTGACTACATACATACTTATTAATAAAGGATTTGGAAATGTGTTAACTAATGAAAAGACAATACCTGTTGCTGGCATGTACCACTAGCTGGACAAATAAAAGTAAGAGAGGGAAAAATGGTTAAGAACTTGAGACTGAATAAAGAGGTTCTGAATGTAGATACAGAAATTCAAGAACAATATAGGGTGACTTAATCACGTTTAGCCCCCCGATAAGGGTTACGTGAAGCCATGGGTGCAGGTGGTGGATGAAGATGGGAAGCAGCCGACAGATAGTTGTAGGTTATGGTCTTCACCTTCACGACGGTAGGCAGAGGATCTCTTTTTTGAGGAGACAATGGCTACGGTCACTGACCAGTATGGTCACTGCTAGGAAGGAAAGCAATGGCAAACTACCTTCTTGATAAATGCCAAGAAAATCATGTTGTGTGGACTCATCGATAATCAGAGAAACGGCGTAAATGGGTGCTCCATAGGAGCAGCCTCCCCCGGTAGGAATAGTCATGCGCACCAGGTGACTCCAGACCGTCAACAGACTACTAGGTGCAAAAGATTAATATCATTGAAAGTAGGAACTTTGAATGCTAGAACAATGAATGCAGATGGAAAATTAGAAAACATCAATCAAGAAACGGAGAGAGAGAGAGAGAGAGAGAGAGAGAGAGAGAGAGAGAGAGAGAGAGAGAGAGAGAGAGAGAGAGAGAGAGAGAGAGAGAGAGAGAGAGAGAGAGACGATTAAAATATTAGGAATATAGGAAATGAGATGGAAAGGGGCAGGGATAAGGACAGGAGATGATTATAAGATTATTTACTCTGGGGGAGAAGAACACCAAAGAGGTGTAGCCATTATATTAGATAAACAAACATCAAATTATGTCAAAGGATATCGAGTTGTGTCAGACAGAATTCTATTAGTAAAATTAAACGGAAGACCTTTTAAAATAAATATCATTCAAGTATATGTCCCAACATGTGAATGCAGTGAAGAAAGTATAGAGGAATTTTATAACGACGTGGAGTCTACTTTGAAGAACTGCAGAAAATCAGAAATAAATATCATAATGGGTGATTTCAACGCAAAAATAGGAAAGCAAGGCGATGGATGCAGTGTAGGCAACCATGGTTTGGGAGAAAGAAATGAAAGAGGATACAGATTTGTAGAATGGGCAAAAGAACAAGAATGGTTGTAGGAAACACCTGGTTTAAACAGCATCCTAGAAGATTACGGACATGGAGGAGTCCAGACAGCAGGATTAAAAACCAGATAGATTACATCCTAATTAACAGAAGGTTTCGAAATGCGTTAACAGTCGTAAAAACAGTTCCAAATGCAGACTGTTACAGTGATCACAGATTAATTACAGGCACATTGAGGGTAAAGTTAAACTCAAGTATATAGCAGGAAACCCTAAATATGACTTGTGCAAATTGAAAACTGACAAAGAAATACAAGATAATTTTAACATAGAAGTAAAGAACAAATTTGATTTATTGTCTGATCTAGAGATCCTATGTCAAGATGTAGATGATCAATTGGAAATGCTGAAGAATTCAATCAGTTGTGCAGCAGAAAAAACTATTCCAAAATTAAAGAAAGTGAGCCGTAAGACATGGATGACTGATGAAATTTTACAACTAATGGAAACAAGAAGACAGAACAAAAATAATCCTGCTAAATATGAAGAATGATTGATTGATTGATTGATTGATTTAGGAACCGACATCACAGCATTCGGGACATTCCCATAAGCGCTCCGTCCCCATACTCAGCAGCCAGCGAAGAGTTCAAACACTAATAGTTCCAGTAGCAATCTGATTATATGTCCGTCTCGCCTTTCCTCTGAGCGTCGAGCGTCGGCAAGATCCCCTCGTCACACCTCGCTGGCTCATTCTTACCAGACTATGGTGATCCATTTGCTCCTCCGAGGTGTACACGTGCTCCCACAAGGCCGCAACCACGTCTGCCTTGTCATGCATCAATACTCCACCAAGTTCTGCCGAGCCAGCCAATCTGTCCACCTGTTCATTCCCCAGAACACCGGCATGCCCAGGAGAAAAGATCCAGGTCATGCTTGCTACCCGTGACCTCCGAAGCGAAGCAAGCCACTCTGCACGAAGCTTGCCTGTTCTCACCCTTCTCAGCATGCTTTCTGAGTCAGTTACAATCACAATGTGTGTATGTATCGTGTTTTCTATCCATCAGAAAGCTGCACTGACCGCCTCCACCTCCATTCTTAAGCTAGATGTTATGTCATCATACGCCAGGCTCTCCTGCACCAAACGCCGACCATTAGTTTTTGCCTAGAACCCCCAGGCACTTCTCCTACCTCTCAACACCGACCCATCCGTGTAGATAATCACATCACCCGGGGGAGAATTTTCCTGAATTAGTTGCTGAAATTCCACTTCCGTGGCCCCTGCTGGCCACTCCCTGCACTCCCGGCTCAAAGTGATTATAACTCTGCACAAGTCTGACTGCACGGCTGGCACTCTGACCCACTCCTCTCCTCGCCTGATGTTCTCCAAGGGGCACACCTGTCTGATCGTATCCTCCGCCTGAGCCATCCATGATTTCCCTCTTATCAGTCTCTGACACTTAACTACGTCCAGCGCCTCATGCAACGGGTGATCTGTGTCTGCAGCTACTCTGAGGTATGCCTTCGCTTGCATCACCGTGTGCCTACCAGCAACAGTAGGCAGACCAAGGATGTAACGCACACACACTACTGGAGTGTCTCTGGTGCATCCCAGAATAACCCGCATAGCTTCATTCTGTATGCGCTCTAATTTCACCAGCTGACTCTTTGAGACAGTGAGCAGTCCTAGTCCATAATCAATCACTGAGAGGATCAAGTGCTGGTATAGTGTGAAGAGCATTCTCTGCTCTGTGTCCATTGCAGCCATAGTTTTAAGTGCATTGAGTTCCTTTTGAATATGAAGAAATTCACAGAAAAGTCAGAACCTTATGTAGGGAGGCAAAAGAAACATGGCTTGAGAAAATCTGCGAAGAAATTGAAAAACAACAAAACTGTAAAAATGCGAAATTAATGCACAAAAATATCCAGGAGCTTACTAATCAAAGAACACGTACATGCAGGCTGCCTAAAGACAAAAGATGGAAGAGTCATGATAGAAAAAGATCAGATCTTACATTTATGGTCAGATTACTGGAAAAACCTTTATGACGACAACAGAGACAAACACTACGATGTTCAAAATAATAATGAAGGACCAGCAATTTTGAAGATGGAGGTTCAGAATGCTCTTAACCATATGAAATCTCGCAAGACCACCGGTTCAAACAGTGTCACAACAGAAATGATTAATGCTTTTGAAGAATATGGAATAGATAAAGTTACCAGTCTGCTTAATACAATATATGATACTGGAAATATACCTCATGTATTATGTAATTCTGTATTTATTGCAATCCCAAAGAAATCAGGAGCCTTGGAATGTGATCAACATCGAACAATTAGTATAATGAGTCACATCACGAAGATTTTGCTAAGAATTATCATGCAAAGAATTAGGAGGAAAATACAACCTGAAATATGAGAAGAACAATGTGGGTTTGTAGAAGGAAAGGGTACAGTAAATGCTGTATATTTACTGAGAACCGTAATTGAACGATCTATAGAAGTAAACAAAGATCTACACCTTTGCTTTAATGACTGCACAAAGGCTTTCGATAAAGTGAGACATGTCGACATGATAAGGATGCTTGAAGATCTACAAATTGATGGAAAAGACCTTAGACTTGTAAAAACCATATATTGGAAACAACAAGCTGCCATAAGAGTTGTTTGAACCATGTGCTGCGTTACAGAGTGAAGATTGATGGATTTCTCTTCCCGCATATTATTATTAGTTATTAGTTATCAGTTGGGGTATCTTCATTGCACTCCGGACATGTCCATAGGTGCTCAGATCCTCCCCCCAGCATAAGCATCAGCGTCCGGTGGCTAATAGTGCCAGTTCTGTGTTGGTTGACGAGGCGCTTTGTTTTCCCGATGTACCTCTCGCGTCTGGCTGTGCCGATTCTTACTCCCAGGTCTTTCATCCTGGACAGCGATGTGGAATCACTGACGTCAAAGTCCTCTGTTCTCGCCATATCTTTGAGGACGTTAATAACCCCGATCCATGGGCTGGCCATCTACAGGGGGTGCAGAGCCAGGCAGTTTGTCAGCTCGTTCATTTCCCTCGACTCCCGCATGTCCCGGGATGAAGATGAAGGTGACTTTACGGACAACAGACTTCCGCAGCGACTCAGTCCACTGTCTACGTACAGATCCAGCTTCGACCATCTGAATCATGCTCATTGAATCACTTAGTACACACACGTTGGTATAATGCTGTGATTCCAGCCATATGAAAGCCTGTGTAACTGCCATCACCTCCATCGTCATGCTGCTCGTGGTCATAGAGTTGGCACCACTGGATTCTTGAACGGTTCGGCCCGCTGAACGGGCTGTAAATGCCCACGCACTTCTCTGCTGCTTTACAACAGATCCTTCTGTATAGATGAGCACTTCGGGGCTATCTGAGTGTTCATAGATGAGCGCGTTAACCTCTGCATTGACAGCGGCAGGGTTCTGCTCTCTGCACCGTCTGTCGAGTGTGATAATGCAGGAGAAAGTGCACTTAAACGCTGGAGGCACCGGCACCCATTCCTTGCCGGGATTGATACTGGTAAGGCTGCAGACCTGTCTGACGACATTTTCAGCCCGACCCATCCATGATTTGCCCCTCTTTAGCCTGTCACCCTTTTCTCTGAATATAGCGTCATGCAGAGGGTGCTGCTCATCTGCACTTATTTTTAAGTATGCACGAGCTCTCCAGATCTTGATCCTGTGTTCCGTTGTCGGGAAGTCAAGGAGGTATCTCATTGCTACACAGCTGGTGTCTCTCGTGCAGCCCAAAATGATGCGAATGGCTTCGTTTTGTACCTTTTCAAGTCTTCCAATCTGTGTAGGGCTGACAGTGAGGATGGCCAGGGCATACTCGATACGTGAAAGCACAAGTCCTTGGAACAGAAGTATTAGCAGTCTTTGCTCGATGTTTTCAGTCGCCATGACTTTCATTGCTGACAAACCTTTTCGAGCCTTCGTTATGACATAATCGACATGATCACTGAAGGACAGGCTACGATCAAGCCTCACGCCAAGATATGTCATTGACTGGGTTCTACTCAAAATGCTCCCATCCATTCTTACTGCCGTCAGGTCTGTTTTCACAATATGGTTGTTTAGTGAGAACCATGTAACCGATGCCTTTGCAGGGTTGACAAGGGCATCGGCATCAGCACACCATGAGGAAATTCGATCTAGTTCGCCCTGCATATAATTGGCAACCGCCTGTCTATCGCAACCCTGTCGATACACGAGGATGTTGTCAACGAATGACAGAGTCCTACCCCTCCCGTCCAACTGTTTTTCAGTGATCGGCACCGTATACACGTTGAATAGTACTGGTGACAGTGGTGAACCCTGCGGCAATCCTGGACATATCGTTATCGGCTCACAAGACCAACTCCCGCATCTTAGCACCACCTTCCTTTGGAGCAGAACTGCAGCTATCCATCGTACAAGGTGAGGGTGCACTTTCAGTCTGAGGAGGGTTTGCATCAAGTGCTCGAAAGATACTCTGTTATATGCGTCCTCTAAGTCTATGGCGCCGCACATGTCTCTTCTCTGACCTGAAATCCTTCGTAAACATCTTGAGCAAAGACCGCCGCATTCAGCCATGACTCTTTGTTGCGTCTGTATCCTCCAAGTGTGGGCGGGAAGCAGCCGAGCTGTTCCAAGTCACAAGGAAGTCTGTGTGCTACAATTTTCTCCAGTAGCTTGCCAACAGTGTTCTGCATCGTAATGATTCTGTAGCCGCTTATCTTGGAATGGTCTTTGTTCGGTTTTGGCAGCGGCAGCAAATAGTTGTGTAGCCATTCTTCTTTGACCTGACGCCTCTGGATACTGGTGTTGAGTTCTCTGGCCAGTTCTTCCATGTCATCATCTGATATCACCAGTAGGTCACCATATCAGATGCCGTCTGGGCCTGGGGCAGTGCTAGGTGATTTCGTGAGCATTGCACGCATTATCTCAGCGGTGATTATCCATTCTTTGTCTGTCCCGACCCCCTCGCACAACTGAGAGAGTGTTGTTGTGGTCCTCTGTCTGGCGGGCTCGTCTTTCTGGTCAGTCTGTTCTATGTAGCGTGCAAGAAGGGCCTTACCTTTATCCGCATCCGACTTTTTCCATGCGAGGTCTGTGCCTTGAAAGTCTGGAATACCCCTACGTTGTGCAGCACCGTTCATGCTCTTGTGGAGGCGCCAGAATGTCGTAAGAGATCGCTCGGAGCACACCTTCCTGCAGAACTCGTCCCATTTCTCGGCCTTGGTCTGTTTGGCGCAGGATTTGAATAAAGTCATCGTCCTATCGACCTCAGTCTTCAGGTTCGCCAACTCAACCTGTGGCATGTTAGCCTTTCTGGCCTTTTGCCAGTCTTTGACAGCCTGCCTCTTTCCCAGCCATGCCTTCTCGACATCTCCATTCCACCATGGTGGCTGCAACCATTTTTCTTGTCTCCTGCGGGAGGAAGTTAGTTTTCTTCTTCTGATCTTGCTTATGGCGTCTTGACCAGTGTTGTCGTACAGGAAGGCATTTGTCTTGTTTCTTTGACTCATGGCCCTGTCTTTCTTGATCAGGATGACACAAGGGTAGTGGTCACTATCGTGGTATCCCAGTGTGCCCCACTGGCACCTTGGTTCGATGGTGGGCGACACCAGAGCCAAGTCAATGACACTGTCAGAGTCCCCTGGTCGAGTGGCTATTCTAGTGACCTTCCCATCATTCAGACAGATTAGGGCAGCAGATGCCAGGGCATCCTCCAGATCTTCTCCCTGTCTATTGGTGATGAAATTCCCCCATTGACTTCCTCTGGCATTGAAGTCTCCACAGTGGATGATATGCCTTTCATCCATATCGAACAAACTCTGCCATTGTCGCACGTCGATCTTCCCATTTCGCGTATAAACGTTCACGATTACAAGCTTCACTGGCGTCATCATTCTTAATGCCTGCACTTGTAGGGCATCACTGTTCCAGGAAGACATATCGATCTCAGATCGAACTCCATTTCACCACGAAAAAACACTTAATCCATACACATTCCGGAAAAAAACACGTTCCATTTTACGGGACAAAGAAATGTCCCGCCATCTTGCTTCAAGGGGAACTCACTCTCCTCTTCCCGCATAGTGGCAGGCGATGAATCATGGTGTCAGCACTTTGAGCCGTGCAGCAAAAAAAGAGAGCATGCAATGGAAGCATGCTGGATCACCAAAAGCCAGAAAATTCAAGTTACAGGTTTCCGATGGTAAGGTTATGCTGAGCGCATTTTTCTTAACCATTAAGAGCTATTGTTGGCCGACTTTAAAGAACTTGGCGTCAGCATCAACTCTACCCATTACTTGCAAACACTAGACAAGAGTAGTAGGGGAGACGCAATTTACACCCTAAATCTGGTGCAATACGTCATATATGACGTCGTTTTTTACTATATGAAGAGTCTAGCACCAGATTATTTTACGACCACATTTTCAAGGGATGCAACCCATGAATAAATAATCGAACGCATTTTTGCACTGTTTCTTCCATTTTTGTGTGATTCATTTTATATGTTTAAAAATTTTATATTTGCTGGTATTATTGATTGTAGCGGGGTGGGGCTTAAAAAACTATCATCATACTAGTGATGCTGTTAAGGTACAGTCCTCTTCCTCCTCGGTTTCTTTTTTTTTCTTTTTTTCTCGTCTTCTTTCTTTATCTGTACTGGGTCGGGCATAAAAACTATTATCATTCCATTGGTGCTGTATAAGGTTTAGGGCTACAGTGCATTTCCTCAGGGTGGACTAGAGCGGGCCGGCGTGGGGATGGGGCTCAGGGGTGGGACGCGGGTGTCGGCGTGTGGGGTAGGACTAGGTGATTCAATCCTCGGGTCGTGACAGGTGTCATATGAAAACCTTAATAAGTAAGAATGTAAATATGGTAGTTATATGATCTTTAGAGGGTCGTAGTAGTGTAAACACTATCATTATACGGGTTACAAATGAAAACCTTCAAAAGTAAAAATGGCCGATATTATTGATTTTAGTGGGTATAACTTAGTGAAATTCGGTGGCAAGGGGTGGGTAGCGGTTACTAATGGTCTGTAGAGTGTCACAGTGGCTTATTCCATATCATTATACAGGTTACAAATGAAAACCTTTAAAAATAAAAAAATGGCCGATAATATTTATAGCAGCGGGTATAACTTAGTGAAAATCATTGGTAGTGGTGGGTAGCGGCTATTAGTGATCTGTAGCGTGTCGTAGTGGCCAATACCCTATCATCACATGGGATACAAATGACAACCTTCAAAAGTAAAAATGGCCGATATTATTGATTTTAGTAGGTATATCTTAGTGAAACTCATTGGTAAAGGGTGGATAGCGGTTATTAGTGGTCTGTAGAGGGTCACAGTGGCTTATTCACCATCATCATACAGGTTACAAATGAAAACCTTAAAATGTAATGATGGCCGATATTAATGATTGTCTCGGGTATACCTTAGTGAAATTCGTTGGTAAGGGGTGGGTAGCGGTTACTATTGGTCTGTAGAGGGCCGTAGTTACCTATACACCATCATCACAGGGCTACAAATGAAAATCTTAAAAAGTAAAGATGGCCGATATTATTGATTTTAATGGGTATATCTTAGTGAAATTCGTTGGTAAGGTGTGGGTAGCGGTTACTAGTGGTCCGCAGAGTGTTGTAGTGACCTATACACTATCATCACAAGGGTGCAAATGAAAACCTTAAAAAGTAAAGATGACCGATATGATTGATTGTAGCGGGTATAGCTTAGTGAAATTCGTTGGTTAGGGGTGAGTAGCGGTTATTCGTGGTCTGTAGTGTGTAGTAGTGGATTTTTCACTATCATCATACGGGTTACAAATGAAAACCTTAAAAAGGTAAAGATGATTGATATTATGTATTTTAGATGGTAAAGCTTAGTGAAATACGTTAGTAAGGGGTGGGTAGTGGTTATTAGTGATCTTTAGAGTGTCGTAGTGGTCTATACACTATCGTCACACAGGGTACAAATGAAAACCTTAAAAAGTAAAAATGACCGATATTATTGATTGTAGCGGGTATAGCCTAGTGAAATTCGGTGAGGGGTGGGTGAGTGCTGGTGTAAGTAGATAAGTACTTCTGAACACTATCAGCATACGGTTTTAGAGCTTTAAATGAAAACCTTAAAAAAGTAAACATGGTTGATATTATTGAATGTAGCGAGCATGGATTAGTGAAAGTCGTTAGTAAGGGGTGGGTGAGTGGTGGAGTATTTTGATAAGTGCTTCCTAACACTACCATCATAGGTTTCAGAGCTTCAATTGAAAACTTTAAAAAGTAAAGATGGCCGGCATTATCGACTATAACGGGTATGGCGTAGTGAAATTCGTTGGAAATTGGTTTGTGAGTGGAGGAAATACTACATAGGTGCTTCTGATCATTGTTAACAGGTGGTCGAGTGGTGTGGTGGTAGATAAATACATCCGTTCCTTGATAATAGATGGAGGTTAAGTCTCATAATAAAGTCTAAAGACTGAACTCATAGATGGCTGATCTGAGGGTGACCGCCTGCGTGACTCATCACGGTGCTATGTCGGCGAGGGTGAACGTATGTGAACATGTTCAGACATGTCTTTGGGGAAGACCGGAGGAAGACTCAGAGCGTACCGACAGCGGTAAACCGGTTTGAACATGTTTTTTTTTAATGTTGCATCAGCCGCACAGTCTGTATAAAAACGACCACAAAGGCGGGGTTAAGACACCTTGATTGCAACAAGACCTATCGAAAACAGCTCACAAAAGAAACCACAGAGGTAAGTACTCTATGTGTAGTATACATTCTCGTTACACGCCGTCAAGTCGGTATAATGTTGTCGCTGATATATTTCTCAGAAAATAAGATACATGGTGCTACATTGGAGTTTACACATCGAAATATATCAGATGCACATGGTATCAAAATACTGGCTGGTGTATATATTCCTTCACATTAGTTCAAAACTGGTCTGCATATAGGTCATATGGATGGTGTCACACTATAAAAATCAGTATGTGTAAATTTATCATATAATATGATGTCACTTGTTATATCACCTATAATATTTGATCGTTTCTCCAGATTGAGAATTTACTGACACAAACAGGAACAAGCTAGCTTAATGAGGTGTGTATAAGAAGTGATTATAAAAATATAAATAAAAAGATGTCAATTGAAACGAGAAAAAGAGTGTTGAGGGGATACATAGAGCCTGTTCTTTTGTATGGATGTGAAACTTGGACAATGAGCAGTCAAGCTGAAAAGCATCTGATGGCTGCAGAAATGTGGTTTCTGAGGAAAATGCAAAGAATACCATGGACAGACAGATAAACCAATGACCAAGTACTACAGGAGACAAATGAACATCGTAGACTGATTAGAGAAATTAGACGTAGACAGTCAAAATTGTTTGGACATGTTATGAGAAGAAATGTGTTGGAGAACTTAGTGACAACTGGCAAGATCGAGGGGAACAGACCAAGAGGAAGACCGAGAGGAAAATACCTGGATGGCTTTGCCACATGGCATGGACGAGACAGGAACACTGAGCTGATCCACGACACTGGTGATCGAGTGAAATGGCGAGTCATGACCGCCCACGCTTTCCGGCATGGCACATGATTGATTGATTGATAAGAAGTGAAAGCTCTGACAGTCTACCACAAAATATTGGTATATATGCTTTCAGCATTGCTCACTAATTATTGTTCACTACTGCTCAGTAACTGTCCAGCAGTGCGTGTATTTGCCTGCCTTATTCACTAATATAGTACATACAAGAGCTCTATGTCGGTAACATACTATATAAAATGACACAAAGTAAGACAGCTTTACAGAATTACGAAACATACAGGACGTTGCTAGCCTTAATCACAAAACACAAAACATATAGTCACGGAGAAGACCCACAGGTGAAGTAAGTCATCAGGTATGTGAAGAACAAAAACGGGAGTAATGCAGAGAACATGAATTATTTTACTACATATGACGTCTTGGTGCACCCTCATAATTTGTAAATGTCAAATGGGTACTTTTTTCTATTTATATATCATGGTTACAAAGTTAGTACTATTGATGTAAAAACATTTTGGTTATTATTTTCTGTAGGTGATGTAAAAACACTAGCATCAAAATAATATTGGTTATCGCGTGTTTTGAAATACCAAATAAAAGTCATGTAAAATATCGACGGTGGACTGTAATTGTTTGTCTTTTCTTCACAGCGGTATAAAGTTCGGCGGTCAGTACTTATACCAGAACGACCTGTGAAAGCGTGGGAATACAGAAATCTATACAAATCATAGTGTTGAATCACTCTACCGTATCAACACTTCACTAGTGCAACTACACTAAAGAGTACTGTGCTAATTATCAACACTCCATTTGCTGGTGCCGGAAACTACAAGCGGGCTGGAATACGTGCCTTATCGCCGTTACCCTTACCACCTCTGTGGTAATCTATACAACAGAAAAGACAGCCTACAACGACACATAAAAACAAAGCATCAGACACCTACTTCAACAACAATTATAGGCACTGCAACCTCAACACCTATGAGCACTATACCCCCAGCTTCATCATGCAAAACGAAAAACACCTTCAGACACACGAAAACTGAGCCACCAAGCAGATATATACTATACCACCAGTTGTTAACCCAACTACAGTCAGATGTGTGATGACGCCAGCAACCAGATGTGTGATGAACCCAACAACCAGCTGCTTGATGTACCCGACACTCAGATGATTGATGGCCCGGTGGTCTACAATACTCAGATGTCAGCCCACCAATCAGGAGACCAGCCTTATGACTATATGCCAAGTGACATATACATACCAGGCTACCAGCCGGAGAAACCAACCTACTCAGACAAGGGTGTGAGGAAACCCAGAAACAACATACAATGTGTATAGCACTGTATGTGAAAATAAAATGCTGTGATGATACTATGTATACCAGCCCATAGCACATCATCCATTTCGTCTAATGACATTATGAATTTTTTATTCTTGTAAAATGTACTGAAATACAGTAAAATAAACAGGTATATATTATAATTACGTCTTGGTTGTCGAAATTGTTAGTGTTTACGTTGTATATAGTTGTCATGCGATGAGAGAATGATACATATTGATGACAAATTCAAGAAATATTTCAACAAAACTAAGGAAACGGGTTAACCAAAGTAGGAAAAACTGTTGACCATAGTCTGAAATATCTCAACCAAAATTATGAAAAGTAGGAAATTTTGCAAAAAGTAGGAAAATCTGTTACCCAAAAGAAAAAAAAAAAATATTTGGCTACATTTCAAGCAAGTTTATGAAAAGTAGGAAAATTTGTTAACCAAATGGCAAAAATCGTGGTCAAGTAAGAACATTTGTTAACCAAATGTGAAAAGGTTAGCCAAATTTCAAACCAAACTTATAAAACCAAAAATCTCAGTCATATGAAAAACATATGAAAAGTAGGAAAATTTTTTAACCAAACGTGAAAAGTTTGGCCAACTTCCACCCAAACTTATGAAAAGTGGGAAATTTTGTTGTCCAGATGTGAAAAGTTTGACCCAATTTCACTCAAACTTATAAAAAGTAAGAAAATTTGTTAACCAAATGTGAAAAGGTTAGACAAATTTCAAACCAAACTTATAAAAATCTCAGTCAAACATTTGAAATGTAGGAAAATTTTGTCAACCAAACGTGAGAAATTTGGCCAACTTTCACCCAAACTTATGAAAAGTGGGAAATTTTGTTGTCTAGATGTGAAAAGTTTGGTCAAATTTCAACCAAATCCATAAAAAGTAGGAAACTTTGTTAACCAAATGTTAAAATATTTGGACATGTGAAGAAATATTTCAGGCAAAACTTATGAAAAGTAGGAAATGTTGGTAACAAAATATGAAAACATTTAAACAAATTTCAACTAAACTTATAAAAATCTCAGTCAAACATATGAAAAGTAGGAAAATTTGTTAACCAAACGTGAAAAGTTTGGCCAACTTTCACCCAAACTTATGAAAAGTGGGAAATTTTGTTGTCCAGATGTGAAAAGTTTGACCAAATTTCACCCAAACTTATGAAAAGTAGGAAACTTTGTTAACCAAATGACAACAAATCTTGGCCAAGTAAGAAAATGTGTTAACCAAATGTGAAAAGATTAGCCACATTTCAAACCAAACTTATAAAAATCTCAGTCAAACATATGAAAAGTAGGAAAATTTGTTAACCAAACGTGAAAAGTTTCGCCAAATTTCAACCAAACTGATGAAAAGTCGGACATTTTGTTGTCCAGATGTGAAAGGTTTGACCAAATTTCACCCAAACTTATGAAAAGTAGGAAACTTTGTTAACCAAATGGCAAAAATCTTGGCCAAACTTTTCACATTTGGTTAACACATTTTCTTACTTGGTTTCTGGGTTTCTTCACACCCTTGTCTGAGTAGGTTGGTTTCTCCGGCTGGTAGCCTGGTATGTATATGTCACTTGGCATGTAGACAAAAGGCTGGTTTCCTGATTGGTGGGCTGACATCTGAGTATTGTAGACCACCGGGCCATCAATTATCTGAGTGTCGGGTACATCAAGCAGCTGGTTGTTGGGTTCATCACACATCTGGTTGCTGGCGTCATCACACATCTGACTGTAGTTGGGTTGACAACTGGTGGTATAGTATACATCTGCTTGGTGGCTCAGTTTTCGTGTGTCTGAAGGTGTTTTTCGTTTTGCATGATGAAGCTGAGGGTATAGTGCTCATAGGTGTTGAGGTTGCAGTGCCCATAGTTGTTGTTGAAGTCGGTGTCTGATGCTTTGTTTTTATGTGTCGTTGTAGGCTTCTTTTCTGTTGTATAGATTACCACAGAGGTGGCATGTGTGTGTTTCGGTGTTGTGAACTGTGTTAATGTGACGTGTAAGCTTGTGGTTTTCTGTAAAGAATTGACCACATATATGACACAGATAGAGATGTTTCTGTTTAGTGGCCATTACGATGGAAAGGGTAACGGCGATAAGGCACGTATTCCAGCCCGCTTGTAGTTTCCGGCACCAGCTAATGGGGTGTTGATAATTAGCACAGTACTCTTTAGTGTAGTTGCACTGGTGAAGTGTTGATACGGTAGAGTGATCCAACACTATGATTTGTATAGATTTCTGTAGTTCCACGCTTTCACAGGTCGTTCTGGTGTAAGTACTGACCGCCGAACTTTATACCGCTGTGAAGAAAAGACAAATCATTAAAATTCCACCGTCGATATTTTACATGACTTTTATTTTGTATTTCAAAACACGCGACAACCAATATTATTTTGATGCTAGTGTTTTTACATCACCTACAGAAAATAATAACCAAAATGTTTTTACATCAATAGTACTAACTTTGTAACCATGATATATAAATAGAAAAAAGTACCCATTTGACATTTACGAATTATGAGGGTGCACCAAGACGTCATATGTAGTAAAATAATTCCTGTTCTCTGCATTACTCTCGTTTTTGTTCTTCACATACCTGATGACTTACTTCACCTGTGGGTCTTCTCCATGACTATATGTTTTGTGTTTTGTGATTAAGGCTAGCAGCGTCCTGTATGTTTCGTAATTCTGTAAAGCTGTCTTACTTTGTGTCATTTTATATAGTATGTTACCGACATAGAGCTCTTTTATGTACTATATTAGTGAACAAAGCAGGCAAATACACGCACTGCTGGACAGTTACTGAGCAGTAGTGAACAATAATTAGTGAGCAATGCTGAAAGCATATATACCAATATTTTGTGGTAGACTGTCAGAGCTTTCACTTCTTATACACACCTCAATAAGTGAGCTTGTTCCTGTTTGTGTCAGTAAATTCTCAATCTGGAGAAACGATGAAATATTATAGGTGATATAACAAGTGACATCATATTATACGTTAAATTTACACATACTGAATTTTTTAGTGTGACACCATCCATATGACCTATATGCAGACCAGTTTTGACCTAATGTGAAGGAATATATACACCAGCCAGTATTTTGATACCATGTGCATCTGATATATTTCGAGGTGTAAACCCGAATGTAGCACCATGTATCTTATTTTCTGAGAAATATATCAGCGACAACATTATACCGACTTGACGGCGTGTAACGAGAATGTATACTACACATAGAGTACTTACCTCTGTGGTCTTTTTGGTGAGCTGTTTTCGATAGGTCTTGTTGCAAACATAATGTCTTTACCCCGCCTTTGTGGTCGTTTTTATACAGACTGTGCGGCTGATGCAACATAAAAAATATGTCCAAACATGTTCAAACCGGTTTACCGCTTTCGGTACGCTCTGAGTCATCCTCCGGTCTTCCCCAAAGACATGTCTGAACACGTTCACGTACGTTCACCCTCACCGACATAGCACCGTTTTGAGTCACGCAGGCGGTCACCCTCAGATCAGCCATCTATGAGTTCAATATTTAGACTTTATTATGAGACTTAACCTCCATCTATTATCAAGGAACGGATGTATTTATCTACCACCACACCACTCGACCACCTGTTAACAATGATCAGAAGCACCTATGTAGTATTTCCTCCACTCACAAACCAATTTCCAACGAATTTCACTACGCCATACCCGTTATAGTCGATAATGCCGGCCATCTTTACTTTTTAAAGTTTTCAATTGAAGCTCTGAAACCTATGATGGTAGTGTTAGGAAGCACTTATCAACATACTCCACCATTCATCCACCCTTTACTAACGACTTTCACTAATCCATGCCCGCTACATTCAATAATACCGACCATGTTTACTTTATTAAAGTTTTCATTTAAAGCTCTAAAACCGTATGCTGATAGTGTTCAGAAGTACTTATCTACTTACCCCAGCACTCACCCACCCCTCACAGAATTTCACTAGGCTATACCCGCTACAATCAATAATATCGGTCATTTTTACTTTTTAAGGTTTTCATTTGTACTCTGTGTGACGATAGTGTATAGGCCACTACGACACTCTAAAGATCACTAATAACCACTACCCACCCCTTACTAACGTATTTCACTAAGCTTTACCCTCTAAAGTACATAATATCAATCATCTTTACCTTTTTAATGTTTTCATTTGTAACCCGTATGATGATAGTGAAAAAGCCACCACGATACACTACAGACCACTAATAACCGCTACCCACCCCTTACCAACGAATTTCACTAAGCTATATCCGCTACAATGAATAATATCGGCCATTTTTACTTTTTAAGGTTTTCATTTGTACCCTGTGTGATGATAGTGAATAGGCCACTATGACACTCTAAAAACCACTAGTAACCGCTACCCACCCCTTATCAACGAATTTCACTAATATCCATCCATCATGTGCCATGCCGGTAAGCGTGGGCGGTCATGTTCTGCCATCTCACTCGATCAACAGAGTCGTGGATCAGTTCCGTGTTTCTGTCTCGACCATGCCACAAGGCCAAGCCATCCAGATACTTGTTTCTAGGTCTTCCCCTTGGTCTGTTCCCCTCGATCTTACCAGTTGTCACCAAGTTCTCCAAATCATTTCTTCTCATAACATGCCCAAAAAATTGTGACTGTCTACGTCTAATGTCTCTGATCAGTTTACGATCTTCATTTGTTTCTTGAAGGACTTGTTCATTGGTCTTTCTGGCTGTCCATGTTCACTAATATATACGCACTAAAATCAATATTATCGGCCATCTTTACTTTTTAAGGTTTTCATTTGTAGCATTATAATTATAGTGTATAGGTTACTACGGCCCTCTACAGACCACTAGTAACCGCTACCCACCCCTTACCAACGAATTTCACTAAGGTATACCCGAGAAAATCATTAATATCATCATCATCATCATCAAGTGCCGTGCCGGCTGGCGTAGGCGTTCATGGCTCTCCATAGATCTCGGTCTTTGGTTTTCTGGATCAACTCTGGTGCTGATATTCCTCCATGCCACCGTCTCAATCCATCCAGCATCACTTCTCTTGGTCTACCTCTGCCTCTCTTCCCCTCGATCTTTCCAGTTGTTACGATGTTCTCCAATGCCTCTCTTCTCATCACGTGACCGAAGAAAGATGTTTGTCTCTGTCTTATTGTTGTATATAATGTTCTAGTTTCATTAGCCTGTTTCAGGCAGTCGTCGTTAGTTACTCTGGCAGTCCAAGGAATTCGCAACATTCGTCTCAGGAACCACATCTCTGTTGCTTCTAATTTCTTCTTAATTTGTTCATTTACGTTCCAAGATTCACTGCCATACAGCAAAACTGGTTCTACATAGCATTTCAGCACTCTCTTTCTTACATTCAGTGATAGTGACTTATTGCATAAGATACTCTTCATTTTCTGAAAAGCGGCTTTTGCCTGCCCTATTCTACTCCTAATCTCTGTTCTACATCTTCCATCTGATGTTATAAATGCCCCTAGGTATCTAAAATTATCAACTTGGTTAAGGATTTTCCCTTCTATTTCTATGTCACATTTTGGTGTCACCATTTTCTTTGATATTACCATTGTTACTGTTTTCTTGATATTCAAGGAGAGTCCTTTCCTTGCACTCTCTGTTACTACAACGTCTAATAATTGTTGTAGGTCTGTTGAATTATCCGCCACCAATACTGTGACATCTGCATAGCGTATATTATTTATATTATAACCTCCAACTAGTATTCCTGGCATCTCTTTGATCTCTCTCATTATTACTTCGCTATACAGGGAGAAAAGATCTGGTGACAAGACACACCCTTGTCGTACTCCTAGCTTTATCCGTTCGTAACTACCATCTTTATTTCTCATTTTAATTGCTGCTACTTGGTTCCAGTAAACATTCTTTATTATTCTTAAATCTTTTCCATCAATGTTGATATCTTCCAACATTTTAATCAGTTCATCATGTTTTACTTTATCAAATGCCTTAGTATAATCTATGAAGCACAAATATATGTCTCTCTGTTTCTCTATTGACCTTTCTATTAGTGTCCGTAATGTATAAATTGCATTGTTTGTGCCCTTTCCTTCCACAAATCCATACTGTTCTTCACTAATTTCCATTTTTATTTTCTTTTTGATTCTTCTCATTATGATTCTGAGTAGAAGCTTAGTGATATGGTTTATAAGGTTAATTGTACGAAAATCTTCACAATCAATTGCTCCTGGTCTTTTTGGTATAGCTATAAATAAAGATTTCAGCATATCACTGGGTAAATATCCACTGCTGTAAATATCATTCAACATTTTGGTTAATATATCTACTCCAAATTCTCCCAATACTTCTAATTCTTCTATTGTGATTTCATCTGGCCCAGCTGTTTTTCCTTTCTTCATACGTTTCATAGCGTCAGCGTCTTCTTCTTTCAGAATAGGTGGACCTTCTAAGTTACTATCTTCTGTTAATTCTCCCCTTTCTCCTTCATATAATTCTCTTGTATACTCATTCCACCTCTTCATTATAGCATCTTCCTCTAATATTATCTTTCCTGTTTTTGATTTCAAACACCCTGTATTTATTCTTATTTTCTTCCTGTAAGCTCACTGATTTTTTTGTGCATATTTTTTGTATCTTTAATGGAATTTAATTCAATTTTTTTGCATTGCTCGTTTAACCAACTTTCTTTAGCCTTCCCACATTTATCTTTTATTTCTTTATTTATCTTAGCGTATTCTTGTTTGTCATTTTTACTCTGTTTTCTTTTGTCCATCAGTTTTAAGATATCTTCATTCATCCATTTTTTCTTAGCTATTTTGCCTCTCTCCGGTAATACTTCTTTGCTAGTTTGATGAATGGAGTCCCTTAACATTTCCCATTGTTCATCTATACTCTGTATTTTAGTTATTGCATTGTACCTATTTTTCACAGTCACTCTGTATTGTTCTTGCATTTCTTTATCTATTTTCAGAACCTCTTTATTAAGTCTCATGTTCTTAACCATTTTTTCCCCTCTCTTTAATCTTACTTTTATTTGTCCACATAGTGGTACATGATCACTATTACAGTCAGCACCAGGCATTGTCTTTACATTAATTAAAGCATTTCTAAATCTTTTATTAATTAGTATGTAGTCAATTTGGTTGCGTATTTTCTTATCAGGGCTTATCCATGTGTACAGTCGTCTTTTATGGTGTTTAAACCATGTGTTTCCAATTATCATCTCATTAATATTTGCCCATTCTATTAGCATTTCCCCTCTTTCATTTCTTGTACCTAAACCATAATTCCCCACTACATCCTCCATTTTTCCCTTTCCTACTTTTGCATTAAAATCACCAAGTATTATTTTTATTTCTTGTGATCCAATTTGATTTAATTAAACATTAATATCGGCCATCATTAAATTGTAAGGTTTTCATTTGTAACCTGTATAATGATAGTGAATAAGCCACTGTGATACTCTACAGACCACTAATAACCGCTATCCAACCCTTACCAATGAGTTTCATTAAGATATACCTACTAAAATCAATACTATCGGCCATTTTTACTTTTGAAGGTTTTCATTTGTATACCATATGATGATAGTGTATTGGCCACTACGACACGCTATAGATCACTAATAGCCGCTACCCACCCCTTACCAATGATTTTCACTGTTATACCCGCTGCTATTAATATTATCGGCCATTTTTTATTTTTAAAGGTTTTCATTTGTAACCTGTATAATAATATGGAATAAGCCACGGTGACCCTCTACAGACCACTAATAACCACTACCCACCCCTTACCACCGAATTTCACTAAGTTATACCCACTAAAATCAATAATATCGGCCATTTTTATTTTTGAAGGTTTTCATTTGTAATCCGTATAATTATAGTGTTTACACCACTACGACCCTCTACAGATCATATAACTACCATATTTACATTCTTACTTATTAAGGTTTTCATATGACACCTGTCACGACCTGAGGTTTGAATCACCTAGCCCTACCCCACACGCCAACACCCGCGTTCCACTCCTGAGCCCCATCCCCACGCCGGCGCGTCCCTAGACCACCCCGAGGAAATGCACTGTAGCCCTAAGCCTTACACAGCACCAATGGAATGATAATAGTTTTTATGCCCGAGCCAGTACAGATAAAGAAAGAAGACGAGAAAAAAAAACCGAGGAGGAAGAGCACTGTACCTTAACAGCATCACTAGTATGATGATAGATTTTTTAGCCCCACCCCGCTACAATCAACAATACCAGCAAATATGAAATTTTTAAACATGTTAAATGTATCACACAAAAAGGGAGGTAACAGTGCAACAATACGTTCAATTATTTATTTATGGGTTGCATCCCTTGAAAATGTGGTCGTAAAATAATCTGGTGCTAGACTCTTCATATAGTAAAAAATGACGTCATCTATGACGTATTGCACCAGATTTAGGGTGTAAATTGCGTCTCCCCTACTACTGACAAGCTGCAAAAAGCCGCCAAGAATAAATGACCTGGCATGCTCTCTCGCGGTGTGATTTTGTTGCAGGATAATGCTCGTCTGCATGTCCCAAGGATTGTGCAGGAAACATTAGCAAGGAAGAAGTGGGAAATTCTGCAACATCACACCTATAGTCCTGATTTGTCACCATGTGATTTTCATTTGTTCGGACCTCTAAACAAATCTCTCAAGGGGCAACGATTTCACACAGATGCAGTGGTAATGAACGCGGTACACACTTGGTTCAGTGAGCAACCACAATCCTTTTTTGCGGACGGCATTCGCCGTCTACCTAAGCAAAGGGATGCTTACCTGAATGCCTACGGCGACTTATTCTGACCAACCCAAGGTGCATAATTCATTCAAAATGAATGGTTTGTTTAATTCTACCACACCTGTTAATGTTTCTTTCATACTTTTTTAATAAAGCCATTGCAAAGGGTTTCAAATGAACGTCCCTAATATGTGTATATATTCATTGGCACCTTTCCGTCTTGACAGACGATAGTTTGGTACATTGTGCTTCAAAAAGGCTTAATAACTATGACCCATGGCGGTGGCGAGTGTGTCTGGTAAGGCCAATTCTTGCTGCAAATGTTTGCCCACAGTAGATGCATGTGAAATCGTGGTCATTTCCACCATTGTGCACCATCTTACGTCTCTCACGCTCTGTGTGTGCTTTATCTGCAATCATTTTCTCCTTTGTCTTTATTCCATTTCTGATAGTTGCCCTCCATGCAACACGTTCAGCGGCGACTTGCTTCCAATATGCATTATCTATGCCTGTATCAATCATGTCCCGCGTACACACATCTTTGTATCGTAGTAGAGGCCGACCCTGAGATCTCCTACCCGTCTGTAATTCACCAAAAAAGATGTCCTTTGGTATTCTGCCATCATCCATCCTCCTAACGTGACATATCCATCTAAGTCTACGAAGACTGCGCATGGAATACACCGTCACACAACCTGATCTTTCCAATACTTCAGTATTTGTGATTTTGTCTTGCCACTTAATACCAAGTATTCTTCGCAGACACCGCATATGAAAGCTGACTAAACGTTTCTCTTGGCGTGAGTAAGTTGTCCAGGTTTCACTGCCATAAAGAAGAGTACTAAGGACACTGGCTGGGTAGACGGGGACTTTTGTTTTGGCAGTAAGCTTCCTGTTCTCCCAGACTCTTTTTGCTAACATGTTCATTGTTGTTGCTGCCTTGCCAATCCTGATGTTGATTTCCTGATCGAGGGATAATTTGCTATTTACCTCTGATCCTAGATATGTAAAATGGTCTACTATCTCCAGTTCGGCGTCGTCAAGAAAGATTGATGTTACACCATGTGCACCTTGTGACATAATCTGTGTCCTCTTTTTGTTAATTGTTAAACCAAATTCAGAACAAGCATTGGAGAATGCAGATAGTTGATGTTGTAATTCTTCCTCACAGTGGGTCGTAATCGCAGCATCATCCGCAAAAAGCAACTCTCTGATTAGTACCCTCCTAATGTTGGTCTTGGCCTTCAATCTCTGAGCATTATAGAGGCAACCATCTGAGCGTGAGTGAATGTATATACCGTCATTCTGATCACGAAAGGCATATTTCAGTAGAAGTGAAAAGTATATCCCAAAGAGGGTGGGGGATAGTACACAACCTTACTTAACTCCACTCTTGATTTCAAACTCTTCAGAAGTTGAGCCATCAAACTTGATTATACCCTTCATGCCTGTGTGGAACGATTCCACAATGGACAGAAGAGTTGGTGGGCAGCCAATCTTCTTTAGTGCTTTGAACAGACCCTCACGACTGACCAAATCGAATGCCTTTGTGAGGTCGATGAAGGCAATAAACAGTGGCTGATTTTGTTCCCGGCATTTTTCTTGCATTTGTCGCAATGAGAATATCATATCAATGGCTGTGATTCGGGGTAGACTTGATCTCCCAGGACTTGAAGTCTGCACAGAACAATTCTGGCAAATACTTTCCCAACAATACACAGAAGTGAGATACCCCTATAGTTGTTACAGTCGCTCCGATAGCCCTTGTTCTTGTACAGCGTTATGATGTTTGAATCTTTGAAATCCTGTGGGACTTATCCTTCTCGCCAGCATAGCTCTATTAGCTGGTGGATCTGTAGAGCGAGTGTGTCTTGCCCACTCCTGATTACCTCTATTGGAATTCCATCCTTACCTGGAGCCTTGCCAGACGCATGCTCATTTATAGCACACTTAACTTCTGTTATGGTGGGAAGTGTGTCTAGGTGGTCAAGAGTTGGCAGGGCCTCTATGGCGTTGAGGGCATCATCCGCTATCTTGGTCTCACTTGAGTAAAGCTCTAAATAGTGCTCGACCCATCTATCCATCTGCTGTTTCTTATCAGTGATGATTTCTCCAGTCAAGGTTTTCAGCGGTGCACTTCTTTTGATCATTGGACCACAGGCTTTCTTTATCCCTTCATACATGCTTCTGATGTTTCCCTTATCACTTGCGATTTGAATGGACTCACATAACTTGATCCAATAGTCATTCGCACACTGCCTGGCAGCCTTTTGCACATCCTTCCTTGCTGGCTTCAGCTCACTCAGAGTGTTACGCGTTGGTCTTTCCTTGTTTCTTAAGAGAGCTATCTTCTTTTTATCAATCAAGGGCTGCAGTGTCTGGCTGTTTGCCGCGAACCAGTTCTGCCTCTTATGATCCACAGTGCCGAAAACCCCTACCGCTGTTTTATAAATAGTTTCCTTAAGTTTACTCCATTTATCATTTACTATACATTTTTCTGATGTATCATTGAAAGCGTCTTCAAGTTGCTGTTGAAATTCAAAGCACTTTCCAGGATCGTGAGTGTTTATAATATTAATCCTGGGGCTAGATTTGTGTTTAGCTGTGTAGATTATCTTTGGTCTCAGTCTAACCCTTGCAACAACCAAAGAATGATCTGTATCACAGTCAGCACCGTGGTAACTTCGAGTTAATGTTGTATGGTTCAGATGTTGTCTCCGTGTGATAATGAAGTCCAGCTGATGCCAATGGCCGGATCTTGGATGTTTCCATGTGACCTTATGCAACTCTTTTGTTTTAAAAAAGGAGTTTGTAATACATAGGTCATTTCTAGTGCAATGCTCCAGCAGCCTTTGCCCATTATCATTCATGCGACCAATGTTGTATTTTCCAAGGCACACTGGCCATGAACTCGAGTCCTTGCCCACACGAGCATTGAAATCACCGAGCATATAAATGTAGTCGGATTTTGGAACTGCCTTGATCACAGAGTCTAGCTGCTCATAGAACGTATCCTTCACATCATCAGAGGAAGCGAGTGTCGGTGCATATGCAGTGATAATGGGGCAAATCCACAAGAGGTTGCCAAGCGCAGTGATAATAATCTTTTATTACCTCCAGCTGGGATATCAATCATTGCCAGTAGCGAATTCTTCACTGCAAAGCCCACACCATGTTGCCTTTTTTTCTGCCTGCCCTCTTCCCTTCCAAAAAAAGGTGTAATTGATTTCCCTGAGTGACCCTTCCTCAGCGAGGCGAGTCTCCTGCAGGCCAGCAATATCAATGTTAAGACGATTGAGTTCAGCATCAATCACAGCCGTTTTTCTCACATCGTCAATATTTGTCAAGTCAGTGGAAAATCCTGGACACATGGTTCTTACGTTCCAGGTTGCAAGCCGTATCTTGAGGTTTCTATTACTCTTTTTATTAGTACCTGGTGCATTGGTTTTACAGCCTGCGATCCAGATTTTGTCCTAGCCCCAAGCACCCATTGAAGGAGGCACGCTGTGGCAGATCAGCACCCAATTGGCCGGGAGCTGCCCAGCTTGAGGCGGGCGGTAGCTGATCAGTGACACCTGTAGGTGTCTCCCACCGTCAGAGGCAACGCTTTTTTTAAAACAGTTGCCTTTCGCTTTGATTCCGAGACCGGTTAAGACCAGTGATGGAGTTGTTGCCTCTCCATAGCACAAAGTCTGGGCTAAAATAAAGAAACCATGTGTTGCCCATGCAGCATGATCCCTCTCTCGGCCTGCCTAGTTCACTCCAGAGGAAAGTTAACACTTATACATCTGGAACAAGACAAGCTGCAGAAGCTGCCGTATCAGCAAAGCAATATTCTAACTGTCCGCCTGCCGGAGCTTCGATCCTAGACCAGCTGCCAGCCAAGGCTTAGGGCCTGGTCTGCCCTGCCATGACTATTCTGTCTTTGGGTTGCATTTCCTCGCACCAGGATAAGGCCTGTACCCTCCCAATTGCGCTCTTCCGCCGAAGCCGTTGGCACAATGTGGGGTGTCGGGTTTGGTAAGCGCCGCCCAACATTCGGCGCTGACAGAAAGCAGGTAGTACCGTCTACTGTCATACGGTAGCTCAGTCATATCTGACTAAGACCTGACTAACTAATGTGTGTGTGTGTGTGTGTGTGTGTGTGTGTGTATATATATATATATATATATATATATATATATATATATATATATATATATATAACGAACACTATTAGAAAGATCAATAGAGACACAGAAAGAGATATATTTGTGCTTCATAGATTATAATACAGCATTTGATAAATTAAAACATGATGACTTGATTAAAATGTTGGAAGGTATGAAAATTGATGGGAAAGATTTAACGAATAATAAAGAATATTTACTGGAACCAAGTAGCAACAATTAAAATGGCAAAGAGAAATTAAAAAAAAAAATATATAATAATGGTTCCGTCGCCCTGCTACTGATCGAGTGCGTGGCACGACACTGTGAGCTGTGCATTTCGCGTGGAATGCTTGTACATCTGTCCGCGGTTGTTTTTAGCGTGAACTGCATGTTCGGAATGATGGTGGCCGACTGTTTGCTGGTTTGCCTTTTCGATTCACGAGTGCATTTTTCAGGAGACTCCTGGGAGTCGTTGCTGGAGCTACGGAATTCGTGCTTCGTGCGGCGCGTTCGGCGAGTCGCTCTGCCGAAAGAGACCGAGCCATATGGGATAAAACCTGGGTCAATGAAGTCTTTCTGGTGACTGCCGATTCCATCGACGATGAACTGTATTTGTCGTGGAGGACTTTTTGTGTTGGCATTCTTGAGGCAGCATTATGCACAGTGTACCTGTGAGGGTGTTGGCTTGCCTATACTCCTGCCTATTCCATTGTTCACATAGAGCAGTGAGGAGCGTTTTGTGTGATATTCACCGGCACAGGAACAGAGGATAATGGGGACGACTCGTTGCCGTGACATTGGAACCTCGACTAACTAACTAACTAACTAACTAACTAACTAACTAACTAACTAACTAACTAACTAACTAACTAACTAACTAACTAACCAACCAACTAACTAACTAACTAACTACCTAACTAACTAACTAACTAACTAACTAACTAACTAACTATCTAACTAACTAACTAATAAAGAGGGTGGATACGAACAGATAAAGCTAGGAGTACGAGAGGGGTGTGTCTTGTCACCTGATCACTCCTCCCTCCATCAATCAATCATGTGCCATGCCGGAAAGCGTGGGCGGTCATGACTCGCCATTTCACTCGATCACCAGAGTCGTGGATCAGCTCAGTGTTCCTGTCTCGTCCTTGCCATGTGGCCAAGCCATCCAGATATTTTCCTCTCGGTCTTCCTCTTGGCCTGTTCCCTACGATCTTGCAAGTTGTCACTAAGTTCTCCAGTCCATTTCTTCTCATAACATGTCTAAAACATTGTGACTGTCTACGTCTAATTTCTCTAATCAAATCTACGATTTTCATTTGTCTCCTGTAGTACTTGGTCATTGGTTTTTCTGTCTGTCCATGGTATTATTTGCATTTTCCTCAGAAACCACATTTCTGCAGCCATCAGATGTTTTTCAGCTTGACTGCACATTGTCCAAGTTTCACATCCATACAAAAGAACTGGCTCTATGTATCCCCTAAATACTCTTTTTCTCGTTTCAGGTGACATCTTTTTATTGGTCAGAATGTTGTTCATCTTGCTAAAGGCTACTTTCGCCTTGGCCATTCTTGTTCTAATCTCTTCAAGGCATCTCCCATCAGATGTTATGACTGTTCCGAGATAATTGTACCGATTCACTTGTTGAAGAATATTCCCATTTACTTGTATATTACATTGTGGTACTTCGTTCTTCCTAGTGACGGCCATAACCTGTGTCTTCTTACAATTTAATTCCACCCCAGCTGCTCACTGTGGACAACACCCGCGTCTACTAATTGTTGCAGATCCTGTGTATTGTCTGCAATCAATACTGTATCATCTGCATATCTAATGTTATTTATGTTTCTTCCTCCAATGTTGATTCCATTTATGTCTTCTACATTTCTGAAAATATTTTCACTGTACAGGGAAAAAAGATCTGGAGACATTACACATCCCTGCCTAACACCTCTCTTAATAGGTTGATATTTTCCCACTTCATTATCAATCCTTATGGCACCCTTTTGTTTCCAATATATGTTTTTTATAAGTCTAATGTCTTTCCCATCAATATGTAGATCTGCAAGCATATCCACCATGTTGACATGTCTAACTCTATCAAAAGCCTTTGTGTAGTCTCCCTCTATAGCGAAGTAATAATGAAAGAGATCAAAGAGAAACCAGGAATACAAATCGGAAGTCATAATATAAACAGTATACGCTATGCAGATGACACAATATTGGTGGCGGATAATTCAACAGACCTGCAACAATAGTTGGACACTGTAGTAACAGGGAGTGCAAAGAAAGGGCTCTCCTTGAAAATCAAGAAAACAGTAACAATGGTGATATCAAAGAAAATGTTGACATAGAAATAGAAGGGAAAATTATTAACCAAGTTGATAATTCTAAATACCTAGGGGCATTTATAACATCAGATGGAAGGTGTACAACGATGATTAAGAGCAGAATAGGGCAGGCAAAAGCCGCATTTCAGAAAATGAAGAGAATCTTATGCTTTAAGTCACTATCGATGAATGTAAGAAAGAGAGTACTGAAATGCTATATAGAACCAGTTTTGCTGCATGGCAGTGAATCTTGGAATGTACACGAAAAAAATTAGGAAGAACTTAGAAGCAACAGAGATGTGGTTTTTGAGACGAATGTTGCGAATTCCTTGGACTGCCAGAGTAACTAACAACGAGGCTAATGAAACTAGAACATTATATACACCAATAAGAAAAAGAGAGAAACAGCTTTCTTTGGTCATATGATGAGAAGATAGACATTGTAGAACATCATGACAACTGGAAAGATCGAGGGGAAAAGAGGCAGAGGCAGACCAAGAGAAATAATGCTGTATGGATTGAGACGGTGGCATGGAGGAATATCATCAGCAGAGCTGATCCAGAATACCAAAGACCGAGATTTGTGGAGACCCATGAACGCCTACGTCAGCTGACAAGGCACTTGATGATACTGATAGCCAAAAGATTGGAAGAGAACTATCTTCATTCCAATACCAAATACTGAAATTATGCACCAACTATAGAACTGTTGCCCTGATTAGTCATGCAATTAAAATTCTACTAAAAATTATAATGGGGAGATTTCGTAAGAAAATGGAGGAAGCAATTAACGTGGTCTAAGATGGATTTAGACAAAGAAGAGTAACAAGATATCACATATTCAAAATGCGTTTAGTAATAGAGAAGTGCAGATAATAAATTTGAACATATTCATATGTTTTGTGACTTATTGAAGTTCATTTGGCTGTGTACAACAACAGAAACTGTAGGAAATCATGAGGAAATGGGCTTTCCATTACATGTAATACAACTCATCAATCAATCAATCAGGTGCCGTCTCCCCAATTAAGGTTGACTGCAATGGATCTCCAACACTGTCTGCCTCTTGCCTCGACTGTACATTCTGTCAGGCTGATGTTTGTCCATCTCTTGATGTTATCCTCCCACTTGTATCGTTGTTTACCTCTTGCTCCCTTGCCCTCAACCTTGCCTTCCAGTATGGTTTTTATAAGAGTATCATGTCTTTTAACGTGGTCATAATATTTCACTTGTCTCCTCTTTATTTCTTTCATCAACTCTCTCTTCATTCCCATTTTTTTCTAGGACCTCTGCATTTGATTGTTTTTGTTTCCATGAAATACGACTTATTCGTCTGTATATCCACATCTCCAGGGTCTCTATGCGACTTTCTAGTTGCTTGTTCAATGTCCAGGCTTCCGAGCCATACCGTAGCGTTGAATATATGTAGCATTTGACAATTCTCATTTTTAATGCGTTATTAATCTCTCTAGATGTTAATACTGATTTCATGCCGTTGAAAGCATTTTTGGCTATTCCTATTCTCTTTTTGATTTCCATTTCACTTCTGCTGTCATCTGTTATTATATGTCCAAGATAAGAGAAACTTGTTTCTTGTTCTAGTATCTCCCCGTTTACTGTGATGTTCATTGATTGACCTTTCCTTTTCACTGCTAATTATCATAGTTTTTGTTTTTTGGATGTTAATATCTAAGCCAAATTCTGCACTGTGCCTGTTTGCTTCTTCCACTAGGTCTTGCAACTCTTGCTCACTTTCTGTGTGTAACACGGTATCGTCAGCATATTTAAGATTGTTTATGATTCTTCCATTTATGCTGAGTCCAGGCATTTCAACTTGTTTAAAAATTCTTTCTGTGTATAGGTTGAAGAGGCTTGGGGACAGTACACATCCCTGCCATAAAAATGCTCTATCTAGATCAGTTGTCACCAAACAGTTTTCACAGCGGGCCGGATAACAGACAAAATGACGAGCGCGGGCCGCATACTCATTCTGCACGACACTTGCACCGTCTCTGTGGCGAAAGTCTTACGGACACAGTTCGTAATCCCATACACCCGAGTTTGAAACATAGCTGCGCGCGATTTGGCAGCATACCGCTGCCAAGAGCCGGTACTCACCCATCATGTCCGACATCTTGGTTTTGTGTCTAGGATTTAGAAGACTTTAGAAATATCCAACAGGCTCGCTTGCTCTCTGTACGAATCTTTCGTGCACACAACACAAGTCCATAACGCGTCCTCAGAGTACATGAACACTTTATTACATCACAGTCATTACCGTGGTCGCCATCATACCCCACCAGCATCTAGCCTTCCAGTGGTCTGGGCATGACCATCCCACCAACTGTCTAGCAATAGTGTGCCCATAATACTACTAATCGGTGTTTATTTCCTATTGTCGTTGCACAAAACAGAATATACAAGTAACTGCTAACTGTTAATAGTTACTTACATTACACAAGTGCCCACCGTGTCACGGCGTGTTTCTCTCGCCGTCATTCACAGTGTTCAGAAAACGAGGTCAGCTCTCTCGCCCCAGCCGATTAAACATGTACTGGGCCATCGGCAGTCGGTTACTTCAGTGTACTGCTTCTTCCCTCATAGCTGGCTTGACCGCCGACACTCTCTCACAGTTAACTGCACTTCCATAACTGGAATCTTTGCAAAAATGCCTTCAAAACACAGAACTTTCACACGCACAACCTCCTTGTCTCACGCCCAGCTCAGTCTGTCCTAGCACACCGTTTTCCGGCTTTTACCTCGGCGCGCCACGTGACCACATAACTCCGCCCCTTCCTGACCCGATGTCGGGTTAGTTTGTCACCTCGTGTCTTAGTGCCAAGTTTACACACTTTAACTATTTTCGCTTATCCAATTCATGACAATATCCCCCTTTTTTATTAAAAATGTTGTAAACATTTTTAATACCTTTACCTAGTCTTATATTTCTTGACATGAGTTGGATAAGTACATATTACCGTTTGTTTTAGTGGACTCATGGTCGCACGCTTTGGTCTCTCTCAATATTCGCACATATCTATACGTCTATTGTCATTACATATGAGCATATCTTTCCCATGATTCTCTTAGACTCGTGACAAGTTTTCATCAATAACCAACAGCACAGAAAGAACAACAAAAAATTATATATTAGGTGGACACGGCAACCCGTCTACACCTAGACTTCCGTGTAGTCACAGCCTCCTTTTTAAGGTCAGAGGTTATGTGATCTAGACTGACGTAGGATCCAATGTTTCATCAAACATCCATAGCAGCTCCTCAATCATGTACTATACATGCGCATCCTACTCAATCCAAGCCCCAGGCTCTGAGTAAGGTATATGTGTGGGATTACGGACTATGGCTTTCACTGTCCCTTCTTGTATCAATGGATTGCTCTTGCTTTGACTTTGACGTTAATGAGTTATGTTTGACCTTGGTGCTGCTTTGATGCTTGTAGTGTATTTATCTCTTCTTTACTTTACATAGGTATTTCCATTTTGGGGTACGTTTAGCTGATCTTTATTTGTCTGGCAGCTATCATTGCCCATGGATGTTAAGACGATGCTGGTTTTCTGTTTGTTCTATACCACTTCTCTATGCAACTTATACCTTTGCCATTTTCAATTATGCATTTGCCAATGAGACTTATTTATCTCACTGAATCATCATATCCATACAATGTATACGTGTTCTGTAAAACCCATACATACTAATACTATATCCATGTCATGTATACACATTGTATCATACTAAATAAATGAAAAATATATTCCCTCCTATGCATAAATATTCTACAATTTATCATCTCTGTACATTGAAGTAATAGAGTAATACAACATCTATATACAACGTGTTTGTTTTCATTTGCAATATTCTGGTTTAGAACCTTTGTGCAAATTTGTACTTATTTGGTTTCTCTCAAACTTGTTGTTGTTTCATAAGTTTTGTGGACTTATGACCATTGTATGCTTTACCATTTGCCTCAGTTTGCACATTATGTTTGAAATGTAACCACATGTATCATACTATTGGACTTGCAGTTTCTCTGTTTTCAACATATAGTTCTTGTGCTATAGAGAAAAGTAGCAGACTCATATATGTCTCTCTTACCATATGTAGTGGGTCTTCTCTTCAGATCATAACTTCAAGTAGAACTACACGACTTCAACTCTGTGGACATCTGTACTCGTGTATGTAACTATTCATCAATTATCATAATGATGACGGATGAAATGATAAATTGATAACACCATCACAGGAAATAATAGTTTCACAAAAACATTTGATGATGGTGAAAATTATACAATTTCTAGTCTTAAATTAATGTGTTGAACCTAGAATCTTTGGTGGATACTTGTGAGCTGTCGATCAACTTTGTATCCCTTCAACAGTGGGTTGTAACTAGTCTGGTGGTCTATGGACTTGCATGATGCTAATCTTATGCTCAAGTGGTGTAGGACTTCTATCTGCAGTTGCATTCTTACTCTGCATTCAGCTTCAGCTACCCTAACCCTGTCTGAGAATAATAACACAATGGGATGTACGTATCCATGTACATATGCATATCCAACAAGCATTAATATAAGTAATAGTAGTAACTAATTTTAAGCTGTTTCCATTGACATGCAAATGTCCTGATTAGCAATTCAGAGTGCAATTCAGTTGATTCAGCAAGCACCCTGGCTATGAGGTGATTTACAGGTGATGTGATGTACATTTGCAATGTTTTCCTTTGGTATTTACATCAATGCTTTACATATTTGCATGACATTTCATAGATATCACCATCCGAATGAAGTAGAAGTATCACTTTTAACTACATTTTACATCTGATCATAATATAATATCATGATGGCATCACTTTGACCGTATGTCATATCACTTCAGCTCCTCTATATGAGAGCTGTAGTTAATGTTATTATTCTGACATTTGATGTTTTTATCACAGTATGTTCATTCAACTATTACTATCATAACTAAGCATTCATTCTGTTTAAAAAAAAATTATATCTACACTTAACCATCTCTATAAACTATCTCTACTCTAAAGTATATATATCCTCTATCTACATATCACAAGAGCACAGTATTTCATTGTGAACTATATGAGATGTTATCTATATTTATTGTGATCGTAATCCTCGTCAGAAGATGTATCAGCAGATTTTCCAGATTGATTTCTAGCATAAAATGTGGGTTGACTGAGACTATCGTCTGTTAGCTTAATAATCTTTTGTGTCTTTTCTTTCCTTTTGTCATCTGACAATCCTATACATTTCCAATTTCTATTCCAATTTCTTATTTTAATATCTCGTATCCGTTTATCAATTTGGTCTTGAGGAACTTTTTGAAAGTGACATTGTTTTATTAGTAAGTCTGTTTCAGTATATCGTACTTTTGGTATCTGTGGAGGATTTCTGTTTTCCCAATTTGGTTTATATTAAAAATGTTATCTATTATCCCTTTGTCTGCTTGCCCTATGTTTGGTACTATGTCTGAATTATCATTTTCTATTTTCACTTGTTGATTGTCAGCGGGGTTGTCTTTTTTGTTCAAGTTTTCTTCTTTTTCTTTAGACGTACCATATCCCCTTTTTGCATCTTTAATTATCTGTTTTAGTCTACAATTCTTGACTTCATGTCCAAAACTATGACAAAGATAACATTTTACATAGGTCTTGTAGTCTGACAGTTTGTGTTTTATTTGTAAAGATAGATTCTTTACGTATGATGCATAGTTTGGATTACTGTCACACATCTCAAGTACTCCGTGTTGTTGTTTGCAGTAATTGCAATCTATCATTCTACCTCTACTTGGTGTGTTATATGGTCTCTGCTGATTTGGTTTATGTTGGTATGGTCGTTTAACTATGTTATAGTCTTTGTAATGGTGGAATCTCTTTGATGGATTGTTACTTTTTTGATTTGACAATGTGGCTGAAGCTCCTATTATTATTTCAGATTGGGTCTCTTCTTTACATATTTCTTTATGTGCGTTGTAGTATGTTTGTGTCACCGGTAACCTTCTTTTCTCTTTCTCTAAATTTAACTTGTCTATTTCAAACTGTAGTCTTTTAGCTTCAAGATCTAGCTTTTGTTTTTCTAGAGCTAGTTCTTTATCTTTGTGTCTTTCTTGTGATTCTCGAAGTTCTTTAGCTGCTGCCCTATCTTCTCTTATCTAACTTCGAAATTCTGAGTTTGTTTTCTGCCCATGTCAAAAGATTTAGGCCTGTGAAACAGAATTTCTCACTAAGTACTACAAAATCTATTAATGTAGACATGTTGTGGTTGTATACATGTCTACTATATATGTGTCAATAACCTGTAGCTGGTAATAATACACAATAATTGCAGACACTATCAGTATCAGTGTCTTCAGATAATAATATCTGTGATGACAATGGTAAAGAGTCTCAATAGCAAGAATATATCTGCGTCAGTGTCGCTGCTGATCTTGCTCTGGCGAAACCGACTGTGATGAACTTGGTGTAACAATGCTGTTCAATAACAATTCTAAAAATACTGGACAACAATAACACCTATCAAAAGTTTTAGCTAAATGCATAACACCTGTGGACAAAATAATCTCAAATAATAGATACATTAATGACGTTAAAGAACAACATTTAATGGACTAGGTTACAAAACAAGACAAAATTTACTTGAATTCTAAGTCAATTTCGAATGCTAACCGAACGGAACGTACTTTTGGGTGATGCTGAAATAACCACAAAAGTAGCCCACCAACCTCCCACTAATGATGAGGGTGAGTAAACATATTGATGGAGGGGTGCCTGTTGACTCTGGAATACTAAGCAGGACACATATACAAATCAAGTGAAAATAACTTAACCTGTATAAATTCAGCTCCGGTGTCCTTAGTGGCTTGGTCCAGATGCTTGGCTCCACTTCAGGATTCTTCAAAAGATGGTATGGATCAGCTTCCCTGCATTTCGGGTTGATCAGGAATCAATAGGAGTTTGGTCTTGAAAATGGTGATCCTCAAAAAGTGGTGTTGATAGTGCCTAGCATACTACTCATGGTACTGGAAACTTGGATCTGAAAAATATTCTTTAATCTAACACTGAGATTAGTTCTTTGGAGCACTATAGTGCGTGAAGCACATGACCACGACTCTAGAATGATGGTTTATGTGGCTGGGTGCCATAATCTGTTTCCTTGACTCAAGAGTTGAAATCTTAAATTCGAGATCTTTTATATGTTACTAGCTGACCCGGCCCGGCTTCGCCCAGTCCTTGGTGGGGAGCATCTCATTTAATTCATATAAGTAGTCATATAAGCTCACGTTCCCGTTACCGACTGTCTGTATGTCTGTCTGTCTGTCTGTCTGTCTGTCTGTCTGACCCGGCATCGCCCAGTCCTTGGTGGGGAGCATCTCATTTAATTCATATAAGTAGTCATATAAGTTCCCGTTCCCGTTACCGACTATCTGTCTGTCTGTCTGTCTGTCTGTCTGTCCGTCCGTCCCTCTCTGTCTGTCTGTCTGCCTGTCTGTCTAATCATTTATTGGTTGCAGTTAGAACAACCTTAGATAAACGAAGACCAACTTACAAAAAGCATTAGAAAGAGCACTTGAAAGATCTTTACATCTTCCCCCAACAATTAACTTGGGTAAATGGAGCGGCGGCAGCAGCATCAGCAGAAGAAGGAAAAGGAGGAGTAGACAACTGCAGCGAAAAGGTGGGTCTGTCTATCTATCTGACCCGGCGTGACTTCGCCCAGCTCCTGGCGGGTAGCGTCTCATTAAATTCATACAACAAAAAAAAGTAACTTAAAAAAAGCGCCCTTCCACACACCATCCATTATTTTTAATGAAAACGCTTTCTAATCACCTGCATGACTACAGTAACTTCTTAAGCAAAAAAAGATGAGTTACAATGTTATGCATTGTGCATTATTTTTATGAAAACTTTGAAAATACCTTACAGATTGTATCATTATTTATTATAACTCATATGCCGGTACATAACTATGGACAAAGAGTTTATAAATCTTTGAAAACGATGCCACAATATGACTATAAGTTATACAGAAAAGTTATGCCCCTTGAAATAACTTTTATAGAGTTAGGTCCCCTGAGATTTATGAAATTACAATGAAAAATGAAAAATGAAATAATACTGGGTAAGCAGGCGATTTCACACTAAAAAAATATTACAGTTGGCAGCTCTGGAATGAAAGAAAGGCGTGTAGAAAATTTCATCTCAATCGGATGGGCCGTTCGCGAGCGCATAAAGGACATACGGACATACAGACAGACATACAGACAGTCAGACAGACAGACAGACAGACAGACGGAGATCGCAATTTATATATAAGATTTGCCACTGCAGACAGACGTAATACGATACACAATTCATCTAACTTGATGTTAGGCTGAGACGTGAGCTTACTTTGTTGTTGTCGATGGTCGCAATTTTGTTGACCTTGAACCATGTCACTCTTTGTCCTCTACACTTGGTGTTTACTTTCTATTTCTTTATTACTTGCAGATCATTATCTTACTCGTTTCTTTCGAACTATTCTCTATTCAACACTGTACTGATGAAACATTTTCCCTTGATCGTATCTGGGTTCACTCAAACGCACGTAAGACCCCCAAGTGCCAAGAGCCGGAACTCACCCATCATGTCCGACATCTTGGTTTTGTGTCTAGGATTTAGAAGACTAGAAATATCACAACAGGCTCGCTTGCTCTCTGTACAAATCTTTCTTGCACACAACACAAGTCCATAACGCGTCCTCAGAGTACATGAACACTTTATTACATCACAGTCCTTACCGTGGTCGCCATCATACCCCAACAGCATCTAGCCTTCCAGTGTTCTGGGCATGACGATCCCACCAAATGTCTAGCAATAGTGTCCCCATAATACTACTAATCGGTGATTATTTCTTGTTGTCGTTGCACAAAACAGAATATACAAGTAACTGCTAACTGTTAATAGTTACTTACATTACACAAGTGCCCACCGTCTCACGGCGTGTTTCTCTCGCCGTCATTCACAGTGTTCAGAAAACGAGGTCAGCTCTCTCGCCCCAGCCGATCAAACATGTACTGGGCCATCGGCAGTCGGTTACTTCAGTGTACTGCTTCTTCCCTAATAGCTGTCTTGACCACCGACACTCTCTCACAGTTAACTGCACTTCTATAACTGGAATCTTCGCAAAAATGCCTTCAAAACACAGAACTTCCACAAGCACAACCTCCTTGTCTCACGCCCAGCTCAGTCTATCCTAGCGCACCGTTTTTCGGCTTTTACCTCGGCGCGCCACGTGACCACATAACTCCGCCCCTTCCTGACCCGATGTCGGGTTAGTTTGTCACCTCGTGTCATAGTGCCAAGTTTACACACTTTAACTGTTTTCGCTTATCCATCTCATGGCAACCGCTTTGCGCTGGTTTCTACGCTGTTGTATGGGTGCCGGTCGTTAAGAAAGCAATGGCAAACTATTGAACGTAAGCTTGCCAAGACATCAAAAACAGCAAAAAATGTTGGTGTTGACTGCAAACGTATTGTAAGGAATATGCAACTAACTTTAACAATACTTGCAAGCCAGAACGAAGCTCTGGGGGAAAAGACGAAAAACTAAATTAATCATGTATGAATGGCGTGCAATGCACAAAAACAAAGACAATCAACATATTTATTTACTAAAAAGTTATCAAAGAAGGCGATGTTAGCAAAAATATAGTTACATCAGACCTCGCGTGCACATATCCGAATCTCACTAACTAAGCAGCCGAAAAAAATTAGTAAGGTATGTGAAACTGATATTTGGCTTTCAAGATATCATTAATGTTTGAATTGTAATTGTTGCATCTAAGGAAGAGAATTGCTTTCAAATGTTCTTCAGTCAATCACGTTCGATGTGTTGACTTCATATACTTCATTTTTGAAAATGTTTGCTCATAGACATAAGTTGTTCCAAACACTAATGCCATACCAGTGGCAAAATTCTTCAGTTTCGGAAACTCAACATTAGATAAGCAGTGGTAAAATTCAACAAGTTTTCCTTCTCTGTGCTTCTCTTTCAACAAATCATTTGCTTGCAAATCAATGAGTAAACGGTTTTCCTCGTTCTGCCGTACTTTCTCGTGAAGAGATTTCTTTGTGTTTCTAAACCCTGCTTTATGGACTCCAGACAACTTTCCAGAAAACTTTGAATATGTTGATCGGTGTTTTGTTTCGTAGTGACGCCGAAGATTGTACTCTTTAAAAACAGCAACAATCCCGCTGCATATTATGCAACTGGTTTGCTGGTCCTTTTGTTTTCACAAAGAAGTACTTTAATCCCCATTCTTTATTGAAAACGCGACACTCGGGTATATATACTATATATATATATATAGTCACTATATATATATATATATATATATATATATATATATATATATATATATATATATATAGGGTCGGCCTACATGAACAGCCTAGAGCAGAGTTCTTCAACCGGGGTTCCATGAGTGACAGTCAGGGGTTTCGCCGAAACAGACCGAAATCGCCTAAATGCAACATTTCTGCCCATCTGGTTTATTACATAAAGTAGGACAAACACTTTAATCATAGCACAACGTTTCTTGAGCAACGTAAGCATTTGAGTAAGGATATGCTTTAATAGAAAGGTCGAAAAACACTGTCATAGAGACCAGCTCGATTAACACCTTGACCGGGGAATTCTTCTGAGCTAAGGATAATATTTTCGTAATAACACGAGGCCATTTTATGCTATGTTTGATTCTTTATTGCCTCTATTCACACTTGTAGTTCACTTATCTAGCATTGTCTGTCATCAATTTGGCTGGGGTTAGATCCCGGGTGGGCAACCACTCAGTGAAAAGTCATTTTCTCCTACTGGTGTTTAGTTCTGGGTGCAGGTTGAGATCCCTTACCTCTGTCAGAATGGACTAATTACCACCCCAGATCCCAGATAGAAAACGTGGAGCAAATGTCTGTTATGCTGATTAAAGACACCGTCCCTGGATACTCAAGAGAACAGTCAAGAAGTGGCTCGTTGACAATAAAATAGATTGAGCAGTACTTGGTATCACCAGAAGTAAGAAAAGAGGAATTAAGATATGCAGGATACGCACGCTACTTAATTGCTGCATAGGCTAGGTACCTCCCTGACACTATCTCTTCCTGAACTATGTGTGCGAACCCCCACTAAATGTTATATCAATGTGTTCACTTGATTACACTACACAAACATTTATCAACATGTAGAATTTATATGTACAAACTGAGTTTAAAATAAACAGCTGTGTTTATTATTGCAATTCTTGATGATAATATGGTGATGATGATGATGTTTATAATAAGAAGGCACACAGGTCATGCTTCCCCGATGAGACGCCGTTCACTGTCAGCTTAACGAAGTCCAAATTGGCCCCTTCACTATGCTCAGTCACTCCCTGATATGAGTTGTTGACTCTCCATCGCTCCTAAGATAGCTGGAATGAAACGAACTGGGATGGGTAGTATCTTCGTCTACACATCTCAAAACACACATGTCTATACATTCATATAAACATACATTCATGTCATAATATACATTCATGGTACATAAACATATATCAGTTCTAAATAAATATATATGTATATATTCATAAAACCATTTAGAACATATATAGCTCTAAACATACATATTCACATCCACATATATAATGGAGCGTTTCCCTTATAAGTTCACCTCAATTACTCTCTTCCTTTGTATTTCATTCATTCCATCTTGTCGGAAGGACTTGTCGGACATTATTGTCGCACACTAATGGCCTTCCCTGCACCTGTCTGGAAAATTGAATGTCCTAACTCCTGTCTGTCCTCATGCAGACATCATGCAGACAAGGTGAACTGGTGAAATTTCTCCCTCCAAGTGGTTTCACAACAATCTTGGTAGACATTCAAATTGTTGGTCCAAATAATCAATGTTAATTTGGACGCTATCGATAGACTGTTCGCTCTCAGGAATTTCTCCTAAATAGTCAGTCTCCAATGTGTGTGCAGAACGACTCTAAAGGTCTATCATGTATGTGAATAGGCCAGACACTCACGAGGCTTGAATAATGTTGGTTTTCTCCAAATTATCATTTACAACAATAAGAAAACAAAGTAGCAAATGAAAGAGGAAGAAAACAAAGTTCACGGTGGAATAGTAAAGGCTAGATCTTTAACAATAAGTACAAAGAAAATCCACAAGTTTAACGTTTAGAAGAGAAAAATGTGAAAAAGAAACTAAAACAGCCGGCTCTCAGACAGCAGAATCAGACAGGATAGACCAGTACAAGTCATTATTCAGCGTCTCAGAACAGTGCACAATAGATTACGCAACCACATGTATACAAAATTCAAGATTGGTGAAACAGCCATGTGCACATGTGGATTGGCGTCGCAGACAGCAGAGCACATACTCCAAGACTGCCCAAAATATAACATATCTAGGCAAACCTTCTGGCCTAGAGAGACGACAGTGGAAGATAAATTCTATGGACCGCTGTGTGAACTGAAAAAGACAGTTCAATTCATACAAGAGACAGCATTGCAGTTATAGACATATTTCAAGCGAACGAAAGAAGAAGAAGAAGACAGCAGACAAACGGATAATACTAGGTTTGTATTACCTGAGTTTAACTAGGAAAGTCTGTCCCAAGACTTCGAATTGAAGTAACAAATCGAGAGAATAGTCTCTCACCAGAAATTAAAATTCCGGCTTCCCTTGTACGCTATTGTGAACGCATCTGAAGTCTTGTAGACCATGCTTGTCATTAAATAATATGTTCTCCTATGACGAAATTTCTGTCTTCACTCCTCCCCTTTTCACGTGAGACAATTAGCTATGTTTAATCGCGTTAACGCCACCTATTTGCCACATTGGACTGTAATTTCATCTGTCAATCACATTGACTACCTCTCCGCCACGTGTCTGAAACAATGAAATCTGCTTTGGACGTTGCGTTATGCCAAATTTTCACTCAGGTGTTACCTCCTCGCTTTTCCCGTGTCTTAACTAGCTTAACCGACGAGGTGTAAGGTCTGCATTATATTACCGTTTTACGGTCACAAGTCTGTCCGATGAACTCGCTTGTTTCGGCAACTGCAGACGTTTTCTTTCTCCGCTAAGTCTGGACTTTACCGCATGTGTTAGTTCAGACTGGTCTGGCCGACCTTCTTATCTCCCAGTCTGCCGTTGCTGGTTCACACGTTAGGTCCCGCTGAACGTAAGGTGTAGGCATCTGTCCTATTCCAACCACAGACTTGTAAACTAAGACATCAGTCTCCGCTGACTGGCTCCGGGATGTCTGGTTGATCAAAACATCAAAGTGAAAATTTCTCAGATGTGGAGACCAGACGTTGCTTTGATCTAGGATCTACGAGCACAATGTAGCGTTATAGAAATTATAGCGCTGGCTTTTTGTAACTATGTATTTTTCTCTTGTTCTCAATCCTTGTTCCTTGGTTGGGGACTCAGATTATTTTCTGGTGGACGTTTTAATTCCTTTCAAAATTGTGAAATTCTGATGCTGGCCGAGGTGTCCTGTCACACTGTCAAACAAAGAAAATCCTTTTTACATACCTATAAAATGAATGACTGGCAAAAAGAAGTAAATATTTCTGAAGCATCGGACCTGTGTTGACAGCCGAACGCATCTGGGGGAGGGAAAGATGCGTGTGGTGTGTGTGTATTTGTGTGTGTGTGTGTTGCCATGGAGACCATGGAACGTCAGAGCGTAGGCGGCACTAACACGATCCAGGGAAGGACGTGGGATAGCGCGAAATAAGCAAACATTACAATAAACAAGAAAATCCAGATACAACAATGTATAATTGAAAATAGTATATTTAAGACACATAGCAGCCAGGTCTCCGCACATATATGAAGATCTCCTGTTATTCTAAACAGATTATTTACATTTAAATTGTATTACAATGTCTTGTGTTCCATACGTTATATCAAGCAAGTTCGAGTACTGTCGGCGGGCCGGATGAAATGACGTCTTGGCCCGAATCCAGCCCGCGGTCCTTAGTTTGGTGACCCATGATCTAGACCAACAAGCAGCGATTAGAACAGATGGCCAGACACCAGATTGGTTTGTCATCAAGCAAGGAGTCCGTCAGGGCTATGTGCTGCTCCCTATTTGTTTAACCTGTACGCTTAAAATATATTGAGAAATGTCAGAGATGATATAAACAGGGAGCAATATGATGCTCTAAATATCGATGGCATGATACACCTGAGATTCGATATGCTGATGAATCAGTATTGCTATCCACAATACAGAATGGTATAAAAAATCTAATAAATTCAATCCAATTAAATAGTGAAAATCACAATACATATCTTAACATAGCAAAAACAAAGATAATGCATAAAGATAAAACTACTATGGAGACAGAAATATATGGAAGCACTATACTCGAGTTTCGCTCTCGTTTGAGCTCGTCAGTAGTGCATATCCCTGACCAGATCCGGAAACAAGCCCCGAATCACTGGCGTGTGAAGCGGGTTTGTAACCACGCGACACACGCTGGACAAGCCAAATTATCATAACAGAATATTTCAACGTGACCCCTCGTAGGCTATGCTCAAGATTGCCCAATCGCCGCGACTGACGTCCGTAAATCGATGTGGACCCGAACGATCAGGGCTTCTCACTGGCAAGGAACACCAGGCCTCCTGAAATCCAGTGAGCAATAATCAAATTGATTATTTGGTTGTTTCAGGATTTAAAATTTAAACGTCACCCATCGTAGGCTATGCTCAAGATTTGCCCAATCGCCGCGGCTGACGTCCATAAATCGATGTGGACCCGAACGATCAGGACTTCTCACTGGCAAGGAACACCAGGCCTCCTAAAATCCAGTGAGCAATAATCAAATTGATTATTTGGTTGTTTCGGGATTTGAAATTTAAATATTGAGCACAACCCACTACTGGCAACGCTGATCGTATTCTGGTATGAACCTAAGGCCTATCCACGTCAATATGGAAGCACTAGACTCGAGTTTCGCTCTCGTTTGATCTCAGTAGTGCATACCCTTGACTGGACACGGAAACACACCCCGGATCACTGGCGTGTGATGCGGGTGTGTAAACACTAGACCACGCGGCACACGCTGGACACAGTTAAATTATCACAACAGAACACTACAACGTCACCCATCGTAAGTTGTAGCTCAAGATTTGCCCGATCGCCGTGACTGACGTCCGTCAATCGATGTGGACCCGAACGATCAGGTCTTCTCACTAGCAAGGCACATCAGGCCTCCTAAAGTCCAGTGAGCAATAATCAAATTGATTTAGTTTGTTTTTTCGGGATTTGAGATTTACATATTGAGCACAACCCACTACTGACAACGATGATCGTATTTTGGTATGAACCTAAGGCCTATCTACGTCAATTGAAAGCACTAGACTCTAGTTTCGCTGTCGTTTGAGCTCATCAGTAGTGCATATCCTTGACCGGATCCGGAAACAAACCCCGGATCACTGGCGTGTGAAGCCCGTGTGGAAACACTAGACCAGGCGGCACACGCTGGACACAGCCAAATTACCACAACAGAACACTACAACGTCACCCATCGTAGGCTGTAGCTCATGGTTTGCCCGATCGCCGCGACTGGCGTCCGTCAATCGATGTGGCCCCGAACGATTAGGTCTTCTCACTGACAAAGCACACCATGCCGCCTAAAGTCCAGTGAGCAATAATCACAAATTGATTTATTTTGTTGTTCCGGGATTTGAGATTTAAATATTGAGCACAACCCACTACTGGCAACACTGATCGTATTCTGGTATGAAGCTAAGGTCTATCCATGTCAATGTGGAAGCACCAGACTGGAGTTTCGCTCTCGTTTGAGCTCTTCAGTAGTGCATATCCTTGACCGGACCCGGAAACAAACCCCGGATCACTGGCGTGTGAAGCGCGTGTGTAAACACTAGACCACGCGGCACACGCTGGACACAGCCAAATTACCACAACAGAACACTACAACGTCACCCATCGTAGGCTGTAGCTCATGATTTGCCCGATCGCCGAGATTGACGTCCGTCAATCGATGTGGACCCGAACGATCAGGTCTTCTCACTGGCAAGGCACACCATGCCGCCTAAAGTCCAGTGAGCAATAATCAAATTGATTTATTTTGTTGTTTCGGGATTTGAGATTTAAATATTGAGCACAACCCACTACTGGCAACGCTGATCGTATTCTGGTATGAACCTAAGGCCTATCCATGTCAATGTGGAGGCACCAGATTCGAGTTTCGATCTCGTTTGAGCTCTTCAGTAGAGCATATCCTTGACCGGACCCGGAAACAAAACCCGGATCACTGGTCTGTGAAGCGGTGTGTAAACACCAGACAACGCGGCACATGCTGGACACAGCCAAATTATCACAACAGAACACTACAACGTCACCCATCGTAGGCTGTAGCTCATGATTTGCCCGATCGCCGCGACTGACGTCCGTCAATCGATGTGGCCCCGAACGATCAGGTCTTCTCACTGGCAAAGCACACCATGCCACCTAAAGTCCAGTGAGCAATAATCACAAATTGATTTATTTTGTTGTTCCGGGATTTGAGATTGATTTAAATATTGAGCACAACCTACTACTGGCAACACTGATCGTATTCTGGTATGAACCTAAGGCCTATCCATGTCAATGTGGAAGCACCAGACTCGAGTTTCGCTCTCGTTTGAGCTCTTCTGTAGTGCATATCCTTGACCGGACCCGGAAACAAAACCCGGATCACTGGTCTTTGAAGCGGTGTGTAAACACTAGACAACGCGGCACATGCTGGACACAGCCAAATTATCACAACAGAATACTACAACGTCACCCATCGTAGGCTGTAGCTCATGATTTGCCCGATCGCCGCGACTGACGTCCATCAATCGATGTGGACCCGAACAATCAGGTCTTCTCACTGGCACGGCACACCAGGCCGCCTAAAGTCCAGTGAGCAATAATCAATTTGATTTATTTTGTTGTTTCGGGATTTGAGATTGAAATATTTAGCACAACCCACTACTGGCAACGCTAATAGTATTCTTGTATATGATGTATGCACGATGTATGGATTAGGTCCAGAGCAGTATCTGCAAACCTCAAACTCACTGTCGCATTTTGCGCACCTCATTTCACTCCCCAGTTGCACCTCTTCTCAATACAGAGAGTTTAGTAAACGCCTTGCTCGGTTTGGCATTGGAATGTTGCGTCAACATTATATTTTTCGAACTGCCAACATCATGACACGCAGGTCAGCGTTTGAAACTCCAAAGATGATTGGATAAGAGAGACATTGGTAGCGTCGCTACGTGGCTGATGGGACAGCCCAGCGCTTAGAACCGCAGACTCAGGTTAAAAACTTCGTGAGGACAAGATGTGGTTTTTCATAAAGGAGTATTTTTAATTTGGTGTCCCTCACTGATTGGGGGGGGGGGGGGGAAAGACGGTGTTCGCAGAATAGATTGACGGATAGACTGGTGAAGAAACGATGGACGAATGCAGAGCAATAAAGCCAATGATCAGTCTTGGATAGGATTTGGGAAATCTGCATTTGGTCAGAGTTTGGTCAGCTTCCCCGAATTGGTTTGTCCTAGAGAACATAAGTACTCATTAAAGGTTACAACAATTTCACAGTGGAATACCAGCCCAATATCTCCAGCAAATATATGTGTGCTAGTTGTTCTTGGAGGTCCTCTCAAAACTCATCAAGTCATACCAATCCACACCACACAACCTAAGATGTCAACCTCTGACTCATTCATAGTAAACATACAATCGACTGAGAACTGACAACCAATTTAACTCAGGTCTATGGTGTTAGAGACTCTTTTTTTTTAATTCAAGGACAATGAATTCATTAAATCATCAACATTATTAAGAATTTAAGAGATCTAACAATGGTAGGAGGAAAACTGTGGGGAAGGCTCACTGTGTCATTATTGAACTAACTTCATCATGAACTCAGTTTTGTATCAGTGATCTATTATTGACATTAAGACGCATTTCGCTGTGTATTCTGATGTGTTTGTTAGGTTTAAAGATGCATGAGATGCTTCTTCATCCACAGGAGTTTATTTTTTTTTAAAGTAATAAACTGATATTAATTTACCTCCTTATCTTGTCAGGTATCTCGTGGTGTGCCAAAACTTTTCATATGTGATTAATTATTAATAGTGAACACCATTGAAGAATTTGGAACCGAAAGTGGCTGGGTAATTACGAACAGTCAGAAAATTCCTTGTCTGTTGTAAACTCCCAGGTTCCAAATTGTTCAGAAGGGAGAACTTTACATTATATATCATGTATATATTTCCTGTAACCGTTTCACTTTCTTAAGGAAAATTGTTACAGGTGGGTGTTAAACGAGCGAAACATTTTCAGTTCTCCTACTTCATTTGAGAGGGTGTAAATTGCAGAGGAACCACCACTTAACCAGGGACCTCCCTAGATATCCCGAGCCAAATAAGGGTAACTTTGTCTTCCAGCGACCTCTTCCCTCCAATTGAAAGTAGTCCCATTACCCATTACTTCATGAAGGGGTAAGCTTTAGTGGGTACTGCACCTTCCTCCCCATCATACCACACTCACTCTTTGCAGGTGGCACGGGTGTGCCAAAATCTCTGGCACTTGGAGCACTGCAGCACTCTCGGTATGTACTGCTCTGGAATTTGGTCTCTCTTGTACAATCTGATGAATTGAGGAATCACTCGGTCCTCCGATGTTACTATGACAACTGTGGAGGGGATGTTGTTCTTTCCGATGATCATCTCAGCACTGGTGATCTTGAGTTTCTTGTTCTCCCTTGTCAGCATCTCCCTGATCTAGTCGTTGGTGAGATGGGTCTTGACCCGTTTAATGACCCATCGTTTCAGCATGCTGTGTCGGGTGGCTTTCAATTAAATGCCGCTGTGAAGCTTGATGTCGGCCTTCTCTCTTTGTGCGATTTTCTGCATAAGTGCTGTGGTCTTTGGGTTTTTGTTTTTGGAGACCACTACTCCATCAGGTGTCTTGCGCAGCTGGTTGATGCTGTTTCTTCCAAATTGCTTTTTAAATATATACCCTGCATAGCTGAATACATCTTGAATTTAAAAAAAAAGAGAAAAAGGAAATATCCAATGGTACCTTATTCAAGTCTGTAGGTCAATTATAAGCCAAGATATTAATATGTGTTTGTCAGTGTATCATTTAATATAGACAAATAGAAAAAAAACGATTTTGACCCTTTTCCTTTTTTGTGATCTACCTACACACTCACACAACTGTTGGTTACACTGACGCCAAGGGATATTACCACTGCCGATGTCTAACATAAGGATAGATAACTACTGCCAGTTTATATATATACACACACACACCCGCACACTCAGATATATACACCATCACATCATGTTGTGATGACGTCGGACCGCGCGCGCTACTGCGTGCGCGGTCATTCAACGCGACACGGCCGGCGTAGATGCATTTTGATAAAATAAGTCCCGTTGGAAAGTTGCAAAATTATCAAAGATTTTGTCCTTGTAGAGTTATGAAAAATTACACATAAATGCAATAAGGGGTGTTGAATGTACACATGCATTCATTACCATGTTAATCGCTCTGAATACTCCATAACACTATTAAATGGTAATAGCTGGAGTATGACAAGTAAAACTGCTATCTGCCGCCATTGAAATACCACATTACAGCATGCGATCTTCATAATTTCATTGTGAGATTTACTGCCAACTTAAATGGTCCAAAATGACAAAATACACGTAAACTGGATGCTTAATTTAATAATACATAGTATAACAATGTAATACGTCTTATAAAACGGAATTTAGGGTTTACTTACCACATAGAATAGGCAGCATGGTTTTCCAGTATACAAAGGATTCTCGATTAGTCAGAAATGCAAAGCGCAAAACGGGAAGGGAAAAACTATGTGAAGTAATCGGTGTCTGTTTTACCTCGATCTTGAAATAATCGTGGAATTTAACATCATGAGTACGCCTACTATCCCTATATCGGAGACACAAAAACAAATAACCGAACGTAACCGCAAGAAAAATTCCGGTAAAATTGGGCAAACCTTAACCGTAGTACCTAAATAAACCACATATATGCGGCTGGAACAGCAAGAATTCATCCCCACGACACTTGAAAACAAAATTAGAAGATGAAGTTGATCATGACGATGATGACGATGATCATATTGTTGTTTATATTGTCATTTGTTGCTCAACTGTATAAGCGTTACTCTGTCTTTCTCTGCTTCTCTTGTGTTGTGTTTTATATACAAATAATGCGAGTGTTGCGTGCTATTTGGCTTTTTAAGAGGGGTTTTCGATATTTTTGGGAAACTGCCACAATTCACGTATCTTCCCCCCCCCCCCCCAATCATGACCACTATAATACATACCAATACAGTAAAACATATATCATTTAATGTATACTCGTCGTGATCTTTATCTGTTAGTGCTTCATGTTAATGTAATTTTGTCCTCCTTTCTTCTGTTTGTGCTTACCAGGAATTGGACAGCCTCGTATTTTAGCTGCGAGCGGTAATCGTTTGCCAAGTGCTAGAACTGTCAGTCTACAATGTTTCGAGCCAAGCAAAGAAGAAAAGCCATTTTTCAACAGAGATTCTACCCAGTTCCTGTTTCAATTTGGCCAGTTTTTGGATCATGATATAATAGCTACAGCAGTGGAAGTTGGTAATACAATATTTGTAAAATTGTTCGCATGATAGCAAATCATTTCATTTAACGAAGTTCGTGGGTTGCAAGAGTTTAGTTTACAAATCGGTTTAAATGAAACAGTTCATGTAAAATAAATTCTTTAAGGGTTAACATTTCGCCTATCCGATGTCACAGGAATCATCACATATATATGCGTTAGACATTTAGTTACATTAAGACTAACAAACCTGCTTTATATTACAGCAACAGTGAGCACCTCTTAGCAAATACTGCCAGCTGCCTAAGATTCATAAGAATCACTCAAATTACCACTGAACACTTGGATTTTGAGATTGTATGTTTAAACACCGCTTTGTACACTTTTGTTTCTTCTATAAACGCTTTCTAAAATGGTGTGCTGAATGGAAAGTAAGGTGAAGTGAGCAAGAGAAAGGATAGGGAACATCAAGTGATACGTTAGATGAGGCTTAAATGAATGCACAGTTTTAGTTTAGTTTAGTTTAGTCGTTGGATCAACATCACCGCACACGGTTTACCCATAAGTGCTACGTTTTCCTCCTAACTCAAACCTGAGACCAGAGAATCTCAGCTCAATGCACGAACTCCGTTGCATCGGCGAGGATCCTGAAATATTTTGGGTAGATTTTTAACTGGAAATTTTGCCCGGGCAGCGCCGTTAGGCTACTCTTTTTCGATTTCCAGCTGCCAAGGGATTTTTTACGTGCGCAACAATACACACGGGCGTCCGATCTCACTACCCAGAGACCAGGGGAAAGTTTATTACTGGAAGTCCAGGTGGATTTTTTAAATAAATCCCGGTCCTCACCGGGGCCTGAACCCGGGACCTCCAGCACTCGAGGCGGACACCATACCTGGAGACCGCTCAGTGCACAGTGACGAAGTAGAACAAATGATTTCTTCATCACGGCGATTGAACTTGATGATGTTTTTAAAATAACCGGCCACCATTAAATGTATTATTTGAATTGCTTTATAGTTTTTATTTTAATTTACAGCATTCACGCGTTTACAGATTGAATGTCGTTTGATATCTCTAATATGATAGCCAGGAGCTCACAGAATATTCGGTAGTTTCCCAACTATGAAAATCAAACATGGCACGTGGCTTGTTTAGTCATCATCATCACCATCATAACCATAATTATCATCATCATCATCATCATCATCATCATCATCATCATCATCATCATCATCATCATCATCATCATCATCATCATCATCATCATCATCATCATCATCATCATCATCATCATCATCATCATCATCTTTGTTTGCCGTCAAGCGTTGTGAGGAGGACTAAAAGTCGCCCCCAGCATCCAATGATTGACATTCTATATTCTCGGTGTGATTGTACAATGTCTTGATGTCTTCAATCCATCTTGTTCTCAGGTGTCCTCTTACTTTCGTAGCATATCTTTGATGTAGGCCCATTTCTGGAGTTGACGATGTCGCATTCCAACGAGTTTGGCTAAACCATTTGATCTTTTGTCTTTCAATATATGTGGCACAATGTGTTGATCCCACAGTCTTTCTGATAACATCATATCGTAATCAGTCTCGGATAGTTAAGTTGGCAGCTCTTTTCAAGCATCTCATCATGTTGATTTTCAGTATGTGTGATTTGAATAATTCCCAAGGTTGACATAGGCAGTATAGGTTTGGTTTGAGTATGCTATTTATTATCTGTCATTTTGCTCATATAGCTATATTTAGATGTTTTAGCATAGCTAATAATTGATCTCAAAATCATACAAGTTTATGCACCAACAACAAACAGCAGTGATGACAGCATCGATGAATTTTATTGTGATTTGGAGAATTCCTTCAAGAAATGGAGAAGTAAATATCATAATGAGTGACTCTAATGCTACAGCTAGAAGTCAACAAGACGGTTGCACAATAGGGAAATAAGGACTAGGGGATCGGAATGAAAGAGGTTGTAGATGTGTACAGTGGGCACAAAAACACAGTATGATTATTGGAAACACCTAGTATCAGCATCACCCAAGGAGATTATGGACAAGGAGGAATTCTGACAATAAAATCATAAACCAGATTGATAACATCCTTATAAACAGAAGATTTCGAAATGCCTTAAAAGTCGCAAAAACTATACCAAGTGCAGCCTACTACAGCAACCAGAGATAAGTCATACACAATATACATATACAATTTAAAAAGGTCAATTAGACACAAAGAAATGTCATATTTGATCTACGTGCACTGAAAAGTGAGCAGCTAAAAGTCCATCCAACATAGAGGTAAAGAACAAATTTGATGCATTGTCCGATCAGACAATAATTCTATTTAAAGATGTCAGTGACCAATTGGAAATATTGAAGAACTTAGCCAGCAAGGTGGCAGAAACAAAAATGAAGATTGTGGTACGTAAGAAATGGATGACAGAAGACATCTTAAAACTCATGGACATTAGAAGAATTAACAAACATAACCATGACACATATGAAGAGATTCTTTGGAAAATTAGGAAATTGTTCAAAGAGGCAAAAGAAGCATATTTTGAGGAAAATTGAAAACCAACACAACACCCAGAATAACGAATTAATGCACAAACGATTTCATGCCATCACTAAGAAAAGAACGAACGAACGAACGAACACACACAAACACACACACACACACGCACGCACGCACGCACGCACGCACGCACACACGCGCACACACACACACACACACACACACACACATATCAACGGGTTGCTCTAAAACCAAAGATGGCAAAATCATAATAGAAAAACACCAGATTTTAAATGGTGTCCACATTATGTGAAAGACATTCATAATGAATAGTCAGTTAATTAGTCGCGGTTCCATTTTCACGGCCCAAAAATTCTCCGTTCCTCTGCCAGTGAATATCACACAAAATGCTCCTCCCTGCCCCATGTGAAAAGATATACTATGAATAATGCCGCTGCCTGAATGCCAACACAAAAGTCCGCCAAGAAAAATACAGTTCATTTTAGATAGAAGCGGCAGTCACTAGAAAACCAACAGCTACTCATTACTGCAAAATGAAACCCAGTTAGTTCAGCAATCGACCGCCCGCCATGTTTTTAACCAAACAGTTCACGATACAAACAATTGCGGACAAAGCAGAAGGATTTTCTAACAAAGTCATACCGCCAAATTGACTCAATGTGACACAATGCAAACACTTTTTCGTCTTTTCGTCTTTTCACCGCAATCAACCACTCACTTAACAATCTTTCCAAACTTTCCGCTTACACTCACTACCGTTCACATCTATTTCACACTAACTTTCAAGATGGATGCCATCACGTTCGCACTTATTTAACACAGCACTTTTCTTATTTAATTGTTCAAATCCACTGAGGATGAGTCACCCACGTTCGCACTTGTCAGGATCTTGCGGTAGCAAGACTCTGGCTCGTTGGCTGACAAGTGAGATAACGAATATTGTCACTTAATAACTCAATGTGACACAATGCAAACACTTTATTCGCGCATCTCGCGTTTCACAATTAATGCATATATCGCGCAATCACAATTCATCATTACAATCAATACATGCAAGCAATCAATACATCAATACATCAATACACTTACACTCGTACAGGCTAGCTATCGATTCACGCTCAAACATATAATTCACTGCACACCGCATTCAAACGTCTGTCCGCTACGATCTCCCAAGCCCTGTCTGACCAGCCGTTCAGCATTCGCGCCAGTCGGGGTAAAGTCCCCTTGCGTGACACACACATTTCACGCTGTCTCCTGACTGACCAACGACGGCTTAGCGTCGCTCAGAATTGAGCCTGGCTGGACTTCTCTGGCGCCGTCGAAGACGTCGGGTTGTAGCTAGCGTGTTTAACACTGCTCAGAGTTGAGTCCGGCTGCAATTGTCTGGCGTTGGTACAGACAACGCGTTGCAACCTATGGGTGAGAATCTGACATGCTCCCACCTTCTTTTTCATGAAAGGGGATCCTTTCATGTTCTTTATACATCTTTCTTATTTTCTCTGTCAGAATCGAACCATGTAAGTCGTCTGACGTGACTCTTTGGTTCATATTAACATGTACAGGTAATGGTAAGTTATATCTGCACAATCACCAATGTCGCCTTGATGCAACACACATCAAGCACACTCATTTGGATGGATAGTCTCCTCAGCTGCAATATGACACAGCCAGTCCGGTAAGTTACAGCAAACACGCCCTTACCTCACAACCACTAATAACAATTCAAAAAAAAAAAAAAAACATGTCAGTCTGCGAACATCTACCTATAAGATGTTCCAACCTCAGACCCCCAACCTCACTTAGTTTGAGAGTCTAATGAAGGTCTACAGTTTTGGTAACTTTCTCCATGTACAACTGACGTCATCCTGACGTGTCAAACATTAGGCAACGTGATGATAGGTTTAGTACATATTACACATTACACACATTTTTAATTATGTCCCTTGGTTGTAATACAAAGGTTCGGGACAGTAATTTTACCATGCTTTCAAAACAATAAATTACATTTATAAATTCATTTCTTAGTGTCATAATTTGATACTTATTGACAAAAGTGAACACAATGTCACTGTTGTGAACAAGTAAATCAAGTTACGATGCTGAGATTACATATAACAAAAAGCCTCATATACAATTCCGTATATGGAAATATTAGATTCACAAAAGTTGTGTAAAACGTGAATGTTTTGTGAGTAGTTTAGTATAGTCTGCTATCTTTCAAATTAATATTCATACACACAGGAAATACACAGCTGTGGTTTTAAGTTGACAATTCCACACAGTAGTTTCGTTTGGATGTTACAAAAATAAACGGAGTAACCAGTTCTTGAAAAAAGCTGTTGGATGGTTTCTTCGGTGTGGATTACAGTGTTCTTCTAGGATACGGCTGTCACAGTCTCTCTTCATACTGGTTAAAATACAGTGGGCCAGTGTGTGGTGTAGGTACACAGGATATTCGACGATGTTCAAGCACAGTAAGTTGTTGGATCCTGTCGTACTGTTTTGTGCCCCTCGTAGTACATGTTTAGAACATATTTAAAATGACATACACATTCTATCACATGTCTCACAAATATTCGATACATTCATTCGCATCATAATATAATATACATAATATATTTACAATGGGAGATTAAATCCCTATCACATACATTTGCACAGCGTTCCTGAAATACTTTCAACTTTGGCTGTGGTGCTGAGCACTTACACTTTGCAGTTTATACAATCTCTGCATTGTGCTCAGGTGGTATATGGCTATTTGGTGAGACGTTTGGGCATCTCGAAAGAAGGTCGGCCAATGAATTATGTGAGCCACTTATGTGCTTCAAATCGAAGCTAAAGTCCTGCAAAAGAAGTGACCATCTGGCCACTCTGTGGTTACTTGGCGAACCTCGAGTGATAATAGTCAAAGGGCTATTGTCTGTCTCTACAATGAAGTGTTTTCCTAAAAGAAACCTTGAAAGTTTACGAACTGAGAAAACCAAAGCGAGTGCTTCAAGTTCCGGCATACTGTAATTCCGTTCTGTAGCTTTCAGCTTACGGCTGACGTAATTAACGGGGTACAATATTTGCTCGTGTTCCTGAAGCAGTACCCCTCCAATCGCTACGGAGCTCGCATCACATCTTAACTGAATGCCTGCCAAACAAAAAATTGGTCACACCCAAACAGACATTCAAGGCAGAAAATTTGAAGTAGATGTTTGTCACAATAATGCTTTTAAAATGGTTAAAATGTTAGCAGATGCATTGTATTACATATCAAATTAAAGAGAATTGCACAGGGAACCTGACAGTGTTAATAATTAATTGATAGGTTACAAATATTATGACAATAATGAGAGTTTTAGTAATAACAATTGAAATTAAAGTGTTAAAAATTATGAAAAAAATTCACTTACCAAGTCTTTATTTTATATCCGAAGCCGCTAATCCAGTTAAATTTAGTTAATTATATTACACACACCAGTTGTCTTCAAGAATATCACAAGAACTGCTCCATAACATGGATAAAACGCAATGAAATCATAACATTATGAAGTACATCATTTTCAAAAAAAATGGAAAAGCCATCATATTCTTAGTAAAATTCACTGTAAAATTCACTGTTAGATTTTTTTTCAATATTATCACCGTCTTCTACATAATTATCTGAATACTGCACAAGTTCGTTTTAGAATCTATCACAAAGTCGTTTCCATCACAATAACTATAATATAAAACTGTTTAAAACTGTAATTTTATTAAAATATATGAGGTCAAGAACCAGAAGATATGGTCACTTTGAATTTCGAAATATCAACAAACATTCTCCTACAAGTTTACACGAAACCATGCCTGTTCTGTGCACACGGAAGCAGATGAAAGGAAAGGAAATCTTTCGCTTTTGGAGTTTAAATAAGTGAGACACTGAAAAGGTGGACTCGAAAGGAAACACGGATACATTAAACCACTATACATAAGAGGGCTATAAAGTGGCACCTGGGTGTGAAATTTGGGTTACTTGGGCTATAAAGTGGCACCTGGCAGGCAATCAGTTAATCTGAAAGTAACGTTAAGATCAGGTAATTTGAGAATAGGTTCACTAGAAAAATAAGCTAATACTTTAGAGAATGCAGGTCGTAGGCATTCGCTGTTCACAATAACATTAGGTTCTTTCTTTGTTAGTAAATTAGTGAAACATTCGGTCAATTCAGCAAAATGAGGAATGCATTGGCTGTAGTAATTTAGCAGACCTACGACACTTCGCTACTCTTTCTTAGTTGTCGGAAGCGACAATTTTAGAATTCTGGACATGATGTTATTGGCAGTTGACATAAAGCCATTTGAGATTTTGTAGCCCAAAAATGAAATTTCTTGATAGGCTATCTCGACTTTAGATGGTTTCATTGTTAGTCCGTGTTGACTGATTTTGTCAAATGTCTGCTGTAATGCTGTTATGTGGTCTGTCATGTTCCTCGTATGTATGCAAATGTCGTCCATGTACCAAATTATGTTAGCAATGTCTGTCAAAAGGAGTCTTGTAACAATCGTCTGCAACTGTCAGTCTATGTCTGTGTCAAGTTAGGATTAACCTTTATGTCCTGCAGGTTGGCTGTCGAGTCAAGTGATGGTGTCGGTATTTCGTCAGTATCGTCGTCATCTGTTTGGTCCACTATTGTTGTGCTTGCTGTAGTTTCTACTTGGTCCTCGTCCCTGTTATTATATAGTTTAAGCATGTTTATGTGGAATATCTTGTGTTTGTCCCTAACTGCAATTTCGTAATCTACCGTCGAAATTTGTCGTAACACTTTGAATGGTCCTTGCCATGAGTCTGTCAGTAGTTGTCTGTCACTTGGCAATAGGAGAAGAATGTCCTGTCCTGGCGTCAGTGTTATTGTCCTGTTTCCTCTGTTAGCGTACTGTCGGTAGATCGCACCTGATTGTTTCAGTGCCCCTTTGGCTAACACACAAGATTTCATTATCCTATCACGCAATGATGTTACATGTTCATACGATGAAATGGGTTTATGTATAGTTTCACTTTCAATCAACATGGAATGGTACATAGATAATGGGCCGCGTGGTTTGGCACCATATACAATTTCAAATGGTGAGAACCCAGTGCTGGAATGGGGCACTTCCCTGTGTGCAAACAAAATATGAAAGAAGACCTTGGAAGTACTATTTTTTTAGAGGAATCGTTTTCTGCGAAATTTAGTTCCTCTCGATGTTATGTGGTTAAGAGGATCAATTCCATCGACAGAGATCTTTTTGAAAGGTCTGCTTGGTGCATTTGCGATTTGCAGTTCAGCTTGTGGGTGCTTACCCTTTTTGACAAGCTTCTGGCAGATGTCACAAGTTCTGCAATACTGTTTGGTATCGCTGGAAAATTTGGGCCAGTAGAACTGAGATAGTACCCTTGCTCTCGTTTTAGCGTAAGCCATATGCCCTGCAAATGGCATGTCGTGCGCTAGATGTAATGCTTGTTTGTGGTTTTCTGATGGTAGCACCTTTGGTATAGTACCGTGTCAGAATTCCATTCTTCAAAGCAAAATGCCATCTAGCGTTCTTTGTTACGCGTGGCGTTTGGCCTATTAATTTAAAATATTTCTGCAACGATCGATCGGCTTTTTGTGCTGTTATGAACTTCTCCCTGGTTGTTTCATGAGATGATACAACTGGGCTTACCATTTGTATAGCCTCTGTCTGATCGATTCGATCTTGCATTCGAGCAGCAGATCTGGTTACTGCATTTGTAATATCAAGGTTATCAATCACATTACACGTAGATGTTACATTCAGCCTACTACATTCATGTGCTGCCGTTACAGAATTGGCGTACATGCATTCATTTACAGGTGTTAATACATCATGAATAATGATTGGAGATGATGGTGACATGGTATTATCAATGTTACAAGTGACAGTGGATGTACTACAATCATGTGGCATATCATTTACCTCAGGAAGGTTACCAATTATAATAATCACAACACGGGTTGGTCAGTGCTGCACATTTGACCCTTCCTGTGAGAAATGGTGTATCTATATATGCCCATGCAAGAGGATATTTCTCGATGTTACCTGAGAGAGTTCTGCATGTAGCATGTTTACCAGTATACTCTGATGGTAAGATATAGTCCCTCTTTAAACCAATAAGGGTACTTCCGCTGTCACGTAAGACAGTGGCAGCTTTACCATTAACATACCCATGGTGGATGTTTAGTTTTCCTTTTGAGTTAATGACCAGGTTGGCTTCCTCATTGGTAACCGGTATGGAATGGCCGCATATTAAAACGCCATCCTCATGAAAACGATCACAGATGGTACATTTTTCAAGGTGAAATACATCAATAGAATTTGCAGCATTTACAGGATGATTTTCAACAGTTTCCTCATCTGAGGAAGAGCTATCAAACATGGCTGCATTAGCCTTTCTAGTCATTTGCTTGCCCTTACAAGAATTGCGCCAATGGCCATATGCTTTGCAAAGGAAGCATTTGGTGAGATGTTTATAGCTCTTTCTTTCCCTATCTTGCTTATTTATGTAGTTCTGCAAGTAGGTGAGGTAACCAGGGTGTTTATCACACATTTCATTTTCATTGTGTGTTAAATTGCAATGTCTGCACTGATAGTATTTCTCAGAGGATTGCTTATAGGGCTTCTGTTTACTGTAGGGCACTGACTTTGATTATTATATGTAGCTGCTGCTACAAAGTCTGTGCTTGTCAATCCACTAGTGAAACAGTGTTTGTTAGCTGTAAAATACCCTGAGCCATGACTTTCAATCTGCTTTACACTCTCACACTGACATTCCAATAGAAATTTCGAAAATGGTGGTGGGAGAGATGTAATAATTTTATCTCTCAAGATAAGATCTTTCAATCTATCAAAACTTTCATTCACTTTGGCGGCTACTTTGTAAAAAATATCCTGGACTACTGATACGTAGTCAGAGAACGTTTGTGTTGGTTTAGGTGACAATTTACTAAACTGTTCTCTGTAGCCTGCTTCATCTAACAGGAAATGAGACATGATTTTAGACTTAATATAATGATAGTCTTTTCTCAGATCTTTGGTGATGGTCTCTATCACTTTCCAGCAAGACTTCTCATATATATAATGTTCCATTCAGTCTCTGGGATCTGGCAATGCTCCATAATGCATTCAAAGTTTTGGGTGAAAGCTGCTATGCAGTTGCCCGTGGTGAAACTTTTAACTATCCCCTGGTACTTCTTGTACTGATTTTCTTTGTCTAATCTGTCAGACTTTCTAACCTCCTTCTCTGTTGATGTCTCAGCTTTCAGCTGTTAAATTTTCATTTGTGCTTCCAACTCTTCCCGTTTACTCTGGGCAATGATTTCAGATTGTTTTAAAGCAGTATCAGCTTCTATCTGCTTAAGTTTTACAGCAGCATCTGATTCTGCTTGTTTACTTCTGGCAGTCATCTCTGCCTGCTTTAACGCACTCTCTCTTTCAGCTTCTGCCTGCTTCGAAGCCCTTTCGGCAGCTCTATCTTCACGTTGAATAAATTCTGCATACTTTCTCTCACTCCAGTTATTCAATTCTTCACCAGACAATTTCAGCTTTAAACCCATTTCAATTAAATCATTTAAACTAGACATGATGAAATATGTCTGATGAAATGAATACACACACAGTTAATTATGATGTTAGTAATTCAACTTCAATGCTTTGTACAATATTTAGTAGTACAGCTTATGCCTCGACCTGCCTACCAAAGTATTAAGAAGAAAAATTTATACTCAAGTGTTTCTTGAAACCTGTGTCGGACAATGGCTGTTCGTTACTGCCCGGAAACACAATGGATCATACTTCAGGTCGTCAAAATTTGGAATTTACAATCAACAGGAACAGATGACACAAAAACCTGTTGTTTTTGGAACAAGATAAATTATGACTAATACAAAGTGTGGTGTATGCGATGTAACTTAAGTTTTGAAGGTTTGTATGTAGTCAAGTATTTTTGTTAGTCGTTCTGTCGTCTTTTCACCGCAATCAACCACTCACTTAACAACCTTTCCAAACTTTCCGCTTACACTCACTACCGTTCACATCTATTTCACACTAACTTTCAAGATGGATGCCATCACGTTCGCAATTATTTAACACAGCACTTTTCTTATTTAATTGTTCAAATCCACTGAGGACGAGTCACCCACGTTCGCACTTGTCAGGATCTTGCGGTAGCAAGACTCTGGCTCGTTGGCTGGCAAGTTAGATAACGAATATTGTCACTTAATAACTCAATGTGACACAATGCAAACACTTTATTCGCGCATCTCGCGTTTCACAATTAATGCATATATCGCGCAATCACAATTCATCATTACAATCAATACATGCAAGCAATCAATACATCAATACATCAATACAGCAATACACTTACACTCGTACAGGCTAGCTATCGATTCACTCTCAAACATATAATTCACTGCACACCGCATTCAAACGTCTGTCCGCTATAATCTCCCAAGCCCTGTCTGACCAGCCGTTCAGCATTCGCGCCAGTCGGGGTAAAGTCCCCTTGCGTGACACACACATTTCACGCTGTCTCCTGACTGACCAACGACGGCTTAGCGTCGCTCAGAATTGAGTCTGGCTGGACTTCTCTGGCGCCGTCGAAGACGTCGGGTTGTAGCTAGCGTGTTTAACACTGCTCAGAGTTGAGTCCGGCTGCAATTGTCTGTCATTGGTACAGACAACGCGTTGCAACCTATGGGTGAGAATCTGACAGTGACCAGTGTTCCCCCATCTGCACTGATTAGGGGAACTATGCCTGGTGATGTAGGACCATAGACCGCTTTCAGTGAGTCGTAGAAGTTTTTCATATCATGTCTGTCAGCAAAGCCCTGAATTTAATCAGCTTTGCTGCTCAGCCAGGAGTCCCGCATGTGCCGAAGTTTCTGCTGCACTACTCTCTGAATGTTCTTGAAGGCATCTTTTTTTTATGTTGACTTTGGGTCATTCAAATGTGCCTTGAGGAGAAGATTTTTCTCCGCCAGCAATTAGTTGATGTCTTCGGAATTTTCATCAAACCCGTCTTTATGCTTACGGGGGGCTGGACCCAGGATTTTCATAGCAGTGTTGTAAATTATGTCCTTTAGGGCTCTCCATTCTGTTTCTGTATCCTGTTTAGCTGCAGCATTGGGCTTGAGGCGGTCTTCCAGCATATTTTCAAACGACTGCTGCATTTCCTTGCTGTTTAGGCGGGTGACATTTAGCTTTTTTTTTGCATTTTGCATTTTCACCTCTTGAGGACGCCCTGGTGGCCTGATGTGAATGTTTATTTTCGAGACAATGAGAAGATGGTCTGTCCAACATTCGGCACCATACATGGATTTTGTCATTCGAACGTCTTGTCTGTCACTTCTTCTGACGATGACATAGTCAATGAGGTGCCAGTGTTTCGAGCGAAGGTGCATCCACGATGTCCTATTTCTCATGGGGAGACGGAAAATTGTGTTCGTAATCAGGAGATCATGTTCGGCACATGTCTAAAGGAGGAGGAGTCCATTGCTGTTACAATTTCCGACTCCATGCTTTCTAATAATGCCACTCCAAGAGGTGGTGTCCGTGCCTACTCTGGTATTGAAATCCCCAAGGAGTATAAGTTTGTCTCTTTTGGGAACAGATGTTAATACATTGTGCAGGTCCTCATAGAACTTGTTCTTGACATCATCTTCGTTGGTCATAGTTGGTGCGTAGACACTCACAATGGTTTCGTGCTTCCTTCCATTCAGCAGGGGCAGCTTAATGGTCATGAGCCTGTCGTTTACAGCCTTTGGAAATCCAGCTAATTTGCCGACCGGGTGACATTTAGCTTTTTTTTGAATTTTCACCTCTTGAGGACGCCCTGGTGGCCTGATGTGAATGTTTATTTTCGAGACAATGAGAAGATGGTCTGTCCAACATTCGGCACCATACATGGATTTTGTCATTCGAACGTCTTGTCGACTTAATGGCACTTGTCGACTTAATTTGCCGACTTAATGGCAAATCCCACACCGGATTGGCGTCTTTCCTCGCTTTTCCTTCCACTCCAGAAAAATGTGTAGCCGGCACCTATTTCACAGATTTGGCCTTCTTATGCAAGTCGTGTCTCGCACAAGGCTGCAATGTCGATGTTGTACCTGCCCAGCTCTCTCCCAATCAGTGCTGTTCGTCGCTCTGGACCCGATGAGCCGTCTCTGTCAAGTAGGGTGCGTACATTCCAAGTTCCAATTGTTAAGGGAATATGGTTTATTCTTTTAGCTTTGCTTGTTTTATCTTTCTTTGTATGTCGACCGCAGTTAGGGTACCCACCAACCGCGGCTAGCTGGTTAGGTAGTGATGGAGCAGACAATGTTTGGGGCACCTTTTCTAGCCCCTTCCTAACGCTATGGAGGTGAGTAGTGTGTTCCTACAGAGGGCTGCTCAGTCGCTAAGGGGGCTGCCGAAACCCACTGCTGCTCCGGTCAGTAGAAGACGACCATATGGCCTGAGCCGCCTGTGTGCAGGTCTGCGGCTACGGCTGCCAGCGTACCCACGCCTGCCGCTTCGCCGCTCGCCCATCGCTACAGGGCTTGAAGGTGATATATGACGTTGGATGAAAAATGACTTGCGCGATGACTTGGATTAAAGTGAGGAAGAGTTGCGCAATTCGTCGACCTCACTCTCTCGCCCGATTCCATCTGAGTCCAGTGGCAAGACAAGTCGAGACGACTGGAGACGAATACAGGTGCAGTGGATGACCAGGGCGCTCTACGTGCCTTGCCGTGCTCATTACGTTCCACAACGTATTGCAGGTAAACGCCGTCTTGCCCGTTGAATCAGGAATGATTTCTTCCGCGCAGTCTGCCGGATCCTGTCTTCACATGCTGGGTAGGCATACCCTAGTTTACCGCTTGGTTTGACACAAAATCGGCTACCCACGCCTGGTTTAGCCAGCCTCTCACAACTGTTGCCCGGGGGTGGCCGCTGTCGCATGCTAATAGCTACTAGGAGCCAAAGTCACGATCTGGGTGTCAGGCTTGGACCAGTGGGGTATGGGTCCTGAAAAGGACATGAGAGTCATCCTTACCAAAGTTGCTACCAATGCCTGACACCCCGTCAGTTATATAAACCCCACTGTGCAGAAGAGACATGGACAAGATCTGCTGGTGAAGAAAGGAGTGAAGCATGTGGTAGTTGACTTGAGCCAGTGGAATCACAGTGCAAGAGAGGTCCAGGGTATACAAATGGAGATTGGTGGCCTAAGTTGGAACATCATAAATGTATATGCCACAGTGGACTGTTTTGTCAGAAAGGAACAATGGGACTGGCTTAAGGAATTGTAAGAATTACCAGGTGATAGGCTACTTATATGTGGAGACGTCAATGCGAGGAAAAGAGATTGGGACAGTAGTGGAGAAAACCGACAGGGAATTGCACTTGCGGATGCCATGGTGAACTCTGATGTGGTCTGCATAAATGATGGTAGGCCGACTAGAATGGCAATGAAGCCTGGCGATGCAGACACTGCTATTTATTTGGCACTTGTCTCCCAGTCATCAGTCCTTAATGTAGGTTGATACTGTCCTTGATAGTAGGTAAACAGCGGACTGTTTTGAATTACCATGGGAGTTATCACATGCCATGCTCAGTCCTGATTTCTAAATCCAGGAAAGTTAAGATTGGGAGAGCCCGCAAGACCTTCCGGTATGAGTGGACCGACAGCCTTCTTGGACGCCTCAGACAGGGGACTTGCTTTTTTTTGCAGCTCCCATGGTGGACCCCAGAAGTAGACAATGCTTGGAAAGCAAATAGAGCTGCAGTGAAGCAGCTAAGAAAAGAGCGACAGACACCCCGAAGCTCACGAAAGGAAGTGGACACAGCGGAAAATGACAAGAAAGACAAGGTGGAGGCTTTCAAGCGATGTGCTGCAGAGGCCAAGAACGTAAAATGGGAATGTTTTATGAAGGAGATTGGAGGTGATAACACACTGCGAAAATTCTGGAAACTGCACAGACAAATGCAAAGAAAGGATCGGCCTATGACTGTGGGAACAGTTTATAAAGAGGATGGTGTACGCGTGACAACAGACAAGGAGAAAGGGGAGGCATTTCTCCAGAGATTTTTAGAGCAGACCAATCATAATGATTCGGATACCGGGGATGCAGTTAGAGAGAAATTATCTGGCACAATGGAGAATAGATGAACACAAAATGATGAAGACATCATACGGGTTGAAGATGTTAAACATATTTTGAAAAAAGGCAAAAGACACGGCACCAGGGCCCGATGGTGTTAGGTATGGCCACATGAAGGTTTTGAGCGATGTAGACCTGAAAGAGATGACCGACTGCTTTAATCAGAGCATTAGGATAGCATCAGTACCGCATTATTGGTTACATAGCTATCTCATCCCTCTCCCAAAACCATTATAGGATCATTCAAGGCTTAGCGGCTTTAGTATTATCACTCTACAAAATACATTTGAGAAGGTTTTAGAGAAGATAGTCGCTGTTAAACTTCAGGATTTTTTGGAAAGGGGGGAGCTTCTTCCAAGAGGCCTGGGGAGCTACAGGCCAGGAAAATATACCTGGTCAAATGCAGCCACTTTTGCCTGTGACGTTTATGAGGGGTTCCAGAGTAGACAGGAAACGATGGCGGAAGCGCTTGATCTCGAGGATGCGTACAATAGAGTTCGCAATGATATTTTGATGACCGCATTGATGGAGAAGGGGGTTAATCCCTGGTTGGTGAACTGGATAGAAGCCGTCCTGCATTCTCGTCGGGTTGCTCTCCGTCTGGGTGCATGGACCTCAGAGTCAAATATATTATAACCCCGGGACTTCCACAGGGATCTGCAATCTCACCGGTGCTCTTTAACGTGTATACGAGCAAGATTGCAAACCTAGAAGCACCAGGGGTTGGAAGGATACTAATATTTGCAGATGATATTCTTGTATATAGGCAGGGGAGAGATAGGGAGCAAACAGCCCAGGAGCTACAGGTGACACTAGACAAAGTGATTGAGTGGTGCACTGACATGAGTGCTATCATCCACACAGAAAAAGCGGCTGCTTTGTGGTGCTCTCTGGACAACAGGATTGAGAGAGATGATGCCCAAAGCCTCACCATAGATGGTAGAAGCGTCAACAGAGAGAACAAACTGAAATATCTGGGAATCACATTTGAAATTAGTCTGTCCTTTAAGGACAATGTGGAGACGGCTGTGACAAGATCTCAAAAGGGACTCAATGCACTTAAAACTATGGCTGCAATGGACTCAGAGTAGAGAATGCTCTTCACACTATACCAGCACTTCATCCTCTCAGTGATTGATTATGGACTAGGACTGCTCACTGTCTCAAAGAGTCAGCTAGTGAAATTAGAGCGCATACAGAACGAAGCTATGCGGGTCATTCTGGGATGCACCAGAGACACCCCAGTAGTGTTTATGCGTTATATCCTTGGTCTGCCGACTATTGCTGGTAGGCACAAGGTGATGCAGGCGAAGACATACCTCAGAGTAGCTGCAGGCACAGATCACCCGTTGCATGAGGCGCTGGACGAAGTTAAGGGTCAGAGACTGATAAGAGGGAAATCATGGATGGCTCAGGCGGAGGATACGATCAGACAGGTGTACCCCTTGGAGAACATTAAGCGAGGAGAGGAGTGGGTCAGAGAACCAGCAGAGCAATCAGACATGTGTAGAGTTATAATCACATTGAGCGGGGAGTGCAGGGAGTGGCCAGCAGGGCCCACGGAAGGGGAAATTCAGTAACTAATTTAGGATAATGCTCGCCCAGGTGATGTGATTATCTACACGGATGGTTCGATGTTGAGAGGTAGGAGAAGTGTCTGGGAATTCTTAGCAAAAGCTTATGGTCGACGTTTGGTGCAGGAGAGCCTGGCGTATGATGCCACAACATCTAGCTTAAGAATGGAGGTGGAGGCGGTCAGTGCAGCTTTCCGCTGGATGGAGAACACGATACATACACACATCGTGATTGTAACTGACTCAGAAAGCATGCTGAGGAGGGTGAGGACAGGCAGGCTTGGTGCAGAGTGGCTTGCTTCGCTTTGGAGGTCACGGCTAGCATGCATCACCTGGATCTTTTCTCCGGGGCATGCCAGTGTGCTGGGGAATGAACAGGCGGGCAGATTGGCTGGTTCTGCAAAACCTGGTGGAGTATTGATGCATAAGAAGGCACACATGGTTGCGGCCTTGTGGGAGCACGTGCACACCTCGGAGGAGCAAATGGATCACCATGGTCTGGTAAGAATGAGGCAACGAGGTGTGACGCGGGGATCTGACGGACGCTCGACGCTCAGAGAAAAGGCGAGATGGACATATAATCAGATTGCTACTGGAACTATTAGTGTTGGCTGCTGAGGATGGAGACGGAGCGCTTATGGGAATGCCCCGAATGCTGTGGTGTCGGTTCCTAAATCAATCAATCAATCAATCAATCAATCAATCAATCAATCGAACAATTAGCATAGTGTTGCGTATCACAAAGATATTTCTAAGAATCATCATGCACAGAGCTAGGAAGAAAATACAACCGGAAATAGACAAATAACACTCTAGGTCCGTAGAAGGCAAGGGCATAGTAAATGCTGTGTATATGCTGAGAACATAAATTAGGCGTACTACATAAGTAAATATATTGCTTCATTGACTATACATAGGCTTTCGATAAAGTAAGACATATCAACACGATGAAGATGTCTGAAGATCCATAAATTGATAGGACATTCTTCGGACATGTAAACATTTATACTGGAAACGAAAGCTGTCATAAAGATTGATAATGAAGTAAGTCAATATCAGGCTATTAAGAGAGGTGTGCGACAGGGATGTATAATGGCTCCAGACATTTTTCCCTATACAGTGAAAATATGGTTTAGAAATTTAGAAGATATGAGAGGAATCTTGATTGGGGGACATTAATAACAATAGATATACGAATGATACAGTATTAACTGCAGACAATGAAACGAATTTGCAGCATTTAGTAGATACGGTTATTGTACACAGTGAACACCTAGGGTTATAATACTACAATGTAACGGGTAAATGAAAATATTCTTAAACAAGTGAATCGGTACAATTATCTCGGAACAGTCATGACATCTGATGGGAGTTGCCTTGAAGAGATTAGAACAAGAATCGTCATGGTGAAGGTACCATTTTTCAAGATGAAATACATAGTGACCAATAAAATGATGTCAATTGTAACGAGAAAAAGAGTGTTGCGGTGGTACATAGAACCTGTACTTTTCTTAAGCTGCCACAATTGATGACGAAGTGAATGCAAGAATCTCCAAGGCCAGCGTCGCCTTTGGCAGACTTTACAAGAATGTATGGGACAGAAATGGAATAAGCCTGCAAACAAAGCTGAAAGTCTACAAAGCAGTTGTACCATCCACACTGATATATGCTTGTGAAACCTGGACTGTTTATCACCGACACGCTAGGAAATTAAACCACGTCCACACAATCTGCCTTAGGAAGCTACTGAAGATTAAATGGCAAGACAAGACCCAGACATTAATGTCCTAGAAAGAACGTCCATGCCCAGTATCCACACTCTACTAATGAAGAATCAGATTCGCTGGGCTGGTCACTTAACTCGCATGCCAGATCACAGGCTCCCTAAACGGAATTTTTTTACGGCGAGTAGAGTTGTCGTAAACGCTCCCAAGGCGGCCAGAGGAAACGCTTTAAAGACACTCTGAAAATCTCACTGAATGCTTTTGGAATTCATCATGACACCTGGGAAACTGCAGCCAGAGACCGAAATTCGTGGCGTGCATCATTACGCAGGGGTGCAGTAACGTGTGAGGCAACCAGGACTGCAAGAGCTGTGAAGAAAAAGCAGAACAGAAAAACCACTGCAGGAAATTCTCCTCCAGAAACGTCAAGCATTCTTTGTCCACATTGTCAAAAAACATTTCGAACCATAATAGGCCTTATCAGCCATCTTAGAACGGCTCCATACTTTCAACCACACTAGATTAAATGAATGGTCATCATCATTCTTGATGAACAAACAACAACAACAACAACAACAACAACAACAACACTTTTCTGTGGATTTCCTGATTATAGAAATTAGACGTAGACAGTCAAAATGTTTTGGCCACGTGTCGCATTTTGCGCACCTCATTTCATCTCAAAGTTGCACGCCACAGCTCCAAAACACATGATTCTTAATAGTGCCTGCACTAATTAGCATTGGAATGTCTGGAATGTTGTCTCATCTCTCATCTCATCATGTTCCTTTTGTACCTTGCGGTGTCGAGGTGAATTATAAACTTCGTGAGAGTGCCCGATTATGGGCTTCATTTATCGATATTCCCATGGATTCTGCTATTCCCTCCGTCCAACGTTTACGTGGTCGGCCTCTTCCCCTGTTTCCATTTGGTCTGTACATCATTGCTTGTTGTGGTATGCTGTTGACTGGTAACCTACTTGCATGGCCAAACCATTTGACTTGCAGCTTTCTAATAAAATCTAGTGCTGCTTTAACCCCCACTTTAGTCCTGATTTCTTCATTTCTGATCTTATCCCTTCTTGATACGTTGAGTATTCTTCTCAGGAACCTCATTTCTGTTGTTGTGATTTTTCTTTTCTCTTTTTCTGTCATTGTCCAGGTTTGGCATTGGTAGCATAGAGCTGGAATGTTGTATCACGTCTAAATATAGAAGTGTCACTCGATGATGGACAGGTCAGGTGTTCAAGTCTTATACATCGATTGGTTGACCTAGCCTTGGCAGCGTCTCTGCAAAGACTGCTGGGAAGGCAGAAGCCTAAGAACGCACACATTCAAGTTGAAATCCGTAGGAGACGGCTGTGTTTTCAGAATCGGATAATATACTTGTGTGTCCCTCACCTGATTCAGAGTCTGAGTTCCTCTGATTATGGATATTTAGCTGATATATGCGTCAGGCAAAGCTTTGTGTATGTGAGATCTGTGTGTGAAACGGTCCAGCACGTAAGAACATAGATTCTTCAATTTGGAGATGGCCGCCAACTTCTGTCCCTGTCTGATGCCATGGCCGATCCACCATCACTGTCTTGAGATATCTAACTCCATCTTTATCTTCTGTTTCCAAAAGAAGTGCTGTACTACACTACATCTTAAGCTGTGAACGCTGTTCTAATCTAAAACCGTATAGCTTCTTGATTTCATTCAGAACCTGGTTTAGTAAAAGACATGCTGTGACTACTGCGCCGACCGCTGCCCTTTTTTTTAATTCACGGTCAATCTTCAACACACGAGAATGAGAGAAGGAGGAATGAATGTTTTCTTCCTCTTGTCTTTATACGTCCGTGGTGTGGAGAAAGATTGTGTTGCATGACTGATTAGCATTGATGACGGGTCTAGCGTATTAAACTGCTATGATATATTCTAACCGAGTTGCAGAATGACCACCACTACATCTAGCACTCTTGTCGAACTGAAGTCAAGCTAACAACCCAGTTTAGGCACTCCAGTGAACGAAGAGGTAGAAGATCGTGTTATAATGAGAGAATAGAGCTTTTACTTTGTCATCTCACCTCTCTATCTCTATGTATATATGTTGTTGTCAATGGATGAGAGGCGGTATGAAATTTCACAATGAGTACTACACCTGCACTTCAATATTCATTCCATGCACATGACAATAATTGTATTAACTTTTGAATGAGAATATTCATTATATGCTTCCTTACATTATTGCTTTTATTCAACATGTGGAATGCCATTTTATTAAATCACCTCCCTGTTTGAAGAAGTAAGTAAAGGAAGCTATACATCTTATGCTACAGGCATATATATGCTGCTAACCAGCCTGGGGAATAGCATTAGTAATATTGCACCCCTGTCTGTAAAAGTAAGTAAATGAAGATATGCTTTCTTGCATCTTCACTTCTAACCAACATGGGATATATCACCTCAGTGTTCGAGGAAGTAAGTAAAGGAAAAGACATAAGAAGTAAGAAAGAATAAACAGGAAATGTAAACAGACATACTGAACATCTGATGCAGTCCTGATTTGGTAATATGAGTTTATATGAATGATATGCCATCATCACCCTGTTCTGTGTCATTGCTGTTCAGGATCAGATCTTGCTGTGTGCATTCCTTCATGAACTCACCATCACTCATCTACTAGCCTTGTCATTCTCTGTGTCTGTGTCCTCTGTGAGAACATCAGCCTAAATAGATCACTATGTACAAGAGCAAAAGAAGATGTAGCTTGCCAGATGAATTGAAAGATGCCTGATACCAGTACAAAGAAGAGACATTATAGCTCTGAACTTGTAGGTACTTCCTGAATCTTCTACTTTCTCTAAGCTTCTATCTGTAGCCCTTTTCATTCTTGTCAACTGGAGAACCATCATCAGTTGAACATATATAAATAGGATCACCATGTTTATTCACGATAAGTGAGGAAGGCGGTATTCGCAGATTATCGCAGATTTATCTCAGATTTATCACTGATCTATTGCAGATCATTGCAGATCTAGCGCAGATTAGTTCAGATTACTGTAGATTATAGCAGACTATTGGAGATCAAAGTAGATAAGATCATATTAGATGGATGGACAGACTGTTGAGAAAAGGATGGACTGAACTAGAACCAATGCCAGTGATCATCTGGAGAGAAAATTAGGGATTCTTGCAATGCATTAAGTGGACATTTACCCTGAATTTGTTATTTCAGGAGATTTATATATTCTCATCTCGAAGCAAAACAATTCACATTGGAACTGCCAACGTAATAACTCCCAAAGAATCTAGTGCTGAGTGTTATCTAGGTGTCCTTCCAAAAGCCAGCATGTCAGACCCAGAGACTTTTTAATTTCACAACATCATGAATCCATGGAAATTCCAACATTATCATGTGTTAACCTAGAGACATTGCTAAGGAAGAACTTTGTGGATAGGCACATTGACTATCTGAACTGTTACAATCTTAGAACCATTGGAGTTAAATGATTCCTAAAGGACATTTCAACATGATCTAATCGGTGTGATGAATTGTCATTCATGTTTCAGAGATGCACTACATGCTTTTATCTCCACAGCATATTAGTCAATAAACTGATTTTTACTTCTACTTCTTCTTCTGTCGGGTACATTGTGATGTGACAAAAACTTTTATATGTGTTTAGTTAACACTACTAAATCATATACTTGAAGAATTTGGAACGATAGGTGGCTGGGTAACCACGAATAGACAACACAGTCCTGTTCTATTGTAAGCACCAATGTTCCAAGTTATTCATAAAGGAGAACTTAACATTATTCAAATTTTCTTGTAACCTTTTCACCTATAAGGGAAAATGGATACAAGTGGGGGAACGAACTAAATAAGTATCTCCTCTTCTGGGAAGGCTAAGTTTGGAGGTAAATCATAAATATTCCCGGGAAAACCCTAGATTTCCTGAGCCAATATGGGGCACTTTGGCTTCCAAAGACCCATCCCCTCGAGACGAAATTAGTCCCCTCTTTTTAGCTTGACTTCATCAGGGGGCAGGTCAGGGTGGGTACTGCATTCTCCTCCCAACATACCACACCACGTTATAAAAATAAATAAATTGGAGAACTTGATGATAACTGGCAGGAACGAAAGGAGGAGAACAAGAGGACGGCAGAGAAGTAAATACCTGGATGGCTTGGCCACGTTGTATGGCAGAGACAAGAACACTGATCTTATCCACGACTCTGGTGATCGAACGAGATGGCGAATCATGACCGCCCACGCTTATCAGCATGCCACATGATGATGATGATAAATGCTATATCGGGAGAGTAACAAGGCTGAGGGTTTTCAGTTATTAATAGATTATTTATACTATTGAAAGCATTTTGTTAATAATGTTTCAAAGTTACAAATTGTATATGATTAATTTTCTCTCTGTTCGTTTGAATGGATTTCGCTTTCTAATAATCATCTAAACAATTAATATTTCTGTTTAGAATGATTCATCGTGGGATGGGATTTAAACATCCTGCAGCTATATAGGTCTCATAATTTTACAAAATTGCACATGGTACTTGAATGTCTGGGTAAAATGCATCATCATCATCATCATCAAGTGCCCTGTCATCTGGCGTAGGTGTTTATGTCTCTCCACATATCTCAGTCTTTGGTGTTCTGGTTCAACTCTGTTGATGATATTCCTCCATGCCACCGTATTATTCCATCCAGCATTATTTCTCTTAGTCAGCCTCTGCCTCTCTTCCCATTGATCTTATCAGTTGTCCCGAAGTTCTGTTCTCATCACATGCCAAACGAAAGGCTTTTGTCTCTTGCTTATTGATGTATATACGTTTCTAGTTTCATTAGCCTCAAGCAATAGTGGATAGTTACACTGGTAGTCCAAGGAATTTGCGACATTCGTCTCAGGAACCACATATCTGTTGCTTCCAAGTTCTTCCTAATTTGTTCATTTACATTCCAAGATTCGCTGCCATACAGAAAACAGGTACTATATAGCACTTCAGCACACTCTTTCTTACATTCAATGATAATGAGTTTTTGCATAAGATACTCTTCATTTTCTGAAGTGAACAAAGCGAAAGACGTCATATTCTATATATGGAAATAGGAACATCTATCTCAACTTATTGTACGTATGCATTATTAATCTGTTTTAATTTGCTGTGTGCGTGTGAGTATGTGTGTGTGTGCGTGATAGAGGAGAGAGAGAGAGAGAGAGAGAGAGAGAGAGAGAGAGAGAGAGAGAGAGAGAGAGAGAGAGAGAGAGAGAGAGAGAGAGAGAGAGAGAGAGAGATCATAAATGTAATGCAAATTGTATTTATGTCACTTTCTAAATTATTTTATTTATATTCTAGCTTTTGGATGCTGTTCTGCGGCTTTGGAAAACGACACGTCAAGCGAGTAAGAACAAAATATTATACATTTACTCATGTTATGAAATATAGTATTATGAATGTATTCAAAGGCACTTGACTGTGTACAACATCAGAAACTTTGTGAAATCAAGAGGAATATGGGCTTTCCATCACATGTAGCACAACTCATACAAATGCTCTATCTAGACCAACAAGCAGCGGATAGAACAGATGGCAAGACATCAGATTGGCTTGACATCAAGCAAGGAGTCCGTCAGGGCTGTGTGGTGTGCCGTCCATCTATTTGTTTAACCCGTACGCCGAAAATATAATGTCAAATGTCAGAGATGATATAATCAGGGAGTAATATGATGCCCGAAATATATGTGGTCAGGAAATACCAGAGATTCGATATGCTGATTGATTGATTGATTTAGGAACCGACATCACAGCATTCGGGGCATTCCCATAAGCGCTCGGTCCCCATCCTCAGCAGCCAGCGAAGAGTTCCAACACTTATAGTACCAGTAGCAATCTGATTATATGTACGTCTCGCCTTTCCTCTGAACGTCGATCGTTGGCCAGATCCCCTCGTCACCCCTCACTGTCGCATTCTTGCCAGACCATGGTGATCCATTTGCTCCTCCGAGGTGTACACGTGCTCCCACAAGGCCGCAACCACGGCTGCCGTATCATGCATCAGTACTCCACCAAGTTCCGCAGAGCCAGCCAGTCTGTCTGCCTGTTCATTCCCCAGCACAACAACATGCCTCGGAGAAAAGATCCAGACGATGCTTGTCACCCGTAACTTCCGAAGCGAAGCAAGCCACTCTGCACGAAGATTGCTTGTCCTCACCCTCCTCGGCATGCTTTCTGAGTCAGTCACAATCACGATGTGTGTGTGTGTGTGTGTATGGTATTCTCCATCCAGCGGAAAGCTGCACTGGCCCCCTCCACCTCCATTCTTAAGCTAGATGTTATGTTATCATATGCCAGGTTCTCCTGCACCAAAAGGCGGCCATTAGCTTTTTGCTTAGAACCCCCTGGCTCTTCTCCTACCTCTCAACACCGAACCATCTGTGATTATAATCACATCACCCGGGCGAGCATTATCCTGAATTAGTTGCTGGATTTCCACTTCCGTGGCCCCTGCTGGCCACTCCCTGCACTCCCGGCTTCGATATGCTGATGATACCGTATTACTATACACATTACTGAATGGTATCGAAAACCTAATAACCTCAACACAAAAAATAGTGAAAATCACAGCTTTTATCTTAACATAGCCAAAACAAAAATAATGCATACAGATTAAACTACTATGGAGAAAGAAATATATGTTAATGAGAAAAAATTGGAGGTGGTGGAAAATTTCGAATATCTTGGATATTGGATTGCCAACAATGGTGACACGATGAAAGAAATTAAGTTGAGTTGTTGCGTTGAGTTGATCTTAGAACTAACATCACTGCACTAGGGATATTCCCATATGCGCTCCGTCTTCTCGTTCAACACTCAGAGAAGAGTTACACTACTAATCTTTCCCACCGCTATCTGATTGATATACTAATAGAACCACTGCCAATCCCCAAAATTTCATCCTTTCCACATACGGGTTCTCACCTGTTCCCCCACCTTCTCCACCTGGTTCCACAGGCGCTCGGCCACCTCCTCCCTGTCCATAGGTATTCTACCCCCAAAAGGTGCATTCACTGCCAGCCTATCAGCTTGTTCATTCCCCCGCACTCTCGCATGGCCAGGGCAAAAACTGCACACAATTCTCAAAAGCGAGGTGAGCCATACCATACGAAACATTTCTGTCTCCACGTTACTAAGCATACGTAATGAATACAGTGTGTGTTGCAGTGATCTCCTCTAACCAACGGAATGCCGCTGCTTCCACCTCCATTCTCATGCTGGAGGTTGTAGTCTCATATGCCAGACACTCCTTTTTTTAAAGAATCGTTCATTAGCCTTCGCAATGAAACCCCAACCACTTGGACTGTTTCTCACCACTGACACATCAGTAAAGATCACAATGTCACCTTCATGTATTTTACTCTGGATCAGTTGTTGCACCTCAAACACTGTGCAGCCCGCTGCCCATTCTCTTCACTCATAACCTAGTGTTACTATTACATTGTGCCAGTCCGTCAACCCACCTTTTTCACGGTAGATGGTCTCTAGATAACACAACTGACGTGTAGGTATTCTGCCTGCGCCATCCAGGACCTGCCTTGTCTTAGTCTATGATCCTTGACCATATCCATGGCTTTATGCAGAGGGTGATCCCTATCTGCAGCAACTCTCATGTGCCATTTGGCTTGAAGGATCCTATGCCTATCCGCCATTGTTGGTAGCGTCAGGATATACCTCATGTATAAAATATGTGTTAGTTAGTTAGTTAGTGGAAAGATCATCCTCATTGCACATCGAACCATTCTGTCCATAAGTTCTCGGATCCCCACCTCAGCAAATCCCGCAGCGTGGAGCGGCTAACGACACCAGTTCTGTATTCTTGGTATAAAATTGATGTATCCTTTGTGCACCCCAGGATTACCCGCATGGCCGCATTATATCTGCGCTCCATCCTTTCAAGCTGGCTCTTTGATACTGTCAGCAGCCCCAAACCATGCGCAATGACATAAATTATTAACTGCTGGAAGAGCAGAATCCAAGCAGACCAAAAATATGCCTGGGAAGAGAGGAGGAGGAAGGCGAAATAAAAGATGGGTGCAGGATGTGGCGGATGATCTCCATATGGATATATCGGACGCGGTACATCTTGCTTATGATCGAGAAGTTTTCCGGAAGGTTGTTATGGGAGCGAGGTTCTGCAATGGACATACTACTGAATGAATGAATGAAGGAATGAATGAATGAATGAATGAATGAATGAATGAATGAATGAATGAATGAATGAATGAATGAATGAATGAATGTAATGCTTTACTTGGCGATTGTTTCAAGAAACTGATATTAATTTTAAAACAAATAGCATACATCGCAGCGATTTCCCTTATCTTAACATGATCATTAAGGAGGACAATAGTTGCACTGGTGTTGCAGCCCTAACGGAGCCCTGAAGAGAAGCAAGTAGTAGACTAGTACCACTATAGTCTACTGTGCATGTTGTAAGTGGCGACCACTGAGCGTTGAATGCTTTAGCTGCAAATATTCACGCAAACCCTACAGAAAAGGTCAGAAAAATAACATCCAGCCAAAATGAGAAGAGACACTTCTCCCAGTGGTATGAGGCGTGCGTTACCTAGGAACATTTCCTTAATTTGGCATATGGTGCTAGATCTGTATTTGTATAGACGAATAGACATTCGGTGACTGATGTTGCCAGTATCCTGCCAGCCGTCTGTACTTCGCAAGACATATCTTGGTTCATACCTTAGGCTGGGTCGATCTTGCAGCCATTATCAGTTGTAAACATTCATTCCAATACAGATTCGAAGCCATGACCATAGGGCTGTCAAGCGAGTGTCTAATAACTCCGCTACCGCTGTTCCCACAGCATTATCTGCATATCTTATACTGTTCATAATATGTTCTCCGGTGAAGTTTCGTCTAATAATCAATTATTATGGCAGCTTGTTGTTTCCAGTACATGTTCTTTACAAGTCTAGGGTCTTTCTTATCAATCTCGAGATTTGCAAGCATCTTTATCAAGATGTCTTGACTTGTGTTGCTCTAATGAAAGCCTTTGTTTATCAATGAAACAAAGATGGGGGTCTTTATTTATCTTTATCAATTAATGTTATCAGTAAATATAAACTATTTAATGTACCATTGCTTTCTGCAAAGCCATACTGTCCGTCCTTAACCACTGGTTGTATTTTCGTCCTAATTCTTTGCATAATGATTCTTAGAAAATCTGTGTGATATGATTCGTTATTCTATTTGTTCTATATTGATCACATACTAAGGCGTTTAATTTCTTCAGGAGGTATATTTTTCAGTGTCATATATTACGTTGAACAGTCTTGTAGCATTATCTATTTCATTTTCTTCTAACGCAGTGATAATTTCAGTTGTGAAGTTGTCCCATCACTTTTCACGGGTGGTCAATAGAGGTATTCATTATCACTAGAGACGTATGGTTTCCTTCCGCTAGCCTGTTGAACTTTCTTGGACAAGGCAGAATACCTGTTTATCTCCCAACCAACTTCAAACAATTGATAAGAAGGTGAATAGAGCTTTCGTGCGGCCGACACATGGTTACGGTTATGGTCTCAAGTTTGCGACAGTCAGTTAGTCAGTTAGTTAGTTAGTTAGTCGATAGATCATCCTCATTGCACAACGAACCATTCAGTCCATAAGTGCTCGGATCCCCTCCTCAGCAAATCCCGCAGCGTGTAGCGACTAACGACACCAGTTATATGTTGGTTTATCAATATTCGTTGGCTTCCTGCGTAGTGTTCTTGTTTGGCCACCCCTCTTTTAATTTGATGTTCTCGCAGTCTGGCCATGGTTGTAGATTCACAGTCATCACTTGGTTCTCGCAAAAGTCTTACTTCTCGTAGAGCATTCAGAATGTCAGCCTGGTCCATGGCGCGTCCGCCCTCCACAATAGCCTTACCTGCGAGCTTGTTAGCCCGCTCATTTCCTTGTACTCCCGCATGCCCTGGAACGAAGATGAAACTAATCTTTGCCAGCAGAGATCGCTCCAGAGACAGCAACCATTCTCTTCGGATCCACCCCGTCTCTATCCTCTTGAGCATGCTCATTGAGTCGCTAAGGAAACATGCCCTAGTGAATGTCTGTGTCTCGAGCCATGTTATTGTTTTGCGTACTGCCATGACTTCCATAGTCAGGCTACTTGTGGTTTCAGCAAACGCACCAGAGTCCTCCTTCACAATTCTCCCTCCGGTCTGAGCCGTAAAGGCCCATGAGCTTCTCACATGTCGGACGACCGACCTATCTGTGTAAATGACAGTATCACCGTCTAGCGAACTGTCGAAAATCAACGCTTGTACTTCTGCCTCCACAGCAGCCGGATTTTCTTGTCTGCATTTTCTGTCTAGTTGGATGCAAACTGAAAAGAACGTGCAGAAATCTGTTGGCACTTGTACCCACCCTTCGCCAGGTTCTAAATCCTCAAGTGAACACACTTGTTGAAGAATGTTTTCGGCTTGACCCATCCACGACCGTCCCCTTTTTAACCTGTTGCCCTTCACCTTCATAATTTCACTATGCAGTAGATGTTGTGAGTTTGCGTTAACTCTGAGGAAGGCGCGTGCTCTGCAAATTTGTAATCTGTCTTCAATGGTTGGAAAATCAAGAAGGTAGCGCATCCCCCTGCATGCTGTATCTCTTGTACATCCAATAATAATGCGCATAGCTTCATTCTGCATCCTTTCCATTCTTTCTATCTGGTTACGGCTGAGAGTCAGGATTGCCATCGCATACTCAAAAACAGACATGACCAGCACATCGTATAGAAGACATAGATGGCGCTGCTCACAGTTTCCTGCCGCCTTCACCCGCATCGCAGCCAAACCCCGCTTGGCCTTTGTTATCATCTGGTCTATGTGCTCTTTATAAGCAAGGCTTCGATCAAACCGTATCCCCAGGTAATTCATTGCCTGCGTTCTTTCCATAGTCTCTGAACACAGCTTTACAGTTGGTGTTGGTGTGTTGACAATATGATTATTCAACGAGAACCAAGTCACTGTTGCCTTTGTTGGGTTGACCATTGCCTCAGCTTGATCACACCAAGTACTTATGCAACTGAGTTCGGTTTGTAGTTCAACAGCACCTGATCTCTATCCTTATCCTGACGATACACTAAAACATCGTCGGCATATGACAATGTCCTACCAGGTCCAGTGATCTGCTCGCTGGTGATTCTCACTGTGTAGGCGTTGAACAGTACCGGAGATAATGGTGATCCCTGTGGTAGGCCAGGATATATTGTTGTTAGTTCCGAAGTCCAACTGCCACATCTAAAAACTACTTTCCGTTGGAAGAGGGCTGCAGCGATCCAACTAAGGAGGAATGGCCTTATTTTGAGTTCAAGAAGCTGAAGCATTAGAAAATCCAATGGTACTCTGTTGTACGCGTCCTCAAGATCAATCGCTGCAGCAAAGGTTTCAATCCCTGAGTGGAAACCTTCATAGACATCATGGACAAAAACTGCTGTATTGGTCCAGGTTTCTCTTTTTGGACGATACCTACCCAGGGTAGGTGGGAAAACACCTTGCCTCTCTAGCTGGCTTGATATTTTCCTGGCAATTACCTTCTCCAGCAGCTTGCCTATTGTATTCTGCATGGTTATAATTCGATATCCCTGAATTTTTGTGTGGTCTTTGACAGGCTTTGGCAAGGGAATCAGATAGCTGTGTAATCACTCCTCCTTGATGCTAACACTCCCTATACTGTTGTTGTACATGTCTGCTAGTTTCTCTAGCTCGTTGTCGGTACACCTATTGATGTCGTCGTATCTTATGCCATCTGGCCGAGGATCGCTGTTTTTTTTATCGTCGAAGCACAGCTTTGATTTCTTTCACTGTCACTGTCTTCATCCGAAGTGGCCTGGGCCTTGAACCTGTCAGAGGTGACCTCCTTGGCAAGATTTCGGCCTCCCATGTCTGTCTGGTTGCTCGGCTCTAGATAGCTTTCAAAGAGGGGTTTGCCCTTGTCCTCGTCAGTCTTCTGCCAGATGAGGTCAGCACCTTGGAAGTCAGATTATCTCTATTCAGAGACAATGGCCGCAAAGGAAAGCAATGACAGACTACCTTCCCTACATATGCCATGGTAACTATGATTATCATAATATCATAAAAGTGACGTAAATAGGCACTGTATAAGAGTAGCCTAGACCGGTAGGAAAAGAAACTATGTATTTGAAACCTTTTACGTCACGCACACCTCGCGTATAACACCATCTGTGATACTATCATTTGTGTGTGACTTTAAGCAAAACCAAGGATTCTAGCACTGACACAAGTATAAGCAACAACAAGAATGGTGGAAAGTGTAAGCAATCGAAACATTTTATAACAAACTTCAAAATAACGCAGAAAATATTATTAAAAATGACGGCAGTATAATAATGCGAGATGCTAATGCCAAAGTGGGCAAAGTGAAAGAACATCAGAAGAAAAATATGCGGTCAGAAAACACTGCGTGGAAAGTCAGTCTGGATCAATGGATAAACTGATAACTTGCTGCAATGAAAATGATCCAATGATAACTAATACAAGGTTTCAACAAGACCCAGAAAGCTGAACAACGCCAGAAACCATATACATCAGGGCGGGCACGCTAGCTAAGTTGGCAACGAACTGAGCTGGTGATGCCAAGATCACTGACGGACGCGAGTTCCGAGACGGAGCTCGTCGCCTGTCAAAATGAGGGTAAAATTATCTATTTCTACTTGCTCTCCACCTACAAAATGTTCTTGGATATGTGGGTGTTGGCAGGTGGGGTGGGGGATGTTTGTTTGCGTGGGAGATGTGTGTGTTGGTGGGGGAATGTGTGTTGGTGGGGGATGTGTGTGTGGTTGTTGGTGTGTGTGGGTGTATGTGAAATGTGTGGGTGGGCGGAGAAATGTGTGTGTGGATGGAAAGATGTGTGGGTATGGGTGGTTGATGTGTGAGTGGGTGAGGGATATGTGTGTGTTTGTGCGAGATGTGTGTGTGAAAAGTATGTGTGTGTGGTTGGAGCGTGTGTGGGTTTGTGGAGCATGTGTGTGTGTGTGTGGGTGAGCTTGAGTGGATTGGGGTATGTGTGAGTGGGTAGAAAGATGCGTGTGGGTGGGTCAGGGATGTGTGTGTGGTGGGTGCGAGATGTCTGAGTTGGTGGCGGGATCTGTGAGTGGGTGGAGGAATGAGTGGGGGTTGTGTGGTGGGTGGGGCATGTGTGGGTATGGGTGCGGGATGTGTAAGTAGGTGAGGGATGTGTGTGTGTGTTGGTGCGGGATGTGTGTGTGTGTGTGTGTGTGAGGGGGGATGTGTCACATAACATGAGAATATGCATTGTTTATGCTTACAACATTCATTTGACAATGTGTTTTGTTCATATGTGAATGCATCATGCACTGTTGATGAACGAAAGATGAGTGATTGGAAGGGCTGAATGTAAGACGGGCCTCCGCGCCCAATTTGTTACCCTTTGAAAATAAAGATCAATTCAATTCAATTCTTGCGCCATCTCATCGCAGACCCATAGCAGGAAACTGCTTCGGGACAATGATGGTGTGGTTATATGCACTAATAAATATAGAAGATATGGAAGATATGGACATTGGGGGACGATACATCAATAACATTATATATGCCGATGATACAGTCTTGATTGCAGACAATGGAGCGAACCTGCAACATTTAGTAAGTGCGGTTGTTGCACACAGTGAACAACTATGGCTAGAATTGAATATTAAGAAGACACAGATTATGGTCGTCATTGGTAAGAAGGAAATTCCACAATGTGATATACGAGTATTTGGGCATATTCTTAAATAAGTGAATCGTTACAGTTATCTCGGAACTGTCATAAAATCTGATGGGAGATGCCTTGAAGAGGTTAGAACAAGACGTGCCGTTGCGAAGGTGGCCTTTTGCAAGATGAAAAATATACTGACCAATAAAATGATATTAACTGAAACGAGAAAAAGAGTGCTGAAGTACTACATAGAACCTGTACTTTTGTATTGATGTTAAGCATGGGCAATGAGCAGACAAGCTGAAAAACATCTGATGGCTGTGGAAATGTTGTTTCTGAGGAAAATGCAAAGAATACCTCGGGCAGACAGAAAAACCAATGAACAAGTCCTTCAAGAAACAAATAAATATCGTAAACTGATTAGAGTCATTAGACGTAAACCTACCTCTGAAGTCGGAGTGGGTTCGCCTGGTGGCGATGGGCACTGTTAATAAGGAAAGCTAATCCACACGCAAACTTCAGTCCATCACTACTATAAATAGTACCGTATGTATATATAGACTACGCTTGAGTTCAAAGCGAGCGAGCACGAAAAAAAACCCAAAAACAATTAGACGTAAACAGTCACAATATTTTGGGCATATTATGAAAAGAAATGACTTGGAGAACTTGGTGACAACTGGCAGGATCGAAGGGAAGAGACCAAGGGGAAGATCGAGAAGTAAATACCTGGATGGCTTGCCCACGTGGCATGGTCAAGACAGGAACACGGGGACTTTGGTGATCGAGTGAGATGGCAAAACAATACCGGCCATGCTTATCTGCATGGCACATGATGGATGGATGGATATGCAATAAATAATACAACAGACTTCTGCCAATTGATTATTGTTGTCGTGTTCTTACATATACTTTACAGGTCGTAGCAGTCAACCCCGGCATTATTTTGGCTGTTCATGATTCTGGGCTAGATTACGTTCAGTAGGTTGCCATTGCTTTCTGAACAACCGACACCCATACCATTTCATAAAAAACCAAGGCGATCTACTGCCAAATCGCCCACAGCGGTATTTCGAACGCGGGTATGCGGGATTGCGAACTGCGTTCATAAAGTAGTCTTTCACTACTAGTCTTTTCACAAAACTAGTCTTCCATAATATAAGCAACATATCAGAAGAATAGGTAGCCAAGGCAGCGCTGTGGGTAGCACACTTGCCGGCTGGTCCGGTGGTCATATCCCCATGTGTGATATTAAATTGAACTGAACTTCCAGGTCCACGCAGTTTAAAATGGGTACCAGGATATTTTCTGGGACGAAAGAGAGCCGTAACGATACTGACACATTACCCATAAAGTGCCTGTAGCGTAGCGTATACTACTAGGATGGACAATAGATCAAAGTAGATACAAAATAGACTTCTACGAATAGAGAGTCTAACCACTGCTGAAGAAGCGATCAAAAGGCTCGCAATTCTAGAAGGATGATTTACAAAGTCCCTGAATGGATCACTACTTCTAAACAGTGCCAGGCGGAAAGTTATGACGACCAACTGTAGAACAGAGAGACAGCTTAACAAACGAGTGTCAGAACACATACCTCAATGGGTCAACAAGATACAACACACAGGAAATGCTAGTCGTGGGAACGACACACCGGAAGCTCCCGGCGTCTTCAATTGGTAGGCACATTATCGAAAGCAGCCATGTGGTTGACAGAGACACTGCCTTTCGCGTGTTGTTTAACAACAAAATACTCGCTTGTTAAAATTTGCAGAAGCAATTATAATCAATCAACGCAAGCCAGAATTGTGCAAACAGAAAGACATGTTAGTCAGCTTAAAATTACCGTGGTACATAATTGACATTACTGTGCCAATATGTGTATATTTCAACTTGAAGGATTTATCTAGTTAATTCACGTAAGTTGTGTGATTTCTGCAGTATGTACCTGAAGAGATGCAGCGAAATATGCCAGGCCATAAATCGCGCAATCTATTGTTTGTGTCTTTGTTATTCAAATTCACTACGGGAAAAGATAGAGATTAATAAATAATAATTAATTGTAACTTATTTACTCTCTGAACTAATTCCTTCGACTAATATGTATATTATCTAGAGAAAATAGTGAAGCTAAGCACATCTATATCTATAAAACAGAGTGTATGTTTGTTTGTGTGTGGGGATTTTTGTATTGGATGCGTTCGATAACGGTACATCCGATTGAGATGAAATTTTCTACACGTCTTCCTTTCATTCATTTGCAACCGACTATAATAATTTCTTAATGTAAAATCTTCGACTTATTTAATAACATTTACTTTTCCATTTTCATTATATAATGTCTATATAGCAGGAGGACTTCACTCTAGAAAAGTTATTTCAAGGGGCATAACTTTTAATAATATTTCTATATACTTTATAGTCATATTGTTGGACTTACCTGCACTATTGTTAAACTCTTTGTCTATAGTTATTTTTAGGCATATGAGTTATATTAAATAATGATATAATCTTTAAGGTATTTGTAAAGTTTGCATAAAAATAATGCATTATGCATAACATTTTAACCCATCTTTTTCTGCTTACAAAACTTATCAACTGTCATGTCGGTGATTAAAAACAGTTTTCATTAAAAATAATGAATGGTGTGTGGAAGGACATTCTTTTAAGTTACTGTTTACCGGCGAAAGGTAAGGTAAGGAAAGGTTTAAGGTATTTTTAAAGTTTGCATAAAAATAATGCATTATGCATAACATTTTAACCCATCTTTTTCTGCTTACAAAACTTATCAACTGTCATGTCGGTGATTAAAAACAGTTTTCATTAAAAATAATGAATGGTGTGTGGAAGGACATTCTTTTAAGTTACTGTTTACCGGCGAAACCACGCCGGGTCAGATAGATAGACAGACAGACAGATAGTCGGGAACGGAAGCTTATTTGACTACTTATATGAATGAATTAAATTACATGCTCCCCACCAGGGACTGGGTGAAGCCGGGCCGGGACAGACAGACAGACAGATAGACAGACAAACAGATAGTCGGGAACGGGAGAGGTTATATGACTACGTATATGAATTAAATGAGATGCTCCCCACCAGGGACTGGGTGAAGCCGGGTCAGACAGACAGACAGACAGATAGACAGACAGACAGATAGTCGGGAACGGGAGAGCTTATATGACTACTTATATGAATTAAATGAGATGCTCCCCACCAGGGACTGGGTGAAGCCGGGCCGGGTCAGCGAGACAGACAGACAGACAAACAAGCAGACAGACAGACTGATAGATAGATAGATCCCCTCCAGGGCCTGGGCGAGGCCGGGCCGGGTCAGCTAGTAATTAATATATCTTAACTCTAATTGTCTACTGACTAACTCGGGTTTCGTTTCCGCAGGCGGAAACTTTTTAATTTCGAGAATCAAGTAATGTAATTTATCCATGTTTAATGACACATGTGGTGAGCTTTGCGTTATCCCTTGTCGGCAAACCACATGACACAAACATGGTACTAATTCTAGTATTAGTTAACTAACACTAGTTTAATTAATAGTATCTATTATCGATTGAATAGCCTTTAGATTTCACGGGCATACCGACACACACAGAAAAATGTTAACAAAATTATTATTAACTTACCCTCAACTTGGTTTGATCGGACCTATCGGGTGAGAAGTGGCACTGGCTTTTCTGTGGTGATTAGAAATTGTATGGCTTAACAAGAGCCAGAAAAAGGTCTAAGACATAGATATGTGTTCTATTTTAGCCAGGGACTTTGCCACATCCTTCACCGCCCGGCACTGAGATCAAAATGGCAGAAGTCAGGGTTCTAACAGAAATTAACTTCCCTTGCAGGAGAGTTCTCCTCGACTTCCTGTTGCCAAATTAAATTCACAGCCAAACTGAATATAAAATTCAGCGTGACTTGATTTCTTGGCGTACACAAACTCTACACTACATCTACTTCTAACAATTAGAAGAAATTGTATTTTATCACTCTCTATCGTTTTATGTATATAATCATTGGCACCTTGCCGTCTTGACAGACGATAGTTTGTGCTTTAAAAAGGCATAATAACTTTTAACTATGGCGGTAGCGAGTGTGACTGATAAGGCCAATTTGCGCTGTAAATGTCCGTTCACAGTGGGTGCATGTGAACACGTGGTCATTTCCACCATCATGCACCATCTTACGTCTCAAACGCTTGGTGTGTGACTTTTCTGCAATAATTTTCTCCTTTGACTTTATTCCATTTCTGATATTTGATCTCCATGCAACACGTTCAGCGGCGACTTGCTCCCAATGTGCATTATCAATGCCTGTATCAATCATGTCCCGCTTACACACATCTTTGTATCGTAGTAGAGGCCGACCCTGAGATCTCTTACCCATCTGTAATTCACCAAAAAAGATATCCTTTGGTATTCTACCATCATCCATCCTCCTAAGATGTCCTATCCATCTAAGTCTACGAAGACTGAGCATGGAATAAACTGTCACACAACCTGATCTTTCCAATACTTCAGTATTTGTGATTTTGTCTTGCCACTTAATACCAAGAATTCTTCGCAGACACCGCATATGAAAGCTGTTTAAATTGTTCTCTTGGTGTGAGTAAGTTGTCCAGGTTTCACTGCCATAGAGAAGAGTACTAAGGACACAGGCTTGATAGACAAGGACTTTTGTTTTGGCAGTAAGCTTCCTGTTCTCCCAGACTCTTTTTCTTAACCTGTTCATTGTTGTTGCTGCCTTACCAATCCGGATGTTGTTTCCTGATCTAGGGATAATTTGCTATTTACCACTGATCCTAGATATGTAAAATGGTCTACTATCTCTAGTTCAGCGTCGTCAATAAAGATTGATGGTACCCCATGTGCACCTTGTGACATAATCTGTGTCTTCTTTTTGCTAATTGTTAAACCAAATTCAGAACAAGCATTGGAGAATGCAGATAGTAGACATTGCAATTCTTCCTCAGAGTGGGTCGTAACTGCAGCATCATCTGCAAAAAGCAACTCTCTGATCAGTACCCTCCTAATTTTGGTCTTAGCCTTCAATCTCTGAGCATTTTAGAGGCCGCCATCTGAGCGTGAGTGAATGTATATACCACCATCCTGATCACGAAATGCATATTTCAGTAGAAGTGAAAAGTATATTCCAAAGAGGGTGGGAGCTAGTACACAACCTTGCTTAACTCCACTCTTGATTTCAAATTCTTCAGAAGTTGCACCATCAAACTTGATTATACCCTTCATGCCTGTGTGGAACGATTCCACAATGGACAGAAGAGTTGGTGGGCAGCCAATCTTCTTTAGTGCCTTGAACAGACCCTCACGACTGACCAAATCAAATGCCTTTGTGAGGTCGATGAAGGCAATAAACAGTGGTTGATTCTGTTCACGGCATTTTTCTTGCATTTGTCGCAATGAGAATATCATATCAGTGGTAGACCGGTTCTGTCGAAAGCCACACTGTGATTCGGGGTAGACTTGATCTCCTAGGACTTGAAGTCTGCGCAGAACAATTCTGGCAAATACTTTTCCAACAATACACAGAAGTGAGATACCCCTATAGTTGTTGCAGTCGCTCCGATCGCCCTTGTTCTTGTACAGTGTTATGATGCTTGAATCTTTGAAATCCTGTGGGACTTGTCCTTCACGCCAGCATAGCTCTATTAGCTGGTGGATCTGTATAGTGAGTGTGTCTTGCCCACTCCTGATAACCTCTATTGGAATCCCATCCTTACCTGGAGCCTTCCCAGATGCAAGTTCATTTATAGCACACTTAACTTCTGTTATGGTGGGAAGTGTGTCCAGGTGGTCAAGAGTTGGTAGAGCCTCTATGGCGTTGAGGGCATTATCCGCTAGTTTGGTCTCACTTGAGTAAAGCTCCAAATAGTGCTCTACCCATCTGTCCATCTGCTGTTTCTTATCAGTGATGACTTCTCCAGTCAAGGTTTTCAATGGTGCACTTCTTTTGATCACTGGACCACAGGCTTTCTTTATTCCTTCATACATGCTTCTTATGTCTCCCTTATCACTTGCGATTTGAATGGACTCACATAACTTGATCCAATAATCATTTGCACACTGCCTGGCAGCCTTTTGCACATCCTTCCTAGCTTGCCTTAGCTCACTCAGAGTGTTACGCGTTGGTCTTTCCTTGTTTCTTAAGAGAGCTTTCTTCTTCTTATCAATCAAGGGCTGCAGAGTCTCGCTGTTGGCCGCAAACCAGTCCTGCCTCTTATGATCCACAGTGCCGTAAACCCTTACGGCAGTTTTACAAAGAGTTTCCTTAATTTGACCCCACTTTTCATTTACTGTACAATTTTCTGGTGTATCAGTGAAAGCGTCTTCAAGTTGCTGTTGAAACTGAAAGCACTTTTCAGGATTATGAGTGTTAATAATATTAATCCTGGGGCTAGATTTGTGTTTAGCTGTGTAGATTCTCTTTGGTCTCAGTCTAACCCTTGCAACAACCAAAGAATGATCCGTATCACAGTCAGCACTGTGGTAACTACGAGTCAATGATATATGGTTCAGATGTTGTCTCCGTGTGATGATGAAGTCCAGCTGGTGCCAATGGCCGGATCTTGGATGTTTCCATGTGACCTTATGCATCTCTTTTGTTTTAAAAAAAGAGTTTGTAATACATAGGTCATTACTGGTGCAATGCTCCAGCAGCCTTTGCCCATTTTCATTCATGCGACCGATGTTGTATTTTCCAAGGCACACTGGCCATGAACTCGAGTCCTTGCCCACACGAGCATTGAAATCACCGAGCATATAAATGTAGTCGGATTTTGGAACTGCCTTGATCACAGTGTCTAACTCCTCATAGAACAAATCCTTCACATCATCAGAGGAATCGAGTGTCGGTGCATATGCAGTAATAATGGTGGCAAACCCACAAGAGGTTGCCAAGCGCAGGGATAATAGTCTTTCATTTCCTCCTGCTGGAATTTCAATCATTCCCAGTAGCGAATTCTTCACTGCAAAGCCCACACCGTGTTGCCTTTTTTCTGCCTGCCCTTTACCCTTCCAGAAAAAGGTGTAGTTGTTTTCCCTGAGTGACCCTTCCTCAGCGAGGCGAGTCTCCTGCAGGCCAGCAATATCAATGTTAAGACGATTGAGTTCGGCATCAATCACAGCCGTTTTTCTCACATCGTCAATATTGGTCAAGTCAGTGGAAAATCCTGGACACATGGTTCTCACGTTCCAGGTTGCAAGCCGTAGCTTGAGGTTTCTATTTATATTTTTGTTTGTACCTGGTGCATTGGTTTTACAGCCTGCGATTCAGATTTTGTCCTAGCCCCAAGCACCCATTGAAGCAGGCAGGCTGTGGCGGATCAGCACCCAATTGGCTGGGGGCTGCCCAGCTTGAGGCGGGCGGTAGCTGATCAGTGACACCTATAGGTGTCTCCCACCGTCAGAGGCAACGCGTGGCGCCCCATGTCTACGCCAACTGACAAGGACTTATAACCCGTAACAGTTGTCTCTCGCTTTGATTCCGAGACCAGTTAAGACCAGGGATGGAGTTATTGCCTCTCCATAGCACAAAGCCTGGGCTAAAATATAGAGATCATGTGTTGCCCATGCAGCATGATCCCTCTCTCGGCCTGCCTAGTTCACTCCAGAGGAAAGGTAACACCCCTACATCTGGAACAAGACAAGCTGCAGAAGCTGCCGGATCAGCAAAGCAATGCTCTAACTGTCCGCCTGTCGGAGCTTCGATCCTAGACCAGTCGCCAACCAAGGCTTAGGGCCTGGTCTGCCCTGCCATGACAATTTTGTCTTTAGCTTGCATTTCCTCGCACCAGGGTAAGGCTTGTACCCTCCCAATTGCGCTCTTCCGCCCGAAGCCGTTGGCACAATGTGGGGTGTCGGGATTGGTAAACGCCGCCCAACGCTCGGCGCTAACAGAAACCAGGTAGTACCGTCTACTGTTATACGGTAGCTCAGTCATATCTGACTAAGACCTGACTGACTTATGTATATAAATACACTAAACAAAGACGATCTTTGCTAAAATATGGATATATCGATAACAATACAACATAATACATAAATATATAAGTGGGGTTTACTGAGTGCTATCCCAGTCTAATAAAAACGATGTGGGAGTTGGGCCACCTCGTCACAGTGCATATTGGTCTATAAAAATATGAAGCTACCATCATTCTCCCAATTACCCCAAAGCCTGTACATTTGTCACTTACCTGAACTAGAGGAATATGGAATAGATGTGAAGCACTAGTTCGAAACTTTGAAGACATGACATCGGATGAATTAGCCATACATTTTAGAGATATCCTAATATGAAAGATATACCTCATATGCTGGACAGAAAGAACACTGTGATAACAAATGATTCGTTAGAGCTCTTAAGGCTGAGAGGGAAAAAAAACGGAACATGAAATTATGGGAAAAGGCAGCCCAAAACAGACATAACAATAACAAGAGGAATACAGAAGAAGACAAGGTGCAATACCTATAAGACCAGTGAGCAGCGCCAGACGAACGACAAAGTAATGAAGGAAGTTAAAGCTGTTGAAAGAAACTAAGCTAATGACTAGACACTTAGAACTAGGACAAATACTGTAAAGTAAATACATGGAAGAACTTTGAAAGCACATACACAAATTAATAATAGGTGGAAAGAATACTGCACCGAAATAAGTATTTCAGCAACAGTATTATTTGTTTGTCAACTAAATATGATATACAACACTGCGATATGCACCTGACGAGATTCAGGGAAATATGCCTAGCAAGAAATCGTGCAATATTTTGTTTATGGCGTCGATGTTTAAACATTCTTGGTATTGAAAAATGAAAACCTTCAGAAAGAATTAGAAAGAAAAAAAAATAAGAATAAACTACATAGAAGAACATTAGCAAAGTGTCTCCTGGACTCTTGCATATACAGATTGATCTGCAAGGCATTTCAAGAGAAAATGGAAATGGAGGATTTCTCCTGAATCTAAAACATGAAGTAAAGAAGACAGTCAGTAGCTACTGGAAAGTTCACAAGTAACTTCAAAGCAAAGACAGAAGCTTCAAAAGTTGCGAGAAAAATGCTGTTGACAATGAAACAAATAATGAGAAATAGCCGTCTCTGTTTTGCGGATGCCAAGTCTGTTGTTTCAATACTGAAGAGCAGAAACAGTACAGAAACTAGCAGACCTAATGTTAGCTTCTCTCTTGGTCTCCCCCTGCCTCCCCATCCCTACTAGCCTTCCTGTTGTTACGACAAGCTATGGCTTTACTCTTCTCATGACATGCCCAAGAAACGTGGACTGTCTTCTTCTGATGCTAGTTAATAATTCTCTTTGTGAGATTTTTGCTGGTTGGTGAACTGGATAGCAACCGTCCTACATTATCGCCGGGTTGCCCTCCGTCTGGGTGCATGGACCCCAGAGCCACATATTTTAACCCCGGGACTGCCACAGGGATCAGCAATCTCACCGGTGCTCTTTAATGTGTATACGAGCAAGATTGCAAACCTAGAAGCACCAGGGGTTGGAAGGATACTAACATTTGCAGATGATATTCTTGCATATAGGCAGCAGAGAGATAGGGAGCAAACAGCACAGGAGCTGCAGGCAACAGTTGACAATGTGATTGACTGGTGCACTGAAATGAGTGTTGTCATCCACCCAGAAAAGGCAGCTGTTTTGTGGTGCTCTGTGGACAACAGGTTTGTGAGAACTGATGTCCCAAGCCTCACGGTAGATGGTAGAAGCGTCAACAGAGAGAACAAACTTAAGTATCTGGGAATCACATTTGAAAGGAGCCTGTCCTTCAAGGACCATGTGGAGACGGTTGTGACAAGGTCTCAAAAGGGACTCAATGAACTTAAAACTATGGCTGCAATGGACACAGAGCAGAGAATGCTTTTCACACTATACCAGCACTTGATCCTCTCAGTAATTGATTATGGACTAGGACTGCTCACTGTCTCAAAGAGTAAGCTGGTGAAATTAGAGCGCATACAGAACGAGGCGATGCGAGTCATTCTGGGATGCACCAGAGACACCCTATCTGTGTGTATGCGTTACATCCTTGGTTTGCCGTTTGTTGCAGGTAGGCTGAAGTTGATGCAGGCGAAGGCATACCTCAGAGTAGCTGCAGACACAGATCACCCGTTGCATGAGGCGCTGGACGCCGTTAAGGGTCAGCGACTGATAAGAACGAACGAACGAACGAACAAACTATATTTTCAAAGGGTTAAGAATTGGGCACGCAGGCCCGTGTAACATTCTGTCCTTCTATCACTCTCTTTCATACATTATTTCATTCACACATCATTCAAGGCTAACAGAGAACAGCAACAATATAAAAGATATGCATTATAAAGACATGGGCAAAATGCGAACATCAAAACTACAGGACTCAGTAATATTAAATAATGGTCTGACACTTATTATTAGCCATGTGGAATATACTGGCCTACCAAAAGGAGACTGGCTGTTATACTAGGGTTTAGTTATTATTATTATCTCTATTATTTAGGGGGAAGGTAATCCGTACTGAGATAGTGTTCGAATAACTTGCGATTATATTATTATTGGTTATTGGATATATTATTGGTATTATTGGTTCGAATATATTTGCGAGTATATTATATATTGGTGATGTCTTTGATTTCTTGTGGAAGATTGTTCCACCGCTGAGCTGCAGAGTACGTTAAGCTTAGTTAGTTAGTTAGTTAGTTAGTTAGTTAGTCAGGGTTCCAACTTCACAGCAACGGGTCGTCCCCATTATGCTCCGTTCCTGTGCCAGTGAATATCACATAAAACGCTCCCCACTGCCCAATGTGAAAAGTGGAAAAGACAGGAGTCTCGACAAACGACAGCCCACACAGATACACTGTGCATAATGCCCCCGCCAGAATGTCAACACAATAGTCCCCCACGAAATATCCAGTTTATCTCTTATGGAATCGGCAGTCATTTTCCCATCTGGATGTTTCCTAGATGTTCACCCACACAGTCCACGAAAATACAGTTCATCGTCAATGGCGGTGGCAGTCAACCATAAGCCCAGCAGCCACGCATTTCTGCATAAGGCAAAAACCGGTCAACTCTGGGACATAGCCATCTGCCATCGCTCCGAACATACAGTCACATTCCAAAAAACCTCGGGCAGATTCAAAAGCATTTCACACGCAACCCACAGCTCACAGTGTCGCGCCATGCACTCACTCAGTAGCAGGGCGACGGAACCATAACCTCCTTAGTCGCCTCTTACGACATGCGTGGTAGGCTACAGTGTTGCTTGTTTTGTATAAGTCAATCCTAGGCTTCGGAATGTGTAATATATTTAAACGTTTACTGTGTCTAGCATTATATTTAAACAATGGCCAAAGGTAATTTGGGGCATTCCGATGCAGGATTTTGTGAATTAGTTTAGCTTTATTGAAAAGCAGGCGTTTGCGAAGTGGTAGTAACTGAAGGCGTTTATACAGGCTAGGATTGTCAGATAAATGTTTGCTATAAATTAGACTCATGGCCCGTTTCTGGAGTGAGTAAAGTTGCTTGGTGTTTGAATTAGAACATCCGTCCCAGATTGTAGAGCAGTAGTCAAAGTGTGTCTGTATATGAGAAGTAAAGAATAGTTTCCTTGTGTCCTCATCAAGGAAGTTTTTAATCTTGGCGAGTTGGTAGACTTTTTTCGCTGTTTGTTTAATGAGCGCTTGATCGTGGGAATTAAAGGTTAGGTTTCTATCAATGATTAGGCCTAATGTTTTGTGCTCAATTACACTTTCTACTGTCATGTTATCGATGTGAAGTTAAAGTGATCACTTTGTCCTATTATTTATTATTATATATTATTTATTTGTCCTATTTCTAAGTGTCATCTTACGCTTAGAGTTTGAAGTCTTTGTCCGGTTGTTAATAACATTGATTTTGTTTTAGTGATGTTAATTTGCATACGGTTTGAATAGCTCCACCTAACTACATTATTTAATTCTTGTTGTAAAGACGACTCCAGTAAAATACAGTTTTCAGCGTTTGTGTACACTGTACAGTCGTCTGCAAATAGATCGCAGGACGACGAAAGATGCAAAGGTAGAACGTTAATATATGTGGCAAATAATAGAGGGCCAAGAATAGAGCCTTGCGGTACACCCCAATATTGAAGGTAGTGGTTTGAGACAGAGATTTATTATGTGATACTACTTGCTTTCTGTTTGATAGAAAAGATGATATTAGAGTGACTACATTAGGGCCAATGTTCATTGTCTCAAGTTTTTTAATTAAAATAACATGGTCTATCATATCAAATGCTTTCTTGAAATCAATAAACACAGTTCCACATAGACTGTTGTTGTTTATATTCTGGTGCCAATTTTCTATCATGTTTGTTAGGGCCGTATGGCAAGAATATTTTGGTCGAAATCCTGATTGGCTGTCACCAATAAGCTTGTTGCGAACTAATACTGTAATGTTACTTTATGGATGTGTTTTTCTAGTGGCTTAGATAGTGATGATAGTAAGGAAATTGGTCTGTAATTGTTCTGGAGACCATCTTTTCTCGCAAAACGATAACAGTAAAGATAAGTTGCAAGGAGAATTAGGTATTGAAGCCTTCAACTGGTCTATGTCAGTTTGAAAAAAATTACTGAATTGGTCGCATGTAATATGATTTGATGGTAAAGAATTTCGGAAGTTATATTTGTTTATCAAGGTGTTAATTGCCTGCTATATATCTTTACTATTTGTTTTATCCATTACTAAGTTCTTAAAGTAATTTTTCTTTTCCTGTCGTATGGTATATTGAACTTTGTTTCTAAGAGTACGGTATGCGCTGAGATCCCACTTTTTATGTGCTTTATTTCTGTCTCTCATAATTTCAAGTATTTCCTGGGTGATCCAAGGTGGCTTGACGTGGTGTTTTACTCGAACTTCCTTGATTGGCATATGTCTATCAAAAACATCAATAAAGGTTTTTATCCAGAATTCCAGAGTATCATCCGGGTCAGGAAGATGATAAACATTGTCTAGAGGTGAACTGAGCAAGTCCTGTAAAAATGCGTTTTGGTTGACATTTTTGTAACTTCTATATTTTACACTTATGTGTTTATGTTTAGGAGTGTTAATTCTTTTTTTTATTTTTTTAGACAACGTGCAGCATATTGGGTAGTGATCGCTCATTGCAGAATTGGGTACGGTGCATTCTATGATGTTGTCTGAGCAAGTTACATAAATGTGATCTATGACTGTTGAAGATGACTTTGTTACTCTAGTAGCTTGTTGTACTATTTGTTGGAAACTGTATGATGCAATTGTATTTCCCCATATTATGTTGGATTTGTTGGTGTCAATGGTAAAGTCTCCGAGTAGTATAATTTCCTTCCCGGAAGCGAAAACCACATCCATCTTGGTAGTGAAGTTTCCGTACCAGACGTGTCCAGCACTGGGATTTCGATAGAGGTAGCCAATTATCAGGGGTGTGCGGTTTTAAAGTTTTAGCTCTAACCAAATACATTCTATTTCGCAAGTTTCAAAGTCTAGCCTACGGTGAACAATTAGTAAATTAGAAACATAGGCTACAATGCCTGTCTCTTGTTTCTTACAGGGATCCCTTCTAAAAACTTTCTACCCTTTAATAGAGATGTCCTCATCTGAAATGTTATCATTAAACCTACTTTCACTAAGGCCGAATAAATGAAAATTTTGATTAAGAATAGAAGATAACTCTGGTAGCTTGTTAAATAAGCTGCAAATGTTTAAGTGTCCAAGGCGTATTCCTGACTTATTGAGACAGTGTTGCCACTTCTCAGACATTTCATCCATGAAGAAAGTGTAAATTAGACAACATTAAGCAAAAATACAAGATCATAGAAATTCACAAAATATAAGTAATACAAATCGATATGTAAATGACAATATTATAACGATATAACTAATTAGACCAACATATATAATGCAAACACAGAATAAAACGAATTAAAGAACATAAATACAAATAATTAACCTGGAAAAAAAAAACTACTTCACAAGCTAAATAACCAGCTGTTATCCAAAAGAATGAATAAATGACTATCCAAGTCAATGTTTCTGTTTAAAGGTGAGTATCCCACACGGGAATAAAACGTTAAACAGTACCATAGGGATGAGCAGTGAAGACCCCCTCACTCACAGTAAAACACAATTAAAAGAATTATAAAAGCTATACAGCTAAGTACTATCAATTAATATAAAGTCAAAACAAGTCAATGTTTGTAGTTACTTATAACCTAAAAAGTTACTAGATCAAGTAATAACCAAATATGCAGATAAACGTTCTAGGAGAGGCTCTTTCTTGTACCGAGATACGGTGTAGCTTTGTGCTAAGTTGCTAGTAAATACCAGGTTGTGTTGGTTGTTGGTATAGCGACATTATAAGTGCTTGACGAAGTGTAGCTGGGCTATACCGTGTGAGGTGCAACCATTCTGGGTTACAATGAAATGGGTACTGATGATGTCTCATGGGTATGTAATGACTACCAACTAGAGCCTCTGGTTGGTGGCTAACAGGAGGTTGTCGTGGCACGTCGTTGTTGCTGAGAGTTAGTTCCTTTCTGGGGAGAATAAGAAAAATATCTTCGTAATTATTACCCTCCTGTGTGAAAGCCGACGTATTTAAAGGACTTGGTATGGTGGTAGTGTCCCGTCTGGCTTGGATTTCAGGTGCAGTGGTTATGAGTGGTCTGCACACTTCTGGCCTATTGGTACTTGATGTGACGGGAGTATGTCGTCTGGCTTGAGTTTCAGGAGTAGCTAAAAGTGTCCGGTGCGATCCCGTATTGGATGTATGGTGTGTCCGTTCTGGATATTTGATATTCTTGGCGAGCAAACTGGTGCCCAATGTAGACAAATGTATTTGATCCTTATAAAGACTCTTTTTTGGTGCACCAGCCTGTGAAGTGAATGATGCTGTGTTGTTGATGAATTGTATCTTGTTTTGAGAACCTAACTTCTACAAAATGTTGTTATTTATGTCAGCTAGACAGCGCTGGTGTCCATAACTTGGTGATATGATGGAGGAGAAGAAAATGGATGAGTTAGGAAAAGTGTGACGTAATCCGTTCAAGAGTGCCAGCAGTTGAGACCCTGTGATTTGTTGGTTCTTCATGGTGTCGGTGATACCAATATGTACGCTTGCCCTTCTAACGCTATGATTAACAGCCAAACTGCTAATCGTGTCTGTTAGCCGGTCTGTACCAGCCCCAGACAGTGGGATTATTGAAACAATGTCTTTGTCTGAATTGGCCATCCTGTCGCTGTATAAACCTTTCATTAAGGAATCGCCTAGTATAATATGTGTACAGTCAGGTCGTGCTATCAGTACATGTTGGTTGTCAGCACGTCTCGCCCGTTGTTTCATCCATTTCCGATTATCAGCAGTCTTTATGTCTCCATGTGGTTCTCCCGATGTATCTTGTAGGCATGTCTTGGCCGTTGGCAGCATGTTAAAGCACTGTACGTTTTCTGGTGACTTTTCTTGAAGTACTTCGAACCTATTGCTTATTTTGACGTCAATGGGGTAGACTGCTTGTTGTTGTTTATCTTCGTCTGCGCATTGAGGTGTTTGGTGTTGTTTATCTTCCTCTGCGCGTTGAGGTGTTTTCATAGTGGTTATCTGTTCTGGGTGGGATTGAGCTTCCCCAAGATTTCCCAAGGATGAAGCGGTTGCTTGGGAATTACATGCTTCTTCGGTTTGGTCGGTAGAGGACACATTCTGTAAGATTTGAACTGTATTTCTCAGCAGCAAATTTTCATCTCGCAGGAGTGCGACTTCTGTCTTGATAGCATTGTAATCACTGCTTATCTTGTTGTTTGCTTCAATGTTGGTTGAAACAGTGTCAATGAGCGCCTTTAGTGATTGTTCTAGTTCCTCAATACGCTGTTTACAGTCGCACGAATGTCCATTGATAGTTAAGATGCTATTGTTATCTGAGGCAGGTACTATTACTGCTACTGGTACTATTAGTGTTGGAACTCTTCGCTGGCTGCTGAGGATGGAGACGGAGCGCTGAAGGAATGTCCCGAATGCTGTGATGTCGGTTCCTAAATCAATAAATCTATCAATCATTCGTGAGTTGACTTCTTTCAAGATGTCTTCATTATTCTTTCCATACGTGGTCTCATCATACTTCTGTGAAACACATCTCCGCAGCCTCCACTTAGTTCGTCATCTATGTACTGTCCGTGATTTGCCTATATGCATTAGGATTGACTCAATATAGCTCTTACGAACCCTTTTCACTCACCTCGATCGACACAAATAAATTGCAGAGAATATTCGTTCTCTTGTGAAATGATGCATATGTTTGGGATATTCTGCATTTAACTTCTTTAATACATCTTGGCATAAGTAAAACAGAGGTTCTGACTATAAACAAAGAAGACAAAACAACAAAGATTCATGTAAACGAACACTCCCTGAAGCAAGTAAAGAGCTTCAAGTACTTAGGAAGTATAATATCATCACATGGTAAATCAGAAGACGAGATCAAAAATAGATGTAATAAGGCAAACCAACTCAATGGAAACATGGCACAAATACTAAAACAACATACACGCATCACGCGACACTAACAACACAATCTTCCTACCATCTCTATGCTACCAATACGAAACATGGACAATGAGAGAAAAAGAGAAAAGAAACATTAAAACAACCGTAATGAACTTCCTGAGAAAAATACTCAACGTATCAAGAAGAGAGAAAATCAGAAATGAAGAAATTAGAAATTTTGGGGTTGTAGCAGCGCTAAATTTCATTAGAAAACGGCAAGTTACATGGTTCGGCCATATAACTAAGCTGCCAGCTAACATTATGCCACAACCACCAATGATGTACAGATCAATTGCAACCAGAAGAATATAACGACCATGTAAACCATGGACAGAGGGAATAATAGAGTCCACGGGAATCTCGATATATGAAGCAATAAACGTGCATTTTCCAGCTGTTTGTCTTCACCTCGACAATACAAGGTACAAGAGGAACAACATTGTTTCAACAACTTTTAGTGTTTGTTGTAGGTCTTCATAATATTATTCCAGCTGTCCACCACTATAATCAGTTGTTGGAGCATACGTCTGAAGAGTTACAATAATATTTTTCTCTAAATTGTTGTTTACTAAAATTCCTACTCCTCTCTCGTGATGATCTCCTCCAGAGTTAATGAATATGTAATATTCTCTCCTTCTATAACTAGCATCTGTCCATCTTGTTTCGGATACACCTAAAATATAAGGGTCATTCATTTGAAACCCGTTCCAATGGTTTTATTACAAAAGCATAAAAGAAACATTAACAGGTGTGGTAGAATTAAACAAAGCATTCATTTTGAATGAATTATGTACCATGGGTTGGTAAAAAGAAGTCACCGTAGGCATCCAGACAAGCATCCCATTGCTTAGGTGGGCGGCGAATGCCGTCCGAAAAAAAAGGATTGTGGTTGCTCACTGAACCAAATGTTTACCGCGTTCATTACGTCTGCATCTGTGTGAAATCGTTGCCCCTTGAGAGCTTTTTTTAGAGGTCCAAACAAATGAAAATCACATGGTGACAAATCAGGACTACAGGCTGGATGTCCCACTTCTTCCAAGCTAATGCTTCCTGCACAATCTATGCAACATGAGGACGAGCATTATCGTGCAACAAAATCACACCGCGAGAAAGCATGCAGGGTCGTTTGTTTTTGATTTTTTTTTTTTTTTTTTTTTTTTTTGCAGCTTGTCTTGTGTTTCAAAGTAGTGGGTAGAGCTGATGTTGACACCAGGTTCTTTAAATTCGGCCAACAATAGCCCTTCATGGTAAAAAAAAAAATACGCTCAGCATAATCTTACCAGCGGAAACCTGCAACATGAATTTTGTTGGCTTTTGATGATCCAGCATGCTTCCATTGCATGCTCTCTCTTTTGCTGCTCGGCTCAAAGTGGTGACACCATGACTCATCGTCTGCCTCTATGCGGATGAGAAATGCATCACCCTCCACTCTGTAACGCAGCAAGTGGTTCAAACACCATCCTATGCGTTCCTCTTTTTGGTGGTCTATCAACATCCGTGGTACCCACTATGAACACACCTTCCGATATTGCAGTTTCTTACGAACGACCTTTTGAATTGTCCCAGTGGACACATGTGGTATGTTGGGAGTAGAATGCAGTACCCACCTTGGCCTACCCCGTAATGAAGTTAAGCTAAGAGGATAGGACTAATTTCGTCTGAAGGGGATGGGTCTTTGGAAGCCAAAGTGCCCCATATTAGCTCAGGAAATCTAGGGGTTTCCCCGGAATTTTTATGACTTCCCTACAAACTTTGCCTTCCCTAAAAGAGATACTTATTCAGCTCGTGAACCCCCACCTGTCTCCATTTTCCCTTATAGGTGAAATGAATACAAGAAATTTATATAATGTTAAGTTCTCTTTTCTGAGTAATCTGGAACCTGGGTGCTTACAATAGTACATGACGTTGCTGTCTATTCGTGGTTACCCAGCCACCTATAGTTCCAAATTCTACAAATATATGATGTAGTAAAGTTAACTAAACACATATATAACAGTTTTGTCACATCACAATGTACCCGACAAAAACAAGGAAGTAAAAGTAAAATCTGTTTATTGAATAAAATGCTGTGGAGATAAAGCCAGTGAAGAAAATCTCAATACATGAAATTCAATCATAAAATCATGAGATACTGGTAATATGTCCAATATAGAACATTTAACTCCCAGTAGATCCACAAATGATTTAATTAATTTAGCCACTGTGCCTAACCACAAGTTCTTCCTAAATTGTCTCTTAGCTACACAAGATATTATGTGAGTTTCCATGGAATTGTGAAAACGTTTGTAAAATTAAACAGTCTCTACACCAATTAAGAATTGAGGTTGTTCTAATAATTGTTCTCAATTCATTAAATGTGATTGTTCTCAAGTTTGTATAAGTTCACTGAGTACAGTTGAATTTATTCCTTTGATTACAGTTGATGGTATGATAGGACTGGTCTGACATGCTGGCTTTTGAAAGATTACCTAGAAACACCATGTACTAGAGTCACTGGGAAACATTAGATTAGCAGCTCTTCGGTGAAGTGTTTTATATTAACAGTTCTGGGTAACTAACCACTTAACGCAATGTAAGAATCCCTAATTAGTTCTCTATTAATTCACCGACATTGGTTCTGGTTTTATTCTTCCTTCACTCAACTGTCTGTCCATCCATGAGATAAGATGGCAATATATCTGCAATATTTCTGCAATATTTCTGAGATAATTTGCAATATTCTGAGATAATCTGCAAAATCTCAGCGATAATCTGCGATATTCTGCGATAATCCGCAATATTTCTGCGAGCACCGTCTTCCTCACCTGATGTGAATAAACATGGTGATCCTATTTATATATGTTCAACTGATGATATTTCTCTAGTTGACAAGAATGGAAAGGGCTACAGACAGAAGTTACAGGAAGTAGAAGGCTCAGGAAGTACCTACACGTCAAGAGCTACAGTGTCTCTTCTTGTACTGGTATCAGACATCAGCCATTCATCTGGCAAGCTACCTCTTCTTCTGCTCTTGTACATAGTGATCTGTTTGCTGATGTTCTCATAGAGGACACAGACAATGACAAGGCTAGTAGATGAGTGATGGAGAGTTAATGATGGAATGCACCCAGCAAGATCTGATCTTAAATAGCAATGGTTCTGCATATCATTCATATTAACTCATGTTACCAATCAGTGCTGCCTCAGATGTTTTAGTCTGCCTGATTACTTTTTCTGTTTATTCCTTCTCACCTCTTCTGTCATTACCTTTACTTACTTCTTCTAACACTGGGGTGATATTTCCCATGCCAGTCAGAAGTGATGATGCACGAAAGCACATTAGGTATCTCTCCTTTACTTACTCTTTCAACAGGGAGGTGGTATAATAAAAATACATTCCACAGGTTGAATCTAAGTAACAATGTAAAGAAGCATATAATGAATATTTTCACTCTTAAGTTAATACAATGTTTAACATGTGTCTGGTATGAATGTTGAGGTATAGGTGAAGCATTCATTGTGAGAATTCACACTGCCTCTCATTCATTAACACAACATATATACAGAGTGACAGAGAGATGAGATGACACAGTACAACTCATTCTCTCATTCCAACACCAATCTTCTCCGTCTTCGTTCACTTGAGTGCTTGAACTGGGTTGTTAGCCTGACTGTGGTTCGATCAGAGTGCTAGATACAGAGGTGATCATTTCACAACTTGTTCGAACATTTCCCAGCATGTGAAACGCTGGACCTGTCAATGATGCTAAACAGTCACACAACACAATCTTTCTTCACACCACGGACGTATAAAGTTAAGAGTAAGAGCACTTTCATTCCTCCTTCTCTCATTCTCGTGTTTTGAAGATTCGCAGTGGATTCAAAAATAGGGCAACGATCGGCATATAAATCATAGATTGTCCTTTCTAAATCTGCTCTGAATGCAATCAGAAAGCTAGAAGGGTGTAGATTTTAGAATAGAGATTTGGGCTTAGACGAGCCTCTTCTCACAGCTTAAGACATAGTGTTTATACAGCAATTCTCTTTGGAAACCGAAGATATATGATATTCTCTAGACCAGTGATGGCGGAATTTAGCCATTGCCCGGGCAGGGAGAAAGTTGGCGGCTATCTTCAGATTGAAGAATATTTATTCTTTCGTGCCGAAACCTTCATACACACAACTCACATACACAAAGCTGTACCTGACACATAAGTCAGCTACGTATCTGTTACACAGAGGCAATCCAACATGAATCAGGCAAGTGACATACAAGTCCTAGAAACTCGCCACGAAAAACACAACCGGCTTTCATGGCGGTCTGACTGTATGTGCCAAATCAAGGCGTTCTCCTTCCCAACAGCCCTTGCGGCGACACTATTCTTGTTAGGTCAACCAATAGGTTTTTTTAGATTCGAACACCTGACCTGTCCATCAATGTGTGACACGGCTATTATTAGCAGTGATGCCACATTCCTAACATTCCGATGCTCTCTTGTGCGGACACTTTTGTAGAAAACTGTGTTTAGAAGTAGTGATGTGCAGTAGTGTAACGAACTGAGGGCGCAATATGCAACAACACATCAAATTCTTTCGCTAGCGAACGTATGCTTCGACAACGGTTCATCTGTAGTAATGCATCAATTTTGGCTATGGTTTTTTCTGTTGCAACAATATGCGCTAGACCCGGCCGACGAAGATCTGTCGTGAACTGACGTCCTTTCCGAAACATTCGTGCCCAGTCCGTAACTGTTATCTTCAACACACATTTGTTACCGTACGCTGCCTGTATTCTTTGATGAATGTCCAGTGGTCGGAATCCTTCAAATGAAAGAATCACCGCTCTTTGAGCTTCTTTGGACGGATTTTGGATCAACCCGGCCATTTTCTCAACGACCAGAAATAGAACCTATGCGTCATGGGACGGTAGGCACTTTCTCTTTTAATTATTGGTCGGTACTTATCACATGACTATGACATGATCATATTCAATGTACGCAATCACGCGTGGTTCGGCACGAACGGATTTCAGATGAACTCTCCTAATATCTAAATTCATGTCTTTTGCTTCTGCAATCAGGTTGTCACATTTCCCTGCTTAATACAGGGTGCGTACGTTCCACGTACCGATTCTTAGACTTCTCATTCTACTTTTCAGGTAGGTATTATCAGGGCCGGTCTCCCTGACCAAGGCGTTAAGACATTGTTCGTAATCCTGTATATCAACGTGAGGAAAAGAGCAGCTGTGAGAATCGGTAGTGGCTCACGCCGCGCTGGTAACTTACGGTGGTATGTGAGCCGGTCGTTCAGAAAGCAATGGCAAACATCTGAACGTAACACTTGCCTAGTACGTCAACAGCAGCTGAAAAATGTTGGTGGTGACTGCAACGTCCTGTAAGGGATATGTAACATTAAAAATAAATTGTCAGAATGCAACCGTTCAAAAGATTTTGAGATGCATTCGTCATTAGTCACTTCCTTACTCGCTATAGGAATTGTCTCTTTCCTGAGAATATTTATACTATGGGATACTACGTGATGAGGTCCAAATCTCTTCCACTATGGCCAGCCATGTCCACTATCGTGTAATGAACACGCTTCATGTGTGCATTCACTCTGCTTACGAAGAAATTGTTTTATGTAGATTCGTCCGCCATGTTCACCGTTCCAGTCTTTTGTGTACTTGGGACAGACATTCCCTTACTAGGATATTATCCCAACTTCAATCATGCAGTTTAGCCAGTAGCCAACATCGTTGCCCGTGGTGTGGCCATCGCCGTACATAAGTGATATTCGTGGATCCATATATGAGCTAGATGCAGAGATGGGAACCAAATAGGATCCCGGTACATCTCTTGGGATATGGCTGCCACTCACCGTGAGGTACTATCCCTCTCTCTTTACCCTTGTGATATATTTGCCGGTCACTTCAATCTTCCGAAATTCAGCACTCTAACCAGAAAGAATTACTATAGATACTCAGATTTCATCAGCCGATTCAAAACAAGGAGTAAATGAGTGGGCGATTCGAATAGAGAGAACCGATTCGCCAAAGCCAAGCCTGAGATGCCCGCCAGACCCCCTGAGCACAACTGGCGGTGAAATGAAATCAGTCCTCGCAAAACTATCAAGAGAACCACCAGCAATTTTGGTTTGGAGCCGATAGTGGCCTGTGTTCTGGGCCCCCTCATGAAAGCTTGATCATGAATATGTGTTAAAACCATCCATGAGGTTAAGGTAATACAATGTTTATGTATAAAATGTAAATGTGATGTTTGAGATGCGTAAACATGATCATAATCAATGATATTGTTCCAGAAGGATAGGAGACCGAACGCCATGTTTATCTATTCGCTGTATCTGCCGTGTTAGAACCTTTCGGATAGACATTCTATCTCAACATGCTACAAAATACTATTTCCTCCTAACTGCATATGTATATAAACATGCAATGAAAACGCACTCTTTAAATGCACATTCGAGGCATGGGTGCTTCTGCAGAGAATATGTCGCTAAGAGTCTATCTTGTCAAACCCTTGTACATAGACTCACACTTTTCTGAATATATTATGTGATTCTACGGTTTACCACTTTTCATGAATATTCTTTATGAATTCGCTATGTTCTTATCATGAGAATAAATGCTCATTAATAAGGAAAGATAGTTTATATACCTAAATGGTTGCTAGACGTTGCACTCACCACCAGCCTCACACAGCTGTGTTGATGACTGGGTGACTATTACGTTCAGGGGCCTGCCAATTGTGTTCTGAAAAATGGCCTGAAAGGAGGTCCATTTCTGAATTGTGTGCTAGAAAAGTGCTTGCAGCATTGGGTAGTTCTTTACAAATGTTGTCTTCAACACCTAGCTGGGAGGGACAATCTGCGTTTGTGTTTAAATCAGTGCTTATGCTGAATGTATAACTATCTAAAAGGCTCTTGCATGAATTCATGAAATTAATATGTTCTTATTTGTGATTGTTGAATAGTTGATGTTGGTTCATGATGATTACTTTTGTTGTGGGAGGAAAGGTTATAATATTTCCCCTGATATAAAAGGGCCAATACATTAATAATGATGATTGGAGGCATTTGAGAACTAAACCTAACCCAGAGGAATGAAGGCCAGTTTTACACTACAGGCACATGACGAAGATGAGATGTTATAATGTTGACCTTACCTCAATCTGCACTCATCTCAACAAATCCAGTCATATCAAGCATCAGTCTCAACATACCTCTAACTAACTAGGCAGTGTCACTACATGCATCTGCCTTAACATGCATCTATCACAACATGCATCTGTCTCAACCCACCGTAATCACAAAATGCCTTTATTCAACCTACCTTCATGCCAACATGTTTGTCACGTTATGACTCCGTCTCAACAGGACCCTGTTACATCATGATGCCTTTGAATCAACTTACCTTATGACCTTGTTAAAACCAGACACCTTGGTCTCAGTTTTGTGACCTTATCTTATTTTACTGTCCTGGTTTCATCAGGAGTTAATCACATCGTGACATTACAACATCAGATGATGGAATGAATGCCATCTAGAGAGAAGAGGGTAGTGATCTCACCAATGAGTAGACCCACTCAACTTTCCCCTCCCATTTCCCTTTTCCCCTTCACATGTTTTATGTTATAATGACATATGATTTTTGTCAAATGCTTATGTATGGGCGGTGTAGCTAGAAGCCTACCCAAGGGAATGATGTTCATGCAGACTTGATTCCTGAAGGCAGGATAGATAGTATAATAATGTCCATATCCTACCAGCCCAAATATTATTTCAGCCTTTTTTCCTGCATTCCTCACCGCCCCCATCCTCTAAGTATTAAACCCATGAGAACCCCAGGTGGTTTGAGCTGGTCAGAAGAACCTTACTATGCATTACTCAACATTGGAGAAGAACTCCTGATTGAGAAGTGGCCCCAATGGAGAGACTTTCATCCATGGGCTTCACACATGTAATCACCCCATCCAGAAAGTAGATACTTAGAAGTACCTCAATGCCTGGTACCAGCGACACAAGAGATAGGAGGAATATCCTTTCTTTTAATGTTGTGTCTACATCTACTCTATATATGTATGTGTGTGTATATATATATATATATATATATATATATATATATATATATATATATATATATATATATATATATATTACATTGGCACCTATCCGTCTTGACAGACGATAGTTTGGTACAGTGTGCTTCAAAAAGGCTTAATAACTACGATCAATGGCGGTGGCGAGTGTGGCTGGTAAGGCCAATTCTTGCTGCAAATGTTTGCCCACAGTAGGTGCATGTGAAAACATGGTCATTTCCACCATTTTGCACCATCTTACGTCTCTCACGCTCTGTGTGTGCTTTATCTGCAATCATTTTCTCCTTTGTCTTTATTCCATTTCTGATAGTTGCCCTCCATGCAACACGTTCAGCAGCGACGTGCTCCCAATGTGCATTATCAATGCCTGTATCAATCATGTCCCGCTTACACACATCTTTGTATCGTAGTAGAGGCCGACCCTGAGATCTCTTACCCGTCTGTAATTCACCAAAAAAGATGTCCTTTGGTATTCTACCATCATCCATCCTCCTAACGTGTCCTATCCATCTAATTCTACGAAGACTGAGCATGGAATACAACGTCACACAACCTGATCTTTCCAATAATTCAGTATTTGTGATTTTGTCTTGCCACTTAATACCAAGTATTCTTCGCAGACACCGCATATGAAAGCTATTTAAACGTTTCTCTTGGCGTGAGTAAGTTGTCCAGGTTTCACTGCCATAAAGAAGAGTACTAAGGACACAGGCTTGGAGAATATATATATATATATATATATATATATATATATATATATATATATATATATATATATATATATATACTAGCTGACCCGGCCCGGCTTCGCCCAGGCCCTGGAGGGGATCTATCTATCTATCAGTCTGTCTGTCTGCTTGTTTGTATGTCTGTGTGTCTTGCTGACCCGGACCGGCTTCACCCCGTCCCTGGTGGGGAGCATCTCATTTAATTCATATAAGTAGTCATATAAGCTCCCGTTTCCGACTATCTGTCTGTCTGTCTGACCCGGCCCGGCTTCACCCAGTCCCTGGTGGGGAGCATCTAATTTAATTCATATGCGTAGTCATATAAGCTCTCGTTCCCGACCATCTGTCTGTCTGCTTGTTTGTCTGTCTGTCTGTCTGTCTGGCTGACCCGGCCCAGCTTCACCCAGTCCCTGGTGGTAAGCATCTCATTTAATTCATATAAGTAGTCATATAAGCTCCCGTTACCGACTATCTGTCTGTCTGTCTGTCTGACCCGGCCCGGCTTCACCTAGACCCTGGTGGGGAGCATCTCATTTAATTCATATACGTAGTCATATAAGCTCCCGTTCCCGACTGTCTGTCTGTCTGTCTGTCTGTCTGTCTGTCTGTCTGACCAGGCTTCACCCAGTCCCTGGTGGGGAGCATATCATCTATATCTATAAAACAGACTGTATGTGTGTGGGTGGCTGGCAATGTATTGGATGCGTTCGATAACGGTACATTCGATTGAGATGAAATTTTCTACACGTCTTCCTTTTATTCCTGTGCAACCGACTGTAATAGTTTCTTAGTGTAAAATCGGCTACTTACTTAATAACATTTAATATAGCAGGGGGACTTCACTCTAGAAAAGTTATTTCAAGGGGCATAACTTTTAATAACATTTCTATATACTTTATAGTCATATTGTTGGACTTACATGCACTATTGTTAAACTCTTTCTCTATAGTTATTTACAGGCATATGAGTTATAATAAATAATGATATAATCTTTAAGGCATTTTTAAAGTTTTCATAAAAATAATGCATAATGCATAACATTGTAACCCATCTTTTTATGCTTAAAGAAGTTATCTACAGTCATGCAGGTGATTGAAAACATTTTCATTAAAAATAATGGATGGTGTGTGGAAGGACATTCTTTTAAGTTACTGTGCGCCAGGAGCTGGGCGAAACCACGCCGGGTCAGATAGATAGACAGACAGACAGATAGTCGAAAACGGGAGCTTATTTGACTACTTATATGAATTAAATGAGATGCTCCCCACCAGGGACTGGGTGAAGCCGGGCCGGCACAGACAGACAGACAGACAGACAGATAGTCGGGAACGGGAGCTTATATGACCACGTATATGAATTAAATGAGATGCTCCCCACCAGGGACTGGGTGAAGCCGGGCCGGGTCAGACAGACAGACAGACAGACATATAGTCGGGAACGGGAGCTTATATGACTACTTATATTAATTAAATGAGATGCTTACCACCATGGACTGGGTGAAGCTGGGCCGGGTCAGCCAGACAGAGAGACAGACAAACAAACAAGCAGACAGACAGATAGTCGGGAACGGGAGCTTATATGACTACTTATATGAATTAAATGAGATGCTCCCCACCAGGGACTGGGTGAAGCCGGGCCGGGTCAGCCAGACAGACAGACAGAAAAACAAGCAGACAGACAGACAGACAGACTGATAGATAGATCCCCTCCAGGGCCTGGGCGAAGCCGGGCCGGGTCAGCTAGTATATGTATATATATATATATATATATATATATATATATATATATATATATATATATATATATATATATTCAGATAGACAAACCAATGACCAAGTACTACGGGAGACAAATGAAAATCGTAGATTGATTAGAGAAATTAGACGTAGATAGTCACAATTTTTTGGACATGTTATGAGAAGAAATGGACTGGAGAACTTAGTGACAACTGGCAAGATCGAAGGGAACAGACCAAGAGGAAGACCGAGAGGAAAATATCTGGATGGCTTGGCCACATGGCATGGACGAGACAGGAACACTGAGCTGATCCACGACTCTGGTGATCGAGTGAAATGGCGAGTCATGACCGCTCACGCTTTCTGGCATGGCACATGTTATATATATATATATATATATATATATATATATATATATATATATATATATATATATATATATATATATATATAGTGAGTGAGTGGCACCTTGCAGTCTTGACAGACCAAAGTATGTGAGTTGGAATGTGTTCCATCACAATGCCTGGGCAGAGTTTCAGAGAAACACGTGGTGCCCAAACGACATGATCCCTCTCTCGGCCTAATCTTGTGTTTTCCAATACGTCTGGCACAAGGTAGACTGCAGACGCTGGCAGCACAGCGTCAAATCTCCGAGACCTCGCCACCACGAGCAGGTGGCGAGTGGTGGCCAGACCCTAGAACCCAAGGGACCCGGCTTAGAGGCGTTCAGCCAAGTCCCACAGGTGAGGGCCTCGTTCGCGCCCGGACCAGAAGGGCGCGCACATCTGTCAATCACAAGTGTCCGGACCTGTGTAAAGCGTGCACTATCGTCAGACTCTCCGCCTGATCTAGCGGACCCCGTGTCCAGCGGAAATAGGCCCGCCGGAGATACCACAGGAGATATTGCTCGTCTATTGCAAGCAAATCTCCCATCATTCCACTGTGCGGATCTCGCGATCGGCGAGAATAGGCCCGCCGGAGATATTGTTCGTCTGCTGCGGACAAATCTCTACCGAGACTGAATAAGTAAAGAAACGATAAAAGTAGTGGTATTTCAATTGCGCTTGCGCTCCCACCTATGCTACACCCTTCATTTGTCTTCACAAAGAATATATATGTATAATTGAATCTTTGATGATTCATGTGTTACAAATATGTGTTCACAATAGATGTTACTCCATGTGAACATAATGCTTTGTTCCTCAGAATGTATTGCATATTACATTTTATTTTGCAATTTAGTTTTTTGAGTGATACTTGAAGAATGTTCTGTTCACACAGTGATTGTCCTTTGATGACAGTATATGTTCTATTTATACATTGATTGTTCAGCCCTGGCGCTATATGACCTGTTCACACATTGGATCTCTTGTGCTACCTGTGTATGTTCAGTTCACCAATTATATGTTTAAATGTATACATCACATAAGAATAGACTATTGGAGACCCCCTGAGGGTAGGAAAATTCACACTGGTCCCTTTTCTCATTCATAGAGGAGGGCATCCTCTTTAAGGATAGTAATAACCACTCCGTGGTCTCCACACCTTCTAAAGGAGCCTATATTTACACCTTAAATCCTTCAACGCTGGGCAGAGTATTTCAGGAACATCTTAAATGCAACTTCCTTCTTCGATGATGAAACCATCAACTGCCTTCCTCAAGTTCCCACCAATGAGACACTTGATGACCTGCCAACCATAGTGGAAGTAAACAAAGCCATCCAGCAACTCTCCAGCGGCATGGCACCTGGTCCTGACTCCATATCAGCAGAGATATACAAGGCCGGTCCTAACAGAGCAGCTTCACCAAGTCTTTACAAACATATGGGTGAACGAGACCATGCCACAAGATTTCAAGGACGCGTCAATAGTCCACCTTTATAAACGTAAAGGAAACCGCCAATCCTGTGACAACCACCAAGGCATCTCCTTGCTTTCAATTGCAGGGAAGATACTCGCCAGAATTCTTCTCAATCGCCTCACGGCCCATCTCGATCAAGGTCTTCTTCCTGAGAGTCAATGTGGCTTCAGAAAAGAACTTGGAACTGTTGACATGATTTTCGCTGCAAGTGTAACAGTACAGCGAGGTAACGGTGAACTGGCAATAACTCCAAGACGGTTCTTTCTTCATATTACTTTATTCATAATCAACGGAGATAGATTATAACAAACCATCAATCAAGCCAGATGTTGCCCAGTTACATCATACGTCCATATCGAAGGATGGGTCATTCACAACTGACCTTGTTTCCAAGATCCTCGTCATAGGACGACCCACCCTAACTACCCCATATTATGGTGCTTGACCGTGCCCTACTTCCCTATTGACTATGCACACCTCGTTGCCCCTTCTTCCTATTCCTAACTCTGTTACATTTCCTCCCTTTCTTCAACCAAGACTTTTCCCTGAAAAGTCTTAAACCCAGAAACCTACTTTTCATTTCACTTGGAATATATATATATATATATATATATATATATATATATATATATATATATATATATATATATATATATATATATATATATATATATAGCCATCCGCTATTATCCCCCCACACGCAACTTTACTTTACTCCCGGTCTCAGATAACTATCTGCTTTTACTTCTATAACATTATTTAAATCCCAAACTAAGTAAGTTACAGGTAAATTACAACCTCGCATGGAACAGCTATCCGCCAATTCTTTCATATTACGCTTCTTCTTCTATATACATCAATGTTACTTCTTCTTCTCATCTACAGGGATGCAAACCATCCGCTTAACCCATTTTAATTTTACTTTTCATCATGTACATACATATCAATATCTGATCGCGACCATAAAAATTTTAAACGCATATTCTTCAACACAAACACACGATAGAGAGAGAGAAAGAATCGGTGGCCACCGGAAAATCAAAGAACAAGAACTCTTCCTCACAAAACCATACTCACATTTACCCCACCATGTCGCCCTGAGACTTTACGCAGTAAAGTTTAAAAAACAATTACATATCTCCCACATATTCAATTATACCACTTATTATGGCAATTTCACATCATATCTCCGAATCTCACCTAATTATTTAATGCATAATACAGCTGATATCTACAGCATCAAACACCAAAAATATTATCCACCCCTAAATGTCTATTCATTACAGACATTACTCATATCAAAGGGTCCATTATGGGCCCTACCACTCAAAACCTCCTCCAATATAACCAAATCTCTGATCCTTACATACATCACTCCAGCAACTCAGGAATACTTCATATCAGCTTCCCTATTAATCTCGCTGAAAGCCTCAGCAACCCACTACTACTATTATTGTCCATTTGTTATGGGCAATGCCTCCCAAAACCTCCACTTGTCACTTCATGCCGTTATCAACAGCAATAAAAATACCGCCACTGAACTCATGTTTGTGACCTTCTAACCTATCTACCCCATCATATCTCTGTCTATCTATTATAGACATTCCCATACTTTTACTTTATGGCTTTTAAGTCAGGTCCATATGCTGTAACCCAAACATTAATATCGCTGTTCACTTACTGTAAACTTAACTTCTACTCTTTGTCATTCATCTCGTCCCATGCTGCAATCACAGCACGAACAATAACATTCGTAGTTCATATATTATTAATCCTGCCCCCATGGCTCTCAGTCCATGTTTATCGTTGCTGATAACTACAGCCATTCTCCTTCATGATTCACTATTCATCATCTAATCCCCCAACTATTGTACTGATATCCAGAGTATATGATTACTCTTCGGACTAAAACATGGCATTCAATTCATGTTTTTCTCCTTACCATATTTTCTGAACGTAACTATGTATCCAGAACTCCCAAGGACCCATTAATAAGTCTCTCTCTTTAATATGGACCTGTTTAATTTTCTAACTCCCCACAACTGAACGTCAAACGAAAACTAATTTAAACATAGTCAGGGCAACTCAATAAGTAACATCATTATAACTTTTGCAATTGAAAATAACCAACCAAGGTATATATAACTTAAATAAAACTACAATTTATAATTAACTGGAGTCAAGACAAATCAAAAATAGAACAACAATATCACCCCCCCCCCCTTGGTTTTCACAATGCTGTCATATATCCCCACATTTTTCAAAATAAATATATCTAATGAAGTAGTAATCAAATTCAAATAAAATCAACTACTTATAGTAACCAAACAACATTGGTCTTTTATACGGACCAATGTAATACATATCTATTCAGTACAATGAACACAAGTCATGCCTATTCCGTTATTCTTATAACAGAAAAAAAACGACTCAATGCTAGACATTAACCCCAATATATATATATATATATATATATATATATATATATATATATATATATATATATATATATATATATATATATATATATATATATATATATATATGTTACCTGCAGACTATATTCTCATCATAACGCAGAACAATATCTGTTCCCCTCAACCAAAAATCATTAATCAAGAAATGACCGTACTTTTTCTGGAAGTCAAACATTGATTATCTCCCTTCACAACATTCCATCTTTCCCGAAACTATTCCACTGCGACACTACTGCACTTGAAATACTAACCAAACAAGTACCGTAAACTACAGCTTAAATTGCTTCATTTACAAACTATCTCAGCACACCACAACTCATCTACTCACCAAGGGAAACTGCAAATCAGCACACCTATTTTTTTTTAAACCTAGTTGTTTCCCCTGAATTTGATTTGTACCAACGTTCATCCCGTTTACCACGGTATCTCCACAATGCTACAACTACCAAAGAATGTCTATTTATTATAGACTTCAGCAACACATCTAGCTACTAGATTTGTCAACAACTAATTCTACTGTTACTTTATAAAGCCATTCTTTCAGTTTACGACTCTCGTACACCCGACGCAACTAATGTTTCATCCTCCCGCATCACTACTCTCCATCATTTCACCACAACAAACCAGGGTTACACTCAACTCTCTCCTAACTCACACACACTGCGACGGTAGTCACGCCACGCACAATTATCGAAACACGTTCTACAGTGCTCTACTTATAATACTCTGATGTTCAGCTGGTTAATCACGTTCTCTCCTTCCTCTACTTACATCGCTCATCTCTCATCTCCCACCACTACTCAAGGTTACTCACGTTTATCGGGATCCTTTCAGAAACTAACTAAAACCGCATACGACTAATGGGTATCTCTTTACAACAAACCTCACTCCGATTGGGCATATAAATCATATCTTCTCTCATTTCACTGTATCAGGCATTCTTGCTTCGACCTGTCTCTGCCAACGATACTGAGTCTGTTTTATGAAACGACATCCAAAACGTTAATTCTCTTTCTGTCACCCTGTCATAGAATTTTCATTAATTCTGTCTAACAGCACACATTCCAAACGAAAGACATCGCAAATTTCCAATCTTCTTTTTACCTCCCAACGTTCGCATACTCACTTACTCTATTCTCTACGAAATTACCGGTATGCTTTATCAGCGTCACCAGTCAACAACTCTTCGCATATTCGCACGGCAGTCGTACTTTATGCTTGCTCAGACAGTGACACAATCTCCCTTCACACCGTTTCAAGTCTAAAATATACCAAGCACCCCGTACATGCATGCGCTACTAACACATGTTTGTCTACACTTTTACACACGCAAGGACAACGCATAACTAGACGAATCACTCCAATACTCAACAGGATTTCTACAATTCAACTGCTTTCTTATTTCCCTTTTTCTCAATCATTCACTTCCTTTCAAAAACTCAGAGCCTATCCTGTTCAATCAACACATCAACTCTAACAAGCAACATTTCTAACCAGCCTATATCTCTCCATGTCAGTTTTACGTTATGTCAACTGTTCCAGCACACCTCACTCAACACAAACATTCCACATTTTACACTCTAACTCGTCTATTCTCTAATCATCACAAGCAAACACAAAATATGCACGCATGACACTCTCTAATTTCTCTACAGCAACTGCTCTGACATTCAACCTCTCACCTCCTCTAAAACACAGTCAGACACACTCAACGTGCTACACCGTCAACCTCTGCCTTCAACACGCGCATATCATGTGCATCCTCTGGGTGTTTCTTACACAATTTCTCACTTCACACATTTATGAAGTATATCTCGCTCTGTTATTACTAAGAGCCTGACATCTTTCTATCCACGCATTCTAATTAGACGGTGTTTCAAAACTTCACTCTTCACTCTCTAATCAGCACGACTAACACAGGTCTGCCTACACGTGCCGAATTCCAGACATCCTAAAGAAGGCGACAGAAGATAGGAACCCATCCCAACCGGGATACCCTTATAAATATCCTCGTCTACTTATTAAACACCTCACAACCTTATACCACAATCTTTGTTGTAAAGCCACTCAAAAAAGTACGGTAGTGCAGGTGGGGGGTATGTTGAACGGACCGAGACAAGCTTACGTTTCGTTACAACTTGGTTCATGCATTTAATATGTTGTACTCTTCACCGATCCGCCTTTGGTTTAGTTCACATATAAACACGTTTCTTCGGCTTTCTGACTCACCTAAAGAATTTATTTGTTTCGATATACAGTGATATCGATCTGAACCACATTATGTACGGAAATCTAAACACAGTACTTGCATTTATTGCCACACTTTCCTGTTTCCGTTAAAATTACTGGTATGCTCCCATGGTTGCTTAATTTATACCACATTAATTGTTGCAGGGAGCCATGTTTTCCCATTACCATTGAAGCTGGTGACAGATTTTTCCATGGTGACTGTATGAATTTCAGAAGAGCATTTGGTGTCACAAAAACAGGTGTGTATTTTATTTTCGTTGATAAGAATTACAATGCGAGTCTATCTTGACTATAAGGTAAAATATTACTGAGAACTAAAATGGTGTATAGTGTTTGTTACCTCTAAGTATTGCCACCACTTGAATTAAAATCCGTGTGCCACTTCTGCTTGACCTTGGAAAGACTTTATAAATAGTACAGCCAATTGTCTAAAAAAAAAAAAAAAGTTATCACAAGCAAGTATTACTGATTAATCACCGACAACAACCCCTTAAACGTTTTCCTTAAAGATGTGAGTGGAGAGAGAGATAACGTCTGATGGAACTAAATCCTGAAAATATGGTCAATGTGGAAGAATCTGAATATACAAATCCTTGCAGGTCGCGAAAAAGTGCGTTATCTTGAAAGAAAAGAAGAATTTGAATGAGTGCTATCCCTATATTTCTTATCATATCTTTTTCTTGTTTAATTGATTGATTTAGGAACCGACATCACAGCATTCGGGGCATTCCCATAAGCGCTCCGTCCCCATCCTCAGCAGCCAGCGAAGAGTTCCAACACTAATAGTACCAGTAGCAATCTGATTATATGTCCGTCTCGCCTTTCCTCAGAGCGTCGATCGTCGACCAGATCCCCTTGTCACCCCTCGCTGTCGCATTCTTGCCAGACCATGATGATCCATTTGCTCCTCCGAGGTGTACACGTGCTCCCACAAGGCCGCAACCACGTCTTCCCCATCATGCATCAATACTCCACCAAGTTTTTCAGAGCCAGCCAATCTGTTTGCCTTTTCATTCCCCAGCACACCAGCATGCCCCGGAGAAAAGATCCAGACGATGCTTGTCACCCGTGACTTCCGAAGCGAAGCAAGCCACTCTGCACGAAGCTTGCCTGTCCTCACACTACTCAGCATGCTTTCTGAGTCAGTTACATTCACGATGTGTGTATGTCGTATTCTCCATCCAGCGGAAAGCTGCACTGACCGCCTCCACCTCCGTTTCTTAAGCTAGATGTTGTGTTATCATATGCCAGGCTTTCCTGCACCAAACGGCGACCAATAGCTTTTGCTAAGAACCCCCAGGCACTTCTCCTGCCTCTCAACACCGAACCATCTGTGTATATAATCACATCACCCGAGCGAGCATTATCCTGAATTAGTTGCTGGATTTCCACTTCCGTGGTCCCTGCTGGCCACTCCCTGCTCAATGTGATTATAACTTTGCACAAGTCTGTCTGCTCCGCTGGCACTCTGACCCACACTAGTTTTTAGTTTGATAAGGACATCTTCATAGTGATGCCCATTCACAGTACTCCTACGAGGTAGATTACCCCGATATGACACCAGGGTTATTTTTCATGCAGATTTACAAGTATGCTTCCGGTTTGGCAAGTGTTGGGAAACTCGCTGTTCTCCATAGCATGCTGAATATGTTGGATTGGTGGTCATACTGGGGAACACAAGTAGCGTCTACTATGTTCCTCAAAATCTTGTTTGAATGGAACTTTTTGATCAACTGTCGGCAGCAATGTACCCTCATTTGCTACTGTTCACGTGTCAGTAGACGAAGAACCAAGATGGCACACACTTGTCTCATGTGCAGTCTATTGTGTAGCATTACTAACCACTATTTGACTCAATTGAACTGCACTGGCTATCTCTGCAATTGTCATGTTTCGATACTGATAACTCTTGCTGAATTTCCGTAGCTACACTTTGAGAACAGCCTCCCAGATCTTGGCAGATCAGAAACGTTTGAGTCTCATCTCATCATCTCATCTCGTCATGTTCCTCTTGTACCTTGCGGTATCGAGGTGAAGTATAAACATCGTGAGAGTCCCCGATTATGGGATTAATGTATTGATATTCCCATGGCGTTTGAGTGAATGTCATAAATTACTAACTCTGGAGTTTCACACACTCCAATTTGTTTGCTAACTGAATTATCCCTCACACAGGCGCTGTTGTGGGTGCGGGTTCACCTCCCCGACGCTCCCAACAAAAGAAAGCAAACTCGGGGAACATTTTTCTATTAAGCTGAATAAAGACCAAGTTCCTGGATACACAAGGGCACAGCTGGAAATGGCTCGTGAAAAGGTAAATGTAGCTGGTCATGGTATCCACAAGGAATGGAAAGGAGGAGGTTACGTGCCTAGGTGTACATCTCTTAATTTACTACTAGGCAGGTGCCATATAGCTATTGCCAAGAATTACGTCACAGAAAGTAGATGTATATCCTAGAAGCGAGAACGCACAAAGAAACTAGGAGACAAGTTGTCAACAGAGAGAAACGTCATTCTGACGTCACCGAACAACAGGCAGACTTTGTTGGAGTTTGGAATGGCAAGCTGTGCATGAAACTATCAGGATATTCAAACTGGCGAATCAATAGTTTTACATGGACAAGGTGACTGGAATATTAGTTACAGATAGAAAAGATATTGTAACACACTCATATGAGATGACGCTGAGAATGAATGATTCGACTGCCGAGGAAATTAGTTAGAATTCAGAAGCGGCGAGAAACAGACCTTTAGGATAGACAGAAGGTGAATTGAAAGACATATAACGTAAGTCAGAAACAATCAGTTAAAAGGTTTGTAAGAGCTAACATTAATATTACTGTCAATAATATAGTTACCGACAGCTCTGGTGGTCCACCAGGCACGGTACATGTTGAAGAATATTTGATGATATGCAAAACCGATGAGCTTTTCAAAATTAAACAGCGATTGATTCGATTACTCTCATGTCTGCGTTTCGACCTTATTTATTCTTCTGGATTCAAAACCAAAAGCGCTGTTCAAATTAATTGATAACGAGCTACAGTTATATTGTTTACAGTTACAATTCAAGTTATGAATAACAGCGTTTTGGCAGCAGGGTATATTTCCTCCCTGACAATGTCCCCTCCCTCGTTAATATAACGACCTCCCCCCCCCCCACACACACACCAAGTACTGTGAGTAGCAGGTATGCATACACAATTACGTACACATGGAAAATATTAAGATAGAACTATTAGTTAAACAAACTAGTATTGTGTTTATTTATATCCAGATAAATCATTTAGAACTTGATGGTTTGCGGTATGATAATAGTGTACCGGTGATTTCGAAACATAAGACATTCACATATACTAGGTAATCATTGTGAAATGATAGTCGTATGAAATGATGTAAACAATAATATGACTTTACACCAATATGTACAATAAAATAGTAACTTATAATGTTACTTGTATGATAGGAATACGTGTCTTAAAATGAGATTTCGCCTTGAGTCAGCCGGAGCAGTGTTCTTTGCGAATACAAGTCTTTTTCTCCACGTTGTCACTGAACAGAATGGTGTAACCTGGTGCTCTGGTTGAGAGCTAGAAATCAACGATCAAGAATGTGTAGTTTCTAAGATCTACACATACAAAATCCTATCAATACTTATACCAACATATACATGTACAAACATAGTGATGTCTGGCACTGTCTCTCATCCAGCTTTACCGCTGTTACTTCTCTCTCTCTCTCTCTCTCTCTCTCTCTCTCTCTCTCTCTCTCTCTCTCTCTCTCTCTCTCTCTCTCTTTCTCTTTCTCTCTCCTTTTCTCTCTATCTGTCTCACTCTGTTGAGTCGGAAGGACTATTTCGTAGTCGAGCAGGTCCCGTAGTTACAATTGCTGTCTTCACCTTATCGGCCACGTCATGAGGAATGGCGTGTCCTAAGTCCAAGTCTCTCATTCCGATACAAGATTTCTTTGTAGCCGCCCCTTCACCAAAGTTGATTCAGCAGGTTAAGTGTTCAGTGGTGTTAAAACAAGAGTGGCTGATCTTCAGGCTTACCTGCGGGTAAGCTTTCTACACTATGGTATGATTATGTTTACGTCACTACACCATACTGAAATGCACAATGACGAACCTTACAGTACAAGCCACCTGCGTGATCTGATGAAATCGATGGCGCCTGGAAATAGAAAAAGGAGTGGTTGTATTGTTGTAGCGTGGGCGTCAATTAGGAAGGGCTGATGTAATTTGTATACAGATTTCAGATTTTTGCGGCAGTCGGCCGAAAAATCTTGAGGAGACAAGATGTGGTGTGATTCAGAGGAATTAATGTAGATACATTCTAAATTTCTGGATTCATCGGTGAGTGAATGCTCATAACAAAGTAGTGAATTAGGCCCTAGAGAAAAACTTGGAAGATATAGTGATTATTTCCTTGACTAAGAAAATATCAAATTGATATCTGTGTTTACTTATTACACGCACATTATGAAAGATTTATTCAGCTTCTTCTTGCTTATTCTATGAGTTTGCGTACTCTAATTTATTCAGCGTCTTCTTGCTTATCCTATGATTTTGTGAAGAGCTACCAAGATACTTTTCTTCACTATAATTATAATCTCTCTCTCTCTCTCTCTCTCTCTCTCTCTCTCTCTCTCTCTCTCTATATATATATATATATATATATATATATATATATATATATATATATATATATATATATATATATTATATCCCGTCCAAACTGAGCCAGGAGATTTTCGGTCCGACAAAATGCCGAAAGGAAGATATACGAGGAATTTCGTGACACTAGGCCCCCTCTTAAGAAAGTCGACCTAGTGACTCTCACCCTCCTGTAGCTGTACGAATCGAGCATTTTCTACTCTGAGATAGGATGCCTAGAAAGAAAATCGGCTCCAACATTTTCCATTCCGGGAACATACTCTACGTTGAACTGATAGGGTTGCAGAAGAAGAGACCACCTCATCAATCGAGCATTCAGGTTCTGGGAAGTAGCCAGAAACATGAGCGGTTGGTGGTCTGATTGAACCCTGAATGGTACACCTTAAAAATACGGCTGAAACTTTGGCACAGCTCATACCAACGACAAATATTCATGTCCGATCATCGAGTAGTTTCGCTCCGCGGTAATAGTTTACGACTCATGTACGCGACGAGTTCCAACACCGACGGGTCGTTCCTCTTCACTACACAGGGAACAGATAAAGGACCGTAACATCCCTCCTTATTGCTACCCTGAAATCCTAGTTCCGGGTCTCTCCTTGTATTTCCTCAACATCTTTAGGGGGACAATCTTAGATTCTCACTTGACCGAACCATATAGTGGGTTTCGGACATTACTTTCTCTATCAGAAAGGGCCCTCCCCAATCAATGTCCACCTGGTTGATTCCATTCGAGGACCTCAACCAGACTCTATCACCCACTGTCAGGTTACTTTTGGAGTTTTCGCCTCGCTGTGATACCGCTGGATGGCAGACAGCGCAGGATCTCACATATTTTCTCACATCTCTGGTGACCCCCGGCCAATAATAGTCGCGGGTAATCTTTCGGAGTGTTGCTCGTTCACTTAAATGTTCCCCATGTGACACTAAAGTGTCTCTTTTGAAGAATCGTCTGTCTGCACTTTTTGGGAACCACCAGCTGACCAGTCCATCGACCCACTGTTCCGGCCTTCCGGTAAGTAACTGATCCTTTACGAAGTACTGTTCCCTTTTCGGCGGATCAGCACTCCGGTGCAGCTGGGCATAGCAGGGTCGCAATGTATCGTCCCCGCTCTGAGCAGTTCTATTCGCTTCGGGTCGTAGTATGGCAACCTCGGCCAACGGCGGTTATTCCCCCTTCGGTAGGTTGGTCTGTGCGTTTCCCACCACGACGGGCTTCCTCGGGTTTCCCAGAAACACATACCTACTATCCAAGGTCATGGGATAAAGAGTACCTGATAAGACCGCAGCCTTGATCTGGCCGGTCTCATACCTCGACCGTATGTCCACAAGTGCGATCGGTAAAGACATGGGTACAGCACTTTTCAGAGCTGCCTGGACCTCTAATGTCTCCCCCGTGAGCTGTTCTGGCCTCATCAAGTGGCTTGCAATAACACTATCATACTGCAATCCTGTATCCCTGGTCTTTACCCGAAAGGCTGCAAAGGAAGCCGCCTTGGGTTTAGACTTAGTCAACCGTGTTATGTGTAGCGGATTTGCACAAACTACACCACTTTTCGGTCCACTTTCTTTTGGTGGACCCCGCTTCACGCTTACTTTCGGGTGTGACCCCCGCAACCTTATATGTGGGATCAGCTTTCTTAGTATCTCCGGAGTAACCATTCTTCTTCTTCACATTCCCTTTCTATGGAGATTCGAGAATGTGTTGGGAGGGTTCCCCAGCCTCCCCATGCGCTAGTATATATCTCTCTGCTAATGTATTTAACTTATCTAGTCTCTCTGCACCATTCTCCATCAGGAAAGTCTGCAAAGACTTGGACATTTGCCTCTTCATCTGATCCACAACATCAACTCTTCCAAGCTTTCATAATCGTTGCTAAATCCGGCCACTGACATCCACTTTAGCAAATATGACTTCAGCCTCATTTCATAGGCTGCGAATATCTCTCCCGGTTCTTGTTTTGCTGTTCTGAACTTCTTCCGATACGTTTGAGTGGTAATCTCATATCTTTGCAATAATGCGGTCTTCAACGCCTCGAAGTTGTTTTCCATTCCAGGAGGAAGCCTTGCATATACTTCATGAACCGTTCCTCTGAGACCCTGTGAGAGTTTGAGATTCCATTTCCCCTCCTCGGGACCCATTGCAATTGCCATTGCCGAACATATTTGCAGATATTGATCTATTTTCTCCTGATGTTCGTCAAATAGAGTTAATAGAAAGTTCATAGCCTTATATGCCCCTCTTCCCGAACTGACTGGGTGAATAAGGTTCTATAGATCATCCTACCTCTCCCTCAGTTTTCCCAGCCTGTTGAGCTTTCACCTCCAACTCCTTCATTCGAAATTCATGTCCCCTGGCCGCCTTCTTTTCTTCTTGTTCTGCTACGAACTTCTTAGCTTCGCGTTCGGCTTCTAACTTCTTAGCTTTCGCGTTCTACCTCTAACTCTAACTTCTTTGCTTCGCGTTCTGCCTCTAACTCTAACTCTAACTTCTTAGCTTCACGTTCTGCCTCTAACTCTAACTTCTTAGCTTTGCGTTCTGCCTCTAACTTCTTCACTTCGCGTTCTGCCTCTACAGCTATTCTCTTATTTTCTTATTCTAATCTCTGAAGCTCTAGTTCCTTCTTCTTCTTGCTCTCTCTCTCTCCTTCTGTCGGAATTCTCTTTCGATTTCCTGGACATACTTAAGCAACACATTGCCTTCCATTCTCATTGCTCGGCCTGTTGCTTGTACCTCTTCAATTTTAAGTTTATTTGACGCTATGACCTGTATTATAATAAAATAGGGTGTGTGTGTGGAGAATAATACAATATCAACAAAACATATATTATCCAAAGCAATAATGCACTACCTCAACACACCGTCAGTCTTGTCGTCTAAGTATGAGAGGAATAGGAAAAAGCCAGGTGTCTCAAGCAGACTATAGATAGGGCAATGACAAATGGTCAGTAACACCGATGACGTAACCAGAGCCAATATCCCGGACGATCCCCCAGTCAATGTTATAGGATAGGTTGGGGTAGGACGTAATAATGTTACACCGTATAATATCAGGTGTTGAGAGGCAGGAGAAGTGCCTGGGGGCTCTTAGCAAAGGCTAATGGCCGCCTTTTGGTGCAGGAGATTCTGGCATATAATACCACAACATCTAGCTTAAGAATAGAGGTGGAAGCGGTCAGTGCAGCTTTCCGCTGGATGGAGAATACGATACACACATCGTGATTGTCACTGACTCAGAAAGCATGCTGAGTAGGGTGAGGACAGGCAAGCTTCGTGCAGAGTGACTTGCTTCGCTTCGGAAGTTACGGGTGATAAGCATCGTTTGGATGTTTTCTCCGGGGCATGCTGGTGTGCTGGGGGAATAAACAGGCAGACAGATTGGCTGGCTCTGCGGAACTTGGTGGAGTACTGATGCATAATAACGCAGACGTGGTTGCGGCCTTGTGGGAGCACGTGTACACCTCGGAGGAGCAAATGGATCACCATGGTCTTGCAAAAATGCGACAGCGAGGGGTGACGAGGGGATCTGGCCAGTGATCGACTCTCAGAGGAAAGGAGAGACGTACATATAATCATATTTCTTCTGGTACTATTAGTGTTGGAACTCTTCGCTGGCTGCTGAGGATGGGGAGGGAGCGCTTATGGGAATGCCCCGAATGCTGTGATGTCGGTTCTTAAATCAATCAATCAATCACTCAATATCAGGACCAGCTCCAGTTAGACCACCGATGCAGTTAGTCTCCCGACCCCACAAACACTTGGAATTTTCCTCGCACCCCACTCACTCAACCCCGGGGCACCACCATTCTGGGGGATCGTCCCGATAATGCACCCGACACAACGTCCATTGAAATCAATTTTAACCGAATATTTATTAACAGAACACACACACATAGGTAATAGATAATGAAGATGTAGTATTCCAGGAATAGATCACTAGTTCGTCACTATCATGGGATAGTCGTCATCATCGGGCTACTAAACAACTGTCCAACTGTCCATAGTCCGGAATACGCTCATCGGCTTCTCTCGGGTTTGTGTTCCAAGTATAAAGTTTAGGCGACGTTAAGATATCCCTGTTCGTTCTCGAAACCCGGTCCTTCAGACAATGTTGTCCTGATATATGACTCCCACGAATATAGCTCGATAAGGAAGGTAGGAGTACTGGTGTGCATTATCTCCAACTCTCGAGTGGTTGTAAAGTCCCACTGGAAACACGCCAGTCTTAGTTGGGCGGCGGTGCTCCTGTCCGGTTGCCACCCTCAACTCACGTACTGGAGCCAGAAGATCTCCAATCCTCAGTTATGCACAATAACGACACAGGGTATTGCTGAAAAATCCTACTTTGTCCAGTCACATCGATACCTAGTAATGATGGTGCCATTTAGAGACAGTTCAAGTAAATGCCACACGGTGACTATATGAATACCATAAACCTTACATGACTTCCGGGTGTTAGTAGGGTGGTAGTTCGGCGATGATTAGGTGAGTGGTAGAAAACTGTTGGCACGCGGTAACGCTGTACATTATTTCAGAGCGGGTAAGCAAGCGTAGACACCCATCGCTGCCATCCCTCCTACTCCATACCAGAAAGCTGCCCCTGAAAAGAGAACACCGGGTGCTTGAATTCGGACCCACAGATGGGCCAACCCGTATGTATGGGCAACCTGCCCTCAGATCAGGATGGGCCACCCTACAATGGGCTCTCTACTCCCATCAGTATTTCTGCTACAACAAACACCCAATCGTGGTACAGTTGTCTTTGTCTGAGAACCTTAAGGAATATGGGTACCAGTCCATTCTGCGTAGTACCTTGACCCAAGGAACTCAATAAGCCAAATACGTCTTCTTCATCACACGGACGTGGTGGCTCCACCACCAAGCCTAAACTTATATACTAGATCAACCTAGTATGTGTGAGCTGACGCAGTTTCAACATGCAATGTCTGCCCCCTAAATTCCTCCCATCAAGAAAGCAAATCCCAGAACGGAATCACTTCAATAGAACCAGAAAAGGAAGAAAGAGGAAGAGAACGGCACATCGCTCCGACTCAACGCACATGTTCACGCAATACCATCTGCTCCGGCGAAGTTCAATACATGCCCCGTCGAACGATCTCCTTGACACACGAACCACGCTGTACACATCGATAATCTACAGCCAATACGACGAGTACTTCTATACGTCTCTTCCGACGAGATTCGAACCTGCTCGCACAAGGACGTCCTTGACCACGCACAAACCCACTACCCACAAACGATCGTTTTGTTCATTAGTGGTGTGTATATATTCCTATGAACTAGGCTAACCACGGCATTGTGAACAGCAGCCACTACGAGCAGATTGTCCCTGCCTCAGGTCTTGAAGAGCCCTAATATAGGTGTGATTCTAGTTTGCGGATGTTATATGGAGTGACCGTTACAAAACCGGCCCGGCCTGTGGACACGCAGAACGTGTTACAACCGAGAGACGCCGTTACAAATGGCCATTCACGGCGGTAACTAAGGACATTCACTTTATTACCTTAGACGATAAAACTGCCATCTTTACAGCCTTCAGATCCTGTCGAGTGTCTTCAATCACTTTGGAGACGGTCTGTTGGGGGGGGGGGGGGGGGGGGGGAGCGCCCACAACGGGTCTATCTCCTCATCGACTGCTGGGCCTTAATATATATGAACTTTTCCCAACAGTCAGGCTGGGCAATCTTATCATTGAGTCCGCCACAACAGCTCACAACAGACTGACGTCACCAGATTTAGTGCGTTGCCTACGATGACGTTCTTGTGTATTTCTCGGTTAGGGGATTTCCCCTTAGCTATTTACACGAGATTGCATGACGTCATTCTGCGGACATTAAGTGTCCATATGAACAAGATGTTCTGAACTTCCCGAATTGATAAGAACCAAGTTATTCTTAAAGAAACCAAATCTTTTGGGAGGTTTTTCTGACCTAGGATCTCCCGTCCAAACTGAGCCAGGAGATTCTCGGTCCGACAAAATGCCAAAAGGACAGATATACAGGGAATTTCGCGACAGTGGTACTCCCTGGATAACCGGGTCGTCATGGCAGATGTCCCAGGTATTATGTTGAATGGATGTCCTCTTAGCCGAGAGAGTAAATTGAAGTACTCGGGTATTAACTTTGACAGGTGTTTATCTTTTAATTATCATGTGGAGGCTTTGATGATGAAGGCTGGTAGGGACTTAATGCTTTGAGGGCGATGACAGCAACCAGGGTAGATCAGATAATGCTTTACATGTTCTTTCAGCAGTTAATAATTTCTGTCATTGAGTTGGTTTGATGCTACTGATAGTATCAAAGAGCCAGCTTGAAAAGGTGGAGCGTATACAGAATGGTGCCATGCGGGAAATCCTGGGGTGCACAAAGGAAACACCAATTATATACATGAGGCATATCCTGGCGCTAACAATGACGGATAGGCATAAGGTCCTTCGGGCCAAATGGTACCCGTGAGTTGCTGCAGATATGGATCAGCCGCCTGCATGCAGTCATGGATATAGTCAAAGGTCATAGACTAAGACATGGCAGGTTCTGGATGGCACAGGCGGAGCTTTTTATACGTCAGGTGTGTGATTTAGAGACCACCAATCGTCAAAAAGAGTGAGTTGATGTTCCGGAAGACATGACGGACTGATACAATGTAATAGTTACACTGGGTCGTGAGTGCAGAGAATAGACAGCGGATTGCACTGAGTTTGAAGTGCAACAACTGATCCAGAGCAACACACATCAAGGTAACACACATCAAGGTGACATAGTCATCTAACCGATGGGTCAGTGGTGAGAAACAGACGTAGTGCTTGGGGTTTTATTGCAACGGCTAATGGACGAGTCTTGAAAAAGGAGAGTCTGGCATATGAGACTGCGATCTCCAGCATGAGAATGGAGGTGGAAGCAATAACAGATGGCGACGGACGGTCGTGTTGTTTTGTGTTCGTTAACTTTTTCGCGTAGGGGATGGATTTATTCATCTCTTGCGTGTAATTGGTGTGCCAGGATGTAAAACCAGGAGTTTATACTCAAGATCTGCGCGGGTGCTACGGAGTTCGTGCATCGAGCGAAGCTTTCCTTGAGTGAATTTTTAGCAGCGTGTGTGGTTCTCAGCAGTCTGTGTTTACGTTTTTTCAACATGGCGGAACAACGTGTGTTTTCCGAGGGTTCAGCAGTCAACATAACGAAGCGGCGTGGTAGCCGCGCAGGGAGGAAGAAACAAGGTAAGCGCGGTGGTTTGAGGCGTTTTAGACTCAAGTGTCACCGTCTAGGACTCAGGAACATCCGTATTCTATATTGGAACTGTGCCAGTGTAAAACAACGGGGCTCTATTTTAGAAACCCTAGTTTACAGGAACGACATTGTAGCACTCCAGGAGACGAGACTGGGCGATCAGCCACTCCGAATTGCCGGCTTCAAATGTTTCTACAACAGACGACATCTGGGAACGGCGATTCTCGTTCGCGACAGCATGGTGGCGTCAGAGCTAGACATGTCCAGTTGGGACAGTGACGATATACAAATACAGGCGGCGAGAGTTCATTCCAGTATACCATTCGTGTTGGTTAATGTTTATGCCCGCAATGCGAGTGTGGACGCACAGAAGTGGCAGTGCTTAAGTGGCATATTAGGCCACGAGAGGAATGTTATTTTCTGTGGTGACTTCAACGCTAAAGGCAGATCATGGGGAAACACTTCCTCCAATACACAAGGGGAGGAGCTCGAGACTGCACTGGAAACCATCGACCTGGTTTGTATCAACAGTGGCTGTGTCACCAGGACAGCAAGCCGTCCAGGCGATGAGGACAGTGCTATTGATCTGGCGCTAGTTTCACCTTTACTCACTACAGTGTGTAGATGGGGTGTCCTAGGACACCATGGCAGCGACCACCACCCTTGCAGCATATTGGTGGAGAAAGGCAGAACCAGGCAGCACAAGCTAAAGGTAAAGACGTTCCAGTATGACAGTACAGGGCAAGATGTGGTGAGTAAAATAAGACGTGACAAGCGCAGAACGTTTCAGGGCAGGAAAAAAAGCTGGGAGCAGCCACCGTGGTGGAGTTTCGAGGTGGATAAGGCTTGGGTGGATAAGCGTAGTGCTGTAAGGAGATGGCAAAATGCCAAGAAGAACAGAGCTGGTCATCCTAGTCCCTGCTTGCACTTAGAAAGAGAGATGCACACAAAAGTAAGCTATTTCAAAAAACAGGTCACGGTGGTTAAAAGGGAAAAATGGGCAGAGGTGTGTCAAAGGGTAAGCACAGACAAGTCACTGAAATTGTTCTGGCGACTACATAAAAGCATGAGTGGTGTAGTCAAGAATAAGAGCATTTCTGACTTCCAAGGGGCTGACCTCATCTGGCAGAGGACTGACGAGGACAAGGGCAAAGCCCTCTTTGAACGCTACCTTGAGCAGAGCAACCAGACAGACATGGGAGGTCGAAATCTGGCCAAGGAGGTCACCTCAGACAGATGCAAGGCCCAGAACACTTCGGATGAAGACACAGTGACAGTGAAAGAAATCAAGGCTGTGCTTCGACGATCAAAAAACAGTGCTCCAGGTCCTGATGGCATAAGATACGACGACATAAATAGGTGTACCGACAATGAGCTAGAGAAACTAGCAGACATGTACAACAACAGTATAGGGAGTGCTAGCATCAAGGAGGAATGGTTACACAGCTATCTGATTCCCTTGCCGAAGCCTGACAAAGACCACAAAAAAATTCAGGGATATCGAATTATAACCATGCAGAATACAATAGGCAAGCTGCTGGAGAAGGTAATTGCCAGGAAAATATCAAGCCAACTAGAGAGGCAAGGTGTTTTCCCACCTACCCTGGGTGGGTACCGTCCAAAAAGAGAAACCTGGACCAATGCAGCAGTCTTTGCCCAGGATGTCTATGAAGGTTTCCACTCAGGCACTGAAACCGTTGCTGCAGCGATTGATCTTGAGGACGCATACAACAGAGTACCACTGGATTTTTTAATGTTTCAGCTTCTTGAACTAAACGTAAGTCCATTCCTCCTTAGTTGGATCGCTGCAGCCCTCTTCCAACGGAAAGTAGTTTTTAGATGTGGCAGTTGGACTTCGGAACCAACAACAATATATCCTGGCCTACCACAGGGATCACCATTATCTCCGGTACTGTTCAACGCCTACACAGTGAGAATCACCAGTGAGCAGATCACTGGACCTGGCAGGACATTGTCATATGCCGATGATGTTTTAGTGTATCGTCAGGGTAAGGATAGAGAGGAGGTTGCTGGGGAACTACAAACCGAACTCAATCGCATAAGTACTTGGTGTGATGAAGCTGGGGCAATGGTCAACCCAACAAAGGCAACAGTGACTTGGTTCTCGTTGAATAATCATATTGTCAACAATCCAACACCAACTGTAATGCTGTGTTCAGAGACGGTGGAAAGAACGCAGGCAATGAATTACCTGGGGATACGGTTTGATCGAAGCCTTGCTTATAATGTGCACATAGACCAGGTGATAACAAAGGCCAAGCGGGGTTTGGCAGCGATGCGGGTGATGGCGGCAGCAAACTGTGAGCAGCGCCATCTATGTCTTCTGTACGAGGGGCTGGTCATGTCTGTTTTGGAGTATGCAATGGCAATCTTGACTCTCAGCCATAAGCAGATAGAAAGGATGGAAAGGATACAGAATGAAGCTATGCGCATTATTCTTGGATGTACAAGAGATACAGCATGCAGGGCGATGCGCTACCTTCTTGATTTTCCAACCATTGAAGAGAGAATACAAGTTTGCAGGGCTCGCGCCTACCTCAGAATTAACGCAAACACACAACATCCACTGCATAGTTAAATTAGGAAGGTGAAGGGCAGCAGGTTAAAAAGAGGACGGTCGTGGATGGGTCAAGCCGAAGACATTCTTCAACAGGTGTGTTCACTTGAGGACTTAGAACCTGGCGAGGAGTGGGTGCAAGTGCCAACAGACTTCTGCACATCCTTTTCAGTTTGCATCCAACTAGATAGAAAATGCAGACAAGAAAATCCGGCTGCTGTTGAGGCTGAAGTACAAGCCTTGATTTTCGAGAATTCGCTAGACGGTGACGCGGTCATCTACACAGATGGGTCGGTCGTCCGACATGTGAGAAGCTCATGGGCCTTTACAGCTCGGGCCGGAGGGAGAATTGTGAAGGAGGACTCTGGTGCTTTCACTGAAACCACAAGTAGCCTGACCATGGAAGTCATGGCAGTAAGTAAAGCAATAACATGGCTCGAGACACAGACATTCACCAGGGCTTGTTTCCTTAGCGACTCAATGAACATGATCAAGAGGATAGAGGAGGGGTCGATCCGAAGAGAATGGTTGCTGCCTCTGAAGCGGTCTCGGCTGGCAAAGATTAGTTTCATCTTCGTGCCAGGGCACGCGGGAGTACAAGGAAATGAGCGGGCTGACAAGCTCGCAGGTGAGGCTACTGTGGAGGGCGGACGCGCCATGGACCAGGCTGACATTCTGAATGCTCTACGTGATGTGAGACTTTTGCGAGAACCAAGTGATGACTGTGAATCTACAACAATGGCCAGACTGCTAGAGCATCAAATTAAAAGAGGTGTGGCCAAACAAGAACACTACGCAGGAAGCCAAAGAAGATTGATAAACCAACACAGAACTGGCGTCGTTAGCCGCTACACGCTGCGGGATTTGCTGAGGAGGGGATCCGAGCACTTATGGACTGAATGGTTCGATGTGCAGCGAGGATGATCTGTCGACTAACTAACTAACTAAGCAATAACAGTGGCATTTCGCTGGCTAGAGGAGGCTACAGCAATACACATTGTATTCATTACGGATTCAAAGAGTATGCTTAGTAACGCTGAGAAAAGAATGTTTTATGTGGAATGGTTATCGTCGTTTCAGGGGTCACAGATTGTGATAATTTATGGATATTTTGCTCTGGCCATGCGGAGGTGAGGGGGAATTAACTATGGACAAGGGGAAAGTGGTTGTGCTTGTGAGACCAGGTGGAGAAGGCGATGGCACAGATTGAGAACCCATATGTGGAAAGAATGAGATTATGGGTGGGGTGGGGGAGGGCGAAGGGTCGGCAGGAGTTCTAGAAGAATCTCAAAACTGAGAGGGAAGACCAGGAAAACTTTTAATCAGAAAGCGGGGGAACGATAAATAGTATGACTCTTCGCTGGCTGGTGAACGAGGGATCGCAACACGTATGGGAATGTCCTGAGTGCAGTGATTTCGGTTCTTAACTCAACTCAACCATGGTTTATAATGGATTAGAACAGTCAACAATATTAGCCTGATTTTCATGGTTTATAATTTATTAGAACAGTCAACAATATTAGCCTGATTTTCATGGTTTATAATGGATTAGAACATTCAACAATATTAGCCTGATTTTCATGGTTTATAATGGACTAGCTGACCGGCCCGGCTTCGCCCAGGCCCTTGCGGGGATCTATCTATTTACCACTGATCCTAGATATGTAAAATGGTCTACTATCTCTAGTTCGGCGTCGTCAATAAAGATTGATGGTACCCCATGTGCACCTTGTGACATAATCTGTGTCTTCTTTTTGCTAATTGTTAAACCAAATTCAGAACAAGCATTGGAGAATGCAGATAGTAGACATTGCAATTCTTCTTCAGAGTGGGTCGTAACTGCAGCATCATCTGCAAAAAGCAACTCTCTGATCAGTACCCTCCTAATTTTGGTCTTAGCCTTCAATCTCTGAGCATTGTAGAGGCCGCCATCTGAGCGTGAGTGAATGTATATACCACCATCCTGATCACAAAATGCATATTTCAGTAGAAGTGAAAAGTATATTCCAAAGAGGGTGGGAGCTAGTACACAACCTTGCTTAACTCCACTCTTGATTTCAAATTCTTCAGAAGTTGCACCATCAAACTTGATTATACCCTTCATGCCTGTGTGGAACGATTCCACAATGGACAGAAGAGTTGGTGGGCAGCCAATCTTCTTTAGTGCCTTGAACAGACCCTCACGACTGACCAAATCAAATGCCTTTGTGAGGTCGATGAAGGCAATAAACAGTGGTTGATTCTGTTCACGGCATTTTTCTTGCATTTGTCGCAATGAGAATATCATATCAGTGGTAGACCGGTTCTGTCGAAAGCCACACTGTGATTCGGGGTAGACTTGATCTCCTAGGACTTGAAGTCTGCGCAGAACAATTCTGGCAAATACTTTTCCAACAATACACAGAAGTGAGATACCCCTATAGTTGTTGCAGTCGCTCCGATCGCCCTTGTTCTTGTACAGTGTTGTGATGCTTGAATCTTTGAAATCCTGTGGGTCTTGTCCTTCACGCCAGCTTAGCTCTATTAGCTGGTGGATCTGTATAGTGAGTGTGTCTTGCCCACTCCTGATAACCTCTATTGGAATCCCATCCTTACCTGGAGCCTTGCCAGATGCAAGTTCATTTATAGCACACTTAAATTCTGTTATGGTGGGAAGTGTGTCCAGGTGGTCAAGAGTTGGTAGAGCCTATATGGCGTTGAGGGCATCATCCGCTAGTTTGGTCTCACTTGAGTAAAGCTCCAAATAGTGCTCTACCCATCTGTCCATCTGCCGTTTCTTGTCAGTGATGATTTCTCCAGTCAAGGTTTTCAATGGTGCACTTCTTTTGATCACTGGACCACAGGCTTTCTTTATTCCTTCATACATGCTTCTTATGTCTCCCTTATCACTTGCGATTTGAATAGACTCACATAACTTGATCCAATAATCATTTGCACACTGCCTGGCAGCCTTTTGCACATCCTTCCCAGCTTGCCTTAGCTCACTCAGAGTGTTACGCGTTGGTCTTTCCTTGTTTCTTAAGAGAGCTTTCTTCTTCTTACCAATCAAGGGCTGCAGAGTCTCGCTGTTGGCCGCAAACCAGTCCTGCCTCTTATGATCCACAGTGCCGTAAACCCCTACGGCAGTTTTATAAAGAGTTTCCTTAATTTGACCCCACTTTTCATTTACTGTATAATTTTCTGGTGTATCAGTGAAAGCGTCTTCAAGTTGCTGTTGAAACTGAAAGCACTTTTCAGGATCATGAGTGTTAATAATATTAATCCTGGGGCTAGATTTGTGTTTAGCTGTGTAGATTCTCTTTGGTCTCAGTCTAACCCTTGCAACAACCAAAGAATGATCCGTATCACAGTCAGCACTGTGGTAACTACGAGTCAATGATATATGGTTCAGATGTTGTCTCCGTGTGATGACGAAGTCCAGCTGGTGCCAATGGCCGGATCTTGGATGTTTCCATGTGACCTTATGCATCTCTTTTGTTTTAAAAAAGGAGTTTGTAATACATAGGTCATTACTGGTGCAATGCTCCAGCAGCCTTTGCCCATTTTCATTCATGCGACCGATGTTGTATTTTCCAAGGCACACTGGCCATGAACCCGAGTCCTTGCCCACACAAGCATTGAAATCACCGAGCATATAAATGTAGTCAGATTTTGGAACTGCCTTGATCACGGAGTCTAACTCCTCATAGAACAAATCCTTCACATCATCAGAGGAATCGAGTGTCGGTGCATATGCAGTAATAATGGTGGCAAACCCACAAGAGGTTGCCAAGCGCAGGGACAATAGTCTTTCATTTCCTCTTGCTGGAATTTCAATCATTCCCAGTAGCGAATTCTTCACTGCAAAGCCCACACCGTGTTGCCTTTTTTCTGCCTGCCCTCTACCCTTCCAGAAAAAGGTGTAGTTGTTTTCTCTGAGTGACCCTTCCTCAGCGAGGCGAGTCTCCTGCAGGCCAGCAATATCAATGTTAAGACGATTGAGTTCGGCATCAATCACAGCCGTTTTTCTCACATATATATTGGTCAATATTGGTCAAGTCAGTGGAAAATCCTGGACACATGGTTCTCACGTTCCAGGTTGCAAGCCGTAGCTTTAGGTTTCTATTTTTATTTTTGTTTGTACCTGGTGCATTGGTTTTACAGCCTGCGATTCAGATTTTGTCCTAGCCCCAAGCACCCATTGAAGCAGGCAGGCTGTGGCGGATCAGCACCCAATTGGCTGGGGGCTGCCCAGCTTGAGGCGGGCGGTAGCTGATCAGTGACACCTATAGGTGTCTCCCACCGTCAGAGGCAACGCGTGGCGCCCCATGTCTACGCCAACTGACAAGGACTTATAACCCGTAACAGTTGCCTCTCGCTTTGATTCCAAGACCAGTTAAGACCAGGGATGGAGTTATTGCCTCTCCATAGCACAAAGCCTGGGCTAAAATATAGAGATCATGTGTTGCCCATGCAGCATGATCCCTCTCTCGGCCTGCCTAGTTCACGCCAGAGGAAAGGTAACATCCCTACATCTGGAACAAGACAAGCTGCAGAAGCTGCCGGATCAGCAAAGCAATGCTCTAACTGTCCGCCTGTCGGAGCTTCGATCCTAGACCAGTCGCCAACCAAGGCTTAGGGCCTGGTCTGCCCTGCCATGACAATTTTGTCTTTAGCTTGCATTTCCTCGCACCAGGGTAAGGCTTGTACCCTCCAAATTGCGCTCTTCCGCCCGAAGCCGTTGGCACAATGTGGGGTGTCGGGTTTGGTAAGCGCCGCCCAACGTTCGGCGCTAACAGAAACCAGGTAGTACCGTCTACTGTTATACGGTAGCTCAGTCATATCTGACTAAGACCTGACTATCTATCTATCTATCTATCTATCTATCTATCTATCTATCTATCTATCTATCTATCTATCTATCTGTCGGTCGGTCGGTCGGTCGGTCGGTCGGTCGGTCGGTCTGTCTGTCTGTCTGTCTGTCTGTCTGTCTGTCTGTCTGTCTGTCTGTCTGTCTGTCTGTCTGTCTGTCTGTCTGTCTGTCTGTCTGTCTATTTTACTAGCAATTCAGCACAAAGCAACACTGGACCTCGGTACAAGAAAGAGCCTCTCCTAGAAAGTTTATGCGCATACTTGGTTATTGTTATATAGATTATTAGATTATACGTGGCTGTAAACACTGACTCGTATTGAAGTCACAGAGATTGACACTTAGTTAGATATCTTTTATAATACTTTTTATCGCGTTTATACTCTGAGTGAGGGGGTCTTCACTGATCATCCTTACTTATCTTTATACTATTTTGTGTGTGTTGTGTGTTTATATTGATAGAGATATTACTGTTTCTCTGTACTTTAGAGTGTCTATTTGTTATAAAGGACATAAGTTGTACTCATTTTGTGTTTTAAAATATTCATGATTACGCATTGTTAAAATGTCTAATAAGTACGAACACTGGCTCAGTAATAATGGGCTCAGAATCTGGCATTTAAATATCTGCCATCTATTAGGGAATCTGCCTGAACTATCACTTATAGTTAATCAAAATTTTCACATGTTCGGCGTTAGGGAAAGTCGATTAAATAGCAACATCTCAGATGATGACATTGCTATCAGAGGCTTTAAAACCATTATAAGAGATCCCTATCAGAAACAAGAGACGGGCATTGCAGTTTATATTTCTAACTCGCTTAATGCCCACCGTAGGCTAGATTTTGAAACCTGTGAGATTGAGTGTGTATGGCTTTAGGTTAAGCTTCAAGATCGCATACCCCTAGTAGTTGGCTATCTTTATCGAAACCCCAGTGCAGGAAATATCTGGTATGATGGATGTAGTCTTTAGTAATGCTAGAGAAATAATACTGCTAGGCGATTTCAACATTGACACTAACAAATCAAACAAAACATTGGAAAACATAATAGAGTCATATAACTTCCAACAGTTAATCAAACAAGCCACTAGAATAACACATTCATCTGCAACACTTATAGATCATATCTATACTACGTGTGCTGACAACATCACAGAATGTACTGTACCTTTTAATGCAATGAGCGATCACTACCCAGTATGTTGCACGTGGTCGAAAAGAGGTACCAAAACTTCCAAACACAAACATATAAGTATAAAATATAGAAATTAC